>VNJM01000767.1:0-21389 GCA_008042475.1 Drosophila kanapiae
GCTTCTATCAAACGCCTGCGTACTGTCCTCTCACTTATGGAAGTTGGTGCCGTCTCATTCCACTCCAAGGACACAGCCTTTGGTGTTTTTAGAGGGTCCTTTTTAAAAGCACGGACGATTAGACGGTCTGCATCAGGTCCTGTCTTTCGATTTCTGCCCTTACGGCGAACATTGATCACATCATTAAATTTTTTATATTTATTGATTTGATAATAAATTGTCTGACGAGCCAAATTATATTCCTTAGCGATGTTTATTATGGAAACACTCAAGTTATATTTGACCACTATTTCTGATCTTATTTTGGTGCTAAGCTCAGATTTTTTAACCATTTTAAATATTAAAAAATCGACTTTATTAATTATTAATGAAATCTTGTAATAATATTTTTGAACCACACTTTCAGCTTGCCCAGAAACAACTAAATCACGCAATGACAAAATATATTTGCCGCTGCAAAAATCGTTGCTTGCTGGCATTCTTATCTGCAGAACGAAAAAACAAAAGACAATTGACGAAATATTTTGCATTTTTACAGTTTTTAATTTGCACTTCTCTTTCATCTTCGTTTTCGGTTCTAACAACGCACCGGTACTTAGTTAGAGAGTCTAATGGTCAAATGAATACAATGACAAAATATATTTGCCGACCAGTGTATGTTGAAGTGCAAATTATTAGTGGTTGCTCTTCTACAATGATAAGAAATGCACTAAAATATAAGCCAGAAAAAGAAACGCGAGTTCGACCTAAGATATTGACCAAGAGGGCAGTGGATCCCTAGTGAGAAAGTCAAAATGCCACCCATTTATGTCTGCTGAGCCCTAAGACTGGGCTGCAATATTGATAATAGTGTGGAATCTGTAAGAAGCCTCAGAGAAAATAATCTCATGGCTAGAAGTCCAAGAAAAGCGCCTTTACTGAAAAAGAGCATGTTGCAAATCGCTTTAAGTTTGCCAAAGAACAGACTGGCTCTTGGAGAAGTGGAGGAAAATTCTTTGGTCGGATGAGTCTAATATTGTTTTGTTGCACGAAAAAGGGTTAAGCACTGCGGTACATCCATAATGATTTGGGCAAGTTTTTCGTACCATGGAGTTGGATCAATATAAGGGAAAAAACTAATATGGATCGTTATCTTTCCGTGAAATTTTTTAACGACGTGGTGCTACCATATGACTTAGAGGAGATGCCACTTGTTTGGACTTTTAAACAGGACAACGATCCAAAGCACACAAGTAAATTGGCCAAAGAGTGATTTTGCAGTCAACCAAGACAACGTTATGGAATCGCCAGTACAGTCGCCCAATCTCAATCCGACTGAGAATTTATGGTGCGACGTGAAAACTACTTTTAACTTTTGAAAGCTGTGCAAAAGTCTTGCACTCAATTCCTGTGGAGAGGTGCCAAAATTTGGCAAACTCAGTTCAAAAACGGTGTGCAGCCGTTATTGCAAACAAAGGATATTCAACTAAATACTGCAAAATTTCTTACATATGGTGCTACAATAATAAATTGTTTCAACAAAAAAAAAAATTTTTTTTGGCTGGTATATCCTATGAAAAGTTTCACTACTAATATTTTGATTGAAGTAATTTTTCAAAAATACAACATTTTTATTTTTTCCCAAAAATATTCATTAGATATCCGTGTTTGTTAAGTATTATAAACATCTCTTATTAGTTAAGTTTTCATGAAAATTAAGGTCATTTTCCTAAATAGCTTATCAAGTTATTTTTTCGTTGTTTTTCGATAGCCTGTATAAGCACTACTATTATTTTGATCGCAGCTGTATGTACATACATATGTATGTATCTGGAGTTTATAAGCAAAAGGTAGCAGGGGTAGGAAAAGTCTAGTTATAAATTTGTATACTATACACTTTTTTGGTATTTCCATTTGGCAGCATCGTTATCGTATTTTGTATGAAAATAATTACGCTTGATGTATCCAACAGTCTTGCATCTTTGGATCTGTGTGTTATCTTGGCATATAGACGATTTACGATTATGATATTGAACCGACAAGGCCTCGGGTTCCGCTAGAACTCTTCGCAGTTTGGTATTATTTATAAAAAATTCTTAATACAATATAGTTAGCAACGTTTCGCTAAGGTTTTATTTTAAATTGCACTACGCACATGTACATATTATAAGGCCAACTCGTTGGGGGTGTGAAATATTAGAAAATCTCATAAAATCTAGCTCTTGAATTGTCATTATTCGCTGTGTGTTGTTCGTTGTATGTTTTCGTTTTGTGTATAGTTTTGTTTATTACCATTAAACTATCGGAAGTAGTTTTCGTATGATTTCGTAGTTTATGTTTTTTATTGTCTATTCCGCATTTCCGTGAATATTCGCTCTTCCACTGCGCCGTGTTTCGCAGAGCCAAGTTTTCCTTTCGCTCCTGCCGTTCAATCAACTCATGACCACCTATCACCCTTTTCGATTTTCTACCTGTCTCGCCTTCCTTGCGCACACAGAAAAACAGAAGCAATTGGCCCAGCAACAAGCAAATTCAATAAACAAACGCGTTTGCACCACATTCCACTAGAAACTTATTTGATCTAAGTATTTGAAAACACACAAATTGGGGGAATCTAGGAGAGCATGTGTGACTCCCTAATTAGACTTCAGTTTCTGTTTATATAACATATTGATTTAATAGAAAAAGAGTGAAATGTCAATGTGTCAAATTAAAATGTATTGTATATTATAAAAAATCTTCGTAAGGGAGGACATTTAAGTAGCTTACAAAGAAAAGGTGAATTTTCATTTTTTATTCGAATTAAATAGCTAGTAGAAAATAGGTATTGTTACTGTTAGATTCAAAGTTCGCAATTTCCTATTTTTTTTTATTTAAAACAAATGCGGATGTGTTGCATTTCTCTTTAGTATAAAGCAAGCAGGGGCAACAAATCCAAGGGAGGGAGCAACAGCGTATCGTGACAAATAAAAGGGACAACCCCCACCACTGCGACCCGGCGCAGTCGTGAAGCAGGTCGAATGTGTGCGCAAAGGGACTACAGTGCCAAAAATTAAAAAATTAAAATTCGGAACTTTAAATTTCTTCACTCACTTCTTTATTTTTCGTGCCCTTCTAAGAAGAACGACTAAAGCACAAATCACAATTTTTTCACTTAGTGCAGAGGTTGCGGCTAACTGCGCAATTTATTTTTTTTTGCGTGGCTGTATTTGTTGTTGCAAACTCGAGATCGCGACCTTTTTTTGTCTTCTCTTTGACGGCAATTTTACAATAGATTTTTTTGTTGTCTTTCTTCATGGATGGCTGGGCACGAGCGTCGGTCGTCTGGGGCGACTTGCTGGCGCCACCTACAAAATAATACCTAAGGAGCAATGTGAGCTGAAAGAGCCACTACGCGCCTATCTAGGGTATAAAGTAACTATATATTAAATTTTTGTGTGGTCGTGCTGGATTTGATTAATATCAGATGATAAGGCACCAATGGATGTTGCCCAACATGTCCTTGCACCCTTTTTGTTTAATTGTCAATATTTAATTTTGCCTTCAGCCCTGTTTAATTTAAGTTAATCATACAATATAATAAGACAAAGTCACTTAGCCAGATCAATGTGCCTTTTTAATTTTCTCAACAATGCTATAGGTACAGGGTATTTCACAGTCGAGCATAGTCGACTGTAGTTTTCATTATTCCATGTCCGGACGGACAAATACATTTTATTAAACTTGCTGAGATTCTTAAATGGTTTGTGACTTAAAAGAAATTTGCATATTTATTTAAAGAGTTGTTCGAGTTATGTGTCCGGCGAGCTGAAAAGGGTGGTTTAAGATAAACGTGTTCGAAGTTTAAAAGTGCTTCCTCTGAGGCATCAACGCGGAATATAAATTTTTGGACTCTTTTGTCTGATTCTACTTTTTAGAATATTTAAGTAAAAATAATTTATTTTTTCGATTTTCAATCCGTTTTACTTAGATGTCCTTGCAATGTGCATGCAATAAATGCAAATTTAATCAGGGGGATCAGGATAATAAAGAAGGTTCAATGGGAATTAAATTTACTTTTTTTTAATACATTAATATAAATGACGCATATATATTTTTGGGTTGATTTCCCTACTTTCCAGTTTTTACCCTTTTTAGGGTGCTTACTATTATCAGCAAAACATGTTGAAGTCATAATTACTATATCTTACTGAGGAAATACGAGAGATATAAAAAGAAAAGGAAACAATAGACTTTAGCTGACTGATAACGTAGAGAGTTTATTATAAAATATGTACATATTTAAAATAAGTTTATTCAACTTGCTGTTATTTGGCGATGTCGCATAGTGCATTGTTCTTTGCCCAATTCACTTAGAAATATTCCCCAACGTCTTTTGTATCACGGGAGGACTTTTGTAGGTGAATTACTGTAAATAATTAAATCCGAATAGAAACCGTAATAAATCCAGATGCTGTACGCATACCAAATGAGAATGATAAATAAACAGCTGTTACAGCGTGTGATGTCCAGTACTCTAATGAGCTGGTTCCCTTAGCCACTTACCCAAACATGCAGGGTATAAAGCCACGATGGTCGCGTTGTGGCTCAACTCCTGATGATCTTTCCGTTATATTTTTTGGGAGGCGCCAGCAAGTCGACGCATACTACCCCCGCTCGTGCCCAGCGATCCATAAAGAAAGGCAACAACAAAATTTATTGAAATAGACGTCTTCTCGAGTTTTCAAAAACAGCCTGCACTGAGTGATTTCTTCTTAGGAAAAACAGAAAAATGACTAAAGAAATTGAAAGATCCGAATTTGAAACACACATTCTACCTACCTCATGACTGGGTCGCGGCGGTGTAAGTTAAATTACTTTAGCTCGCTGAGCAGTAGCTCTCCGTTATATTTGCTGCTCTTGCCCGGTATAAAGGAACACATCTGACACAATTGAGAAAGTAGGTGTACATATGTGCGGATGTATTAATCATATGATTTTCATAAGGTCGATCGCCAACCTTTCCTTTCCAGAACAGGAAATCTGTAATGTAATGATCGCCGCCGATCTTTGTTTTGACTCTTTTATATTTAATTTATTTGGGGAGCCTTTAAAATTGCGACATCTGTTCTTCTTGTTGCTCTTGTTGACCGGGGCTTGTCGAAATAAACGCCATAAACTGTGTATTGTGAAATACGCGAAAATGTATTAGCTTTAGATAGATTTAATTAGAGTTTAAAAAATAAACATAATAAACTATAGTTATAAATTAAAAAAATGGAACGAACCGGAAGCTGATGTCTATCTGTAATTAAGTTTAATTCCTCGATTTAATAATATTGGCGGTAGTCTTACGAAGATTTATGGATTTTTTACACGCGCAAAATAGCAGCTATAACTAAATTTTCTTTTATTTCAGGTTAATATTATCGACTTCATCTTATTTCTTATATTAGAATAATCTAATAAATAATAAATACTGAAATATTTTTCACGTCTGATTCTGGTGGGTTAGTGCGTCCATATTGTTGTGATCTTCACTGTGAATATGCTCTGGCTTGCTCCTCCAGAATGAGGCGCTGTGTGTGATTCAGTGTACGATGAGATGGCCTCCGTCGAATTTATTTTTCATTAAAAGCATTTCAAGTCGATTCACTTTTCTTCTCGTTGGTTCTTCTGTATTTTTCTCTTCTTTAATTTTGTTTTGTTTTATTTTCTGTTCCAGACACCTTTGTTCCAGATTATTACGCCTCAGTTGGGTGTTTATGAGGCGTTTATATATGTACATAAATATGTACATATATACATACATATTTAGGTACTTGTAACTGCAGATTTAGATAGGGTCAAATAAATAGTGCATTTTCAAATATGAAGAACTAAGATGCGATATTAATTTTTGCAAATGTTTAATATTTTTTTTATTTGTATTAGTTGAGTTGCTTGCTGACTGTAGGCTTTAATCGGTTGATTAAATCCTCATGTATATTCCTAATGAATCTTTTCGATTCGATTTATTATTATTTACTTGTGAAATGTACAAAAAAAAAAATAGTCATTACTGGTTCTTCAGAAAGCTTTACTAAACAGCAACAAAAAAATCGAGATATTTGAAAACTAATCTATAAGTATAAATTTCTTGACATCTTTGAGAATGAATGGCCACCATAGCTTTCGTTGATAATTTACTCGCACACTTACATATATTTGGACTTTCTTTTTTTTTGTACTGATAGCGTGTAGACGTCAGATGCGTGCTGATAATTGATTACAATACAATCTTATCGCTCTAAAGAAAGGCCTACAGCCTCTCTCCCTCTTTCTCTTTTTCCCTCTCTCTCTTTCTCCCCCACTCTCTCTCTCTCTCTCTCTCTCTCTCTCTTCCTATCTCTATCTCTTTCTCTCTCTCTCTCTCTCTCTCTCTCTCTCCCGAGTTTCTCAACGTTTAGCGATTAGACCGACCTTGAACTGCATTTATGTAACTGGGCTTTTGCATTTGACATTCGTTTAGCGTCATTTGAATTGATTGGATTCGACTGTGATAACTCGTTTTATTCGAATGTTTCTCTTCGTCATCTGCAGTAGCTCACGATCATAATGATCAATATTTTAATAATCGTTATTGCTTTACTCATCGGTCAAATGCGGCAATGACATTAATATGAAAACGACATCTGGAGTCTGTCATGTTTCTAATTTTTAATTACATTAGCATCAAATACACAAAAAGTTCTATTCTTCAAATGCGCATTGCTTTGTGATCGTATTTACACATATTGAGAGAATTGACATACTGGTTTTATCCAATAATTTCACAGTCAAAATAGGAAATGAACACGATATTAAAATAAAAATAAATTCATTCAATGTGATGATATCAACTTGTTTGAATAAATGTACTATGTATTCTTGTAAAATATTTTCGCGTCGGTAGTTCATTAGATAGATATATATGATACATATGTTTTAAAGTAATTGAAACATGTTCTAAAATATTTCACACCTTTTTTGTGAAAATTATAGTACCTCTGCAATTAAAAGAATACAAATAATAATTAATAAACCTATAAAATAATTTTTCTTTAAGAAAATTAAACTGCAGGCAAAGCGGTTGCACCTAAAATGAAAAATAAAAATTCGGATATATGTACATAATTAAAGGGCCGAACATACAATTATTTCAATTATTTACAAACTGCAATACAATAGCTTTCTCTTATCTCTTTAATGACGTTTTTTATATTACCTTGATGTTTAATAATTAATTTTATGAAAAAAAAAATAATACTTAGTTATTATCTATTTGCAGATACAAATGCGCTAACTCGTAAGTATAAAATGAGATACACTTTCATAGGATGGCTGGCCAAGGAGAAAACGGAACATGAAAGGTCCGATGTTTTGATGACATTCTTAGGGAGTCATGTACCGTCTACCGTCTACTATCTACCTTCACCCTTCTAACAACCGTCCCAATATTTCCGCATTAACCACAACCTAACCCATTAACAAAAGGAGGTGAAATGAATGTGGACAGAAGGCTAGACTGTCTTTTCCATGATGACGATGATCCAGACACGAACTGGAGTGTTGCGATCCTGAGAACGATCGGGTTGATAAGCGGACAGATATCGTACGGTTCCAGTAAGTCCTGGGTAAAGCATTGCAGCGACCACATCCCATTTCACGACAAACAGCCATTCCACCTAGTACAGGACTTAATTCGAATTCGAATATCTATTTATTTCGAATATCTATTTAAGCATAATTAGAGTTAAACTGAGCCGACTCTCTTTCAGTCAAGTGCATGTTCAAGGAGACACTGGCCAAGGAGGAGATCATTGATGTTGTCGTGGAGTTTATAATGGGCGACAACCCGGCCTCCGCTCTGGAGAAACTCCGACTGGAGGGAAACACGGCCACTGTCTGCGGTAAGGTCTTCAAGAATGGTGAGCCCACCTACAGTTGCCGCGAGTGCGGTGTCGATCCCACCTGTGTGCTGTGTGTCAACTGTTTTAAGCGCTCGGCGCACCGATTCCACAAGTACAAGATGTCATCCTCCGGCGGCGGCGGCTGCTGCGACTGTGGCGACGACGAGGCCTGGAAGAAGGATCATTACTGTCAGCTGCATCTGGTTAGTAAATTATCAAACAATGAACCAGAAACCTGAGGGGGTGGTTTTGATTGATATTCAACAGCCTACATTTAACGAACCCATTAGATCGACCGCGGTTTTAGATAAATAGGAATATGAAGTTCTTTACAAAGGAGATATGCAAGCCCGATTGGTATATACTTAAATTTGAAAACGGCCTAAGTTTTATATCAAAAGTATAAGACATCAAACATTTCTCATTAAAATTCAGATCAATTCTTAACCGAGTCAACTAGCGTTGAAATAAGAATTGCGATCGAAATATAGCGTTACATTTTATTTTTATACCATCTTAAAAGAGAGACGATAAACGTGTCCTTTTTACTACATTTTTTTGAAAAAAAATTGTGTTGTACATTAGAATTGTCCGAGATGAAAAAAAATGTATTAGTTGAAGGAGAAGTGGCCCAAAATACTCTCGAAGTTTGTTTTAAACATTGTTTTGTTGTCAATTTTTCATGAAACACAATTTTAGACTACAAAATATGTTAATGTGTTGAATATTATAATAAAACAAAAAGAGAGAATTAATTGAAGAAGTGCTTTGCCAAATTTTAAAACAATCCGTTAATTAGATTTTGAGTAATTGCGTCCACCGAATTTCGAAATGACACTTAGCAGGAAAACGCTTAAGTTTCGAATGTTGAACAAATGTAATTTTCTATTTACAACATCAATCAATAAAAGCAAAATGTTTAATTTTTGCTGAATATGCTTTGTAAGCTGAGATTTCATAATAATTCCCGGTTATTCTTCTGTCATTGGATTACACTAAATATCTCAAAAATCAAACTGTCTTATAATTTGTATAAGAATCTTAGTTTAAAAAGGATCCTTAGTTTAAACAATACGTCTATATCGCGGTGTTGATTGACGTATAATTTAACCTAATGTTTATGGGCACCGTGGGCAAAGGTAACCTGTCAAAGTCTCACGTAAGAACACTTTGGTTACTTTCATGCATACTCTAAAAAAAGAGTATATCGCCAAAAACCCTATGAAATCCGTGCGATTTATGGAAATCCGCCTGTTTGTTTCACTGAACTCTCTTTTTTTTAACCTTTCTTAACTCTCTAAGTAGTTATTGACATACCAAAACAAAAATAGCAACAGAAAGAAACAAACGGTTCTTTTTCGGTTTCAATTTGCTTACAATTTTTTTTAATAACGCCAGTCTTCTCTGTACACATTCCTTCAGGCCAATCGAAAGAATCCACTGGAGAGCAAGATTATTACCGACGCGGTCCTGGAGCGTGCGGTGATCTGTTTCGGTGCGATTCTCTCGTTCTGCGTTAACTACTTGGAAATCGAACCGAACGCCAGTCTGCAGTGTCTGGACGGCGACGGTGCACAATTCTGCACGGTGCTCTACAACGACGAATCGCACACCTTCGACCAGGTAATCCAGACGCTCACCATGATCGCTAAGTGCAAGCACAAGGATGCCATGGAAATTGTGGCGGCAATCGATCGCGAGGGAAGGGCAGTGGTCAAGTGCGATACCTTCAAGGTAAGGCGGCTTAGACATCGGAATTTGATGTTTTTATTGTGTTTGTTAATAATATTTTCAAAGGAGTGCAACGACCTGAAGACGGCCATCGAGAACCAGACTATCCGGGCAAGCAACCTGCTGACGAATCAGCGCAACAGCCAGTCCCTTCGGACGTCCGTGCTGCACACGAGAGCAGTGGCCTGTCAGCAGTTCGCTCTGCAGCTTCTTGGCTGGTTCCAGGAGTTCCTTGTGTGCCACTATCTGTTCCGGAAGACGTTTGCTGGACTGGTGCAGCGCAAGCAGGAGTCCTTCTGCATCCGGCATATCCTCGAGTACGACGTCAAACTGTGGAAGACTGCGCGCACCTGCTGGCACCGCCTTCTCATTTCCGGTATGCTAATGGAGTACGACAACAAGATGGTGTTGGCCCAGGAGTTCTCGCGTCGCTACGCCACCATTGTGGAGGACTTTATCAGCGACGACCACGACCACGCCTTCTCGATTGTCTCCCTCAGCGTGCAGCTGTTCACGGTGCCCAGCATTGCCCACCATCTGATCGCGCAGGAGGGCATCTTCGACAAGCTACTGCATACGTTCTACCACGTGGCCATCGAGAAGTTCATCCAGAACCGGACTCTGCACTTCAGCAAAAACACCGCCAGCCTCACCTTCTTCAAGCGGGCCAACTACATTCTCTACGATCTGCGATACCTGCTCAGCCTGAAGCCGGAGGTGCTCAACAATGATTTGCGGGGCGGCTTCCTCGAAGGTGAGACCTACTTCCTAATCGGATCTTTCCGATCTAACGTCCTAGATTTCTTTTTTACTGGTGTGCCCTCTCTCGCAACAAACAGGCTGCCGTGCTCTGATGCGCG
Source organism: Drosophila kanapiae (assembly GCA_008042475.1). Lineage (NCBI taxonomy): Eukaryota > Metazoa > Arthropoda > Insecta > Diptera > Drosophilidae > Drosophila > Drosophila kanapiae. The sequence goes on from VNJM01000767.1 coordinate 10,481, forward strand.
TTCTGAACGTGATGCAGGGTATGGAGTCGATCACCAGACAGACGGGCCAGCACATGGACTACGAGCCGGAGTGGGAGTGCGCCTTCAACTTGCACATTAAGCTGGCGACAACCATTTCCCAGGTTATCGAGTGGGCGGCCAGTGACATTAAGTTGCTGCGCAAGCTCTACAAGATGACGGTGCGGGCCCTAGTCGGCAACAGCTTCATCGTAGGCGGAGAGAAAGCGGAGGCGAAAAGTGTGGCCGGCCATGTGGCCAATTGCCTAACCTACGACGTCTCGTCGAAGCCGGTATCCATCCATTTGCCGCTGTCCCGCTTCTATGCGGGGATCTACCTGCATCTGGGCACCCACGACATGACCTATGACAGCCTGCAGACGGAAACGGAAGGGCTGAACATTAAGGTGACGCCGCGGGAAATCATTGAGCCTGTGCTATGCACACACGCGATGATCGCTCAGGTAGCTGCGGGCATGTGGCGTAGAAACGGCTATTCCCTGCTCCACCAGCTGTACTTCTACCGCAACGTGCGCTGCCGCGTCGAGATGCTGGACAGGGACATTGTCTGCCTGCAGATCGGCGCCTCGCTGATGGAGAGCAACGAGTTCCTCATCCACGTGCTGAACAAGTTCAACCTGATCAACTGGGCGCAGTCAAACTACGAGGCTATGCTGGCGGAGGCGCCCGAGGACGAGGAGTTCATGCGACAGCTGTCTATGATCGACGAGTTCCTGGAGCTGCTCATCGTGATCATCGGCGAGCGCTGGATGCCGGGAGTGTCGCTCGTCACCGTGGAGGATCGCCTGCGCAAGGAGATCATCCAGCTGCTGTGCACCAAGGCGTACTCTCACTCGGAACTAAGTCGAGCCCTGCCCGAGTGCAACAGCGGAAACAGTGACAACATCTTTGAAGATGTCATCAACACAGTGGCCCTGTTCAAGAAGCCGGTGGGTGTCGACGGCAAAGGAGTGTACGAGCTGAAGGATCACCTCTTCGACGAGTTCAACGTGTACTTCTACCACTACACCAAGGAGGACAAGTCCAAGGCCGAGGAGTTGCAGAGGGAGCGCCGCAAGGCTAAAAAGCAGCTCGTCTGCTGTCCGCCGCCGATGCTGCCCCAGCTGACGCCCGCTTTCACGTGAGTCTCCTTCTCGGTATTTCCTCCTCCGTATCTCTTATCTTTGCCCACTATGCATCCTTCCGTTTCTTTTCCAGGTCCATGGCCAACATTCTGCAGTGCAACGTATTCCTTAGCATCTGCACCTTGATAATGGATCGTGCCCTGGATGCTCATAGTCGCTCCTTCACGGAGTCCCATCTTCAGAAGGTAGATTTATCTTCAACATGTCAACTTGCGGATCTATAACATCCTCTCTGAACACTCCCTCCAGATCCTTCACCTGCTGGGCTTTGCCATACAGGAGGAGCTGAGCGAGCACTATCCCTTCCTCAGCTTTTACGAACGCTCCCAAAAGTATGGAGTGCTGGAGAAGCTGGACGAACTCGGCCGCTGTCCCAGGGTAAGTAGGAGAGCGTCTTGAAGAGGTTCGTAAATCACTGAGATTGGATCGCACTGCCTCCCCCCAGTTGGAGGCCCATCGCGACTTCATTCTGTGGACCATGAAGCGTTACAAGGAGCTGCAGGCCAAGCAGGCGCCTACCACCAGTGAAGGAGCGGGCCCGAGTGGGTCGCAACAGGCCGCCAGGGATGAGCAGCCATTGAGCTCGGAGGAGCAGGCGCGCCAGGAGAAGGAGGCACGCGCCCGCTTGGCGGCCGAACGACGGGCCAAGATCATGGCCCAGATGAAGAGTGCCCAGAAGTCCTTTATGAAGAGCAATGCCGAGATGTTTGCGGCTACGGGGGATAAGGAGTCGTGCCAGGAGCAGGGCCAGAGGCAGGATCAGGAGACAGCCACTGGGGTCATGGAGTGGGAGGATATTCCAGCCGAGGAGGAGGAGCAAGGCGCCGTGGCTCTCAAGCCTAACGTTGCCTGCTTGGGACCGGATCGCAGGACCTACCAAGTCAGCGACACCGCCTTCAAGTGCATCCTATGCTTTGAGAACTGCGCCATTACCCGCAGCGGCCCTCCCCTGGTCAGCTTCGCGTTTGTGCAGACTTCGCGCGTGATATTCACCACCCCCAAACAACGCCAGGGTCGCAGTGCGCTGCACATGAGCTGCTGCGGCCACGTGATGCACTACAGCTGCTGGCAGGAATACTGCAGCAACGAGGCGGTCAAGGAGCTGCGACGTCCGCAACGCAATCGCGTTGCCCTCGGCTTGGCCGACATCATGGAGTTCCACTGCCCGTACTGCCGCACCCTGAGCAATACCGTGCTCCCGGTCAGCGAGCCGCTGCCCGCGTTCTCCCCTTTTGTGCCCGCATCGGAGGGCTTTCTGCCGCTGGACAGCTTCGTAGAGATCATGCGCACTCTGGCTGGCGAGCTGGCTGGGGCCAACGTCTTCATGTGGCAGCCGCCGAGCGTGGCCAACATTCTGCGCAAGTCCGATGTGGTTGGCGACATGGCCCAGTTCGAGCGCAGCGTCCAGCTGATCCAGGAACGCCCCCAGCTCTCGGACAGCTATGCCGACGTGCTGGCCGCCATCAGCACGGCCCTGCGCAACTCTATGCAGAGCCAGCTGCCCAACCACAAGGCCCCGTCGCCACAGTCAGTAAATTTCGAAATCCTAGAGACCGGCACCATCGGTGGTATCCTACAAGTCGTCCAGCTGTGGGACACGTGCAGCTACACGCTGCAGGCGCTGGAGATCTACATGTTCGAGATCCAAAAGCCGCTAAGGGCAGAGCTGCCGATGCGCCACCAAAGCTGTGCCACCAACTTGGTGCGGGCCTGCGCGCTTTCCTCGACCGTTGCTAGCACCAGCGACTCGCACCGCCCGGTGCCCCGCGTCCAAGCAGAGTGGGCCGCTCGTCTGCTGGACACCGTATTCAACCAAAAGGGCAGCAGTGTGCTAGAGTGGGACTGCTTTCGCACGCTTGTCCAGTTCCAATTCGGGGTGCTTAACCTCATGGCCGCAGAAAAAAGTGAGTTTCGGCGGGTTTGAAAACCTTCTTTAATACAAAATTCTTTCAAAAGACAAGGGGCGCGAAGGGCGTCAAGGGACTACACTGCCAAAAATGATAAAATATCGCCAAAAATGATAAAATATCGCGTTTCAAATTCGGAAGTTTCCATTTCTTTAGTCAATTTTCTTTATTTTTCGTGTTCTTCTAAGAAGAACGACTAGAACTATTCACAATTTTTTCACTCAGTGCAGAGGTCGCGTTGTTGTTGCAAACTCGAGATCGCGACCGGTTTTTGACGCCTATTTTCAATAGATTTTGTTATTTCCTTTCTTCCTGGATGGCTGGGCACGCGCGACGGTCGGCTGGCGCGACTGCTGGCCCAACCGAAAAAATATTACCGAAAGAGCAATGAGCGATGAAAGAGCCACTAGTCTGGAAATGGTAGGTACGGAAAGAGCAAAAATAGCAGCGCTCAGACTAAGGGAGACCGGACAATGGAAATTCCAAAATAATGGTCATGCCAAAATCCTCCTTTGTTATCCATTTGAAGCCCTGCTCCCTAGTAGTTAGGATTGGTAACAGGGAACGCCAGGGGTACCAGAAAAGGTACTAACACACATCTCTCCTCTTAGAGAAGGAGAACATATGTAGAAAGAATGGTCATACCTTAGATCACTAAAACTAAAACTCAGAAACCACTACAGAAGGACAGTGTGTCCTATCGTATTTCGCGATTGACATGGCCTACCATAGTCAGCAAAAAGACAGCTCAGCTGGTCAAACGGACTGCTGCATCGTTATACGCGCTCTGAAGGGACACTGGCTGATAGGCCACCATACTAGAAATAGTAAAAAAATTTACGAAGTAGTGGGAAGAATATATGGACTAGGCTTCTTGGATAAAAGAAGAAAAATAGTTTGGCGTTTTTGCTTAAGCTCTATACTACTATATCATGCAGCTGCCATAGGAAAGATCAGGTTAAAATAGCACAATGAATCAATATACTTAATTTATATGATGTTTAGCAGATTTTAAATATGTAGGTGCTATATATGTGTATCGGACTAAATTGACTTATTTTGAACAGGTATAAAAACATCGTTCAAGTTAGTGAAGTTAGACTTTCCTTACTTGTTGCTGATGTCGGATTAAAACTGAATATATGATATTTTAATTTAATTATACCGATACATTTTAAATTTCATCTTTTAGCCGCCATGGGAACCATGGCTTTAAATATTTAGGATGAAATCTAAATAAATGATGGTTTAATTAAATTATAACAATAAATTTTAAACTTAACCTAAATCTTATAGCTACCATAGAAACGATCGACCCAAATTAGACGATTTTGTATTTATAGTTGACGAAAGGTTAATCGCTTTGATTGATTGCCGATAATTATTATTATTTTCTCTAAGCCAAATATACCCTACATATTTGGCTTGCCGAAGTTGAATTCCTTCAAATTGAATAACAATTAAAATCTTACCCTCGCACGTTGTTTTGCGTTATTCTTTGAATATTTTGCAGCGTCCCAAGTCATCATACCCAGCGGCAGCATGTTCGACTTCTACATTCTGCAGACGATGTTTCTGGCCAACTTGACCAAGGCAGTGATCTGCTTCGACGCAGAGAAGGAGCAGGCCAAGCGGGCGGCCGAGACTCCTCAACTTAGCTCGGAACTCTCGCAGCTGTTGTACGTGGAGCTGCTGCCATCTAAAATCCAGGAGAATATGGTGGCCTTCTATCGCCGCTACAACATACCGGCCAGAGTGCTGCAACGACAGAAGCAGCACCAGCTGGACGAGGAGCGCAAGCAGCTCGAGAAGGAGGGGGCACAGTCGCCGGAACAGGAGCAGACGGTGGTGATACCCTGCGAGCAGCGTACTCTAGTCCTACTCCTCGAATATGTGCAGCGTCAGATGGGCTCCTTCCTGCGGGGCGCCAGCCTGTTCTATCGCTGCCTCACTGACGTCGACTATCCGGACACGTTTCCCACGGATCAGCCGGATCGCTTCGACCTGATGTGCCAGTACTTGGGCCTGGAGCCGCAGCTTGGCGAGTACTTCGACATGGAGACGGTGTACGCCACAATGATGCACTCGTTCGCCTCGCACCCGGACATTGCCAGGGAGGTGGAGCTTCGCTGCCAGCCGGAGAGTGGCCGCAGCCTAGAGGTGGTTCCCTGTCTGCGTCCGCTGCCGCGACTGGAGCCCTTATTCGAGGACTACAGCGATCTGATCAACAGCGTGTCGGACATATTCTGTCCCAACAATGAGCGCGAGGAGATGAAGACGCCGACCATGTGTCTGATTTGCGGTGCCATCCTGTGCGGCCAGTCGTATTGCTGCCAGCCGGAGCTGGGCATGATGACGGTGGGTGCGTGCACCCATCACGCCCACGATTGTGGCGCCGAGGTAGGGATCTTCCTGCGCATCCGCGACTGCCAGGTCGTGTACCTCGGGCGCGGCAAAGGGTGCTTTGTGCAGCCACCGTACTTAGACGAGTACGGAGAGACGGATCAGGGTCTGCGGCGCGGCAATCCGCTCAGACTCTGCCAGGCGGCATACAGCACGATCTTCCTGCAGTGGCTGAGCCATGGCCTGCACGAGGAGATCGCTCGTCTGAATGACAACACCAACGTACCAGTGACGCAGTGGCATCACATGTAGTCAGACGCACACAGAGCATAACCAACGACACCAGTGGCAGCAGCGGATATGAGCAAAAGGCAGCGAAAAGGCAACGGCGGCGGCAGTCAATGTGATTATTAAATACTAACAATTAGGAGAGCCTATTTATACATCTAAGCATTTTACCATTTGTCAGTTTTGGAAGAGCGCCCAAATCAATCTACGACCACCACCTCCATCCCACACACAGTCGCACAAACACATCTCCCGCACACAATCCCCAGTCCTTAGATCCAAAATCGAACGATAAATACTTATTATCCTGGCTTTCTTTTGTTATTATTAATTCAACTAATAATATAATTTTTTTGAGCTAAAATTAGAGAACTTGTTGATAGTTTGAGTGGTCGAGCGCCCTCTAGTTATATATATGTAAATCTTATCTATATATATATATATATTAAACATATGCTAGGTTAGACTTTTGCCAGCACTTCGGGTGTCGCAGCAACTAAAGAAAAATAAACGAAAAATAAATCAAGAGAAATGCAAAAAGAAGATAGAAGGGAGCTACAAGTAAGCTACAAAATATGACGTGTTCCTGTCCCTTTTTCAATACTGCTCTCTCTTTCATTCTCACTTTCTCACTCTCACTCTGCCTTTCTATTTTCCATCCTGACTTCCCCACTTGATGTATATACAGATTTTTGAGTTTCGATCCGACTCCGAACGTTGAGGTTATTTTTTTAATTTTTTTTTTTGTTCATTTGTTGATTTGTATATTTAGTTAGTGTACAAATATAGATATGGAATAAGTGTATGTTATAAACTCGGTTTAAAACACATGAGTTGACTATCTCCCCCTGCCCGAAAATGTTTAGAATTTATTGAGCCACAGCTCGGCCATCTTTATCCCATCCTGATCAAACCATATCCTAGCCCTACAATCCCACTCACAACAGATCCATAAAATCCCGAAATCCATCATCCAATCCATCTCACTCTGACAAAAGGCGACGGTGGCCGGCATAAGGAATACACTAAAAGTTGGTGAAATCATGTTTTCTTAATACTTAACACCTATACAACTATATATATGCATAATTACGAGGGTATACCTAGGAAAAACATACATACACGCATATTTCTGCTTATGTATTGTCCAACAAAACAAAATTGGCTATGTGAAGAGTTCGTGCGAGGAATAATTGTTCCCGAAGCAAACAGGCAAAACGGAAAGAAGTAACTAAGATGCAAAAGGATAAAGAAATGAGGAACAAAGCGGAAATAAAATTAAAGTTTTCAAAATTTTAGTGATATCTAAACCGTGTGTTTTTTACTTCTCTCAAAGACTAATGTAATCTTTGAAATAAGAGGCTTTCCATATATTACGTAGTCGATTACCCAAGGGGGGAACGGTGTCGGAATTTAATTATGCTTGATTACTTCGGGAGAGTTTTGTCTTGGACAATGATTACGTAAATTTTATATATTAAAATGTATTTTTACAAATGGATTATTTTTTTATTTTTTTGTAGAAAATGTGTAGAACGTGTGGTTTGTACTTTGTATCCAAAAAATAAGCGAATATGCAAGTTAAAATTAATAAAAATATATCCGAAAAAATTTACTGCAAAGCGAAGAATGGCTTGCATGGAGTATGTCTAAGATGATTTCTTGATAACTTGATTACGTAATTTATCTTGGATATATTATATATGAATATCTTGGAGTTATTTATCATCAAATATAAGTTTAAAAGAACACTAACAGCAAAAACAGTAGTGTGTCAATGTTGCAATAAACAGTACTGGAAGGTCATTTTTAGCAAAGCAAGTAATTAACAGTAACATAAAGTATACCCTATTCGAAGGCACGGCAAAACCCGTAATGTGTTGGTAATGTCAGGTTTCAGCGAACTCCGATGAAGTAGAAAATTGTTGACCTTTTTTATAAATGCTTTAGGCTCTCTTCGAATACAGGTAAAAAACAGGTCTGCTCGACTTCAGTACCCTGACTTTTGATGGTCAGAGCCATAAATATATATACATATATACATATACATATATATATATATATATATATATATATATATTGCTAAGGCATGTAGTTTTGAAAATCACTGAGCTTGTAATTTTGTATTACTAAAAAAAAACCAACTAGATAAATCTCCGCTTGTCAGCTCATTATCTTGCCTATCTTTGTCAGCAGAACCGTAACTATATCATTCTTAGTGCTATATAAAAATTATACCACTTTGGAACACCTGTCTATCGTGCACATGCTAAATTTTCAAGGCAAATCAAAATGTTGAGTGCTTGACATAGAAAAAATAATTCCAAGAAAACAAAGTTAACACCACGATAAAGCAACAAATTTTGGAATCCGTGCATGTAACCAAATTGGTGAAAATCCGAATAGTGAAAATCTTGATTTTCAAATTGGAACATGAATACCAGGATTCAAAATTTACATTGTATATTTCAAAACTAAAAATTTTTGGGAGATTACCAGCGGAGCCCATCGGAGTGTTGTCATCAACTCCATAACAACGCGCTGTACCTGATAATTCTTTAAAAATATCCTTTGTTTTTGAATATTTTTGTTCTTATAAATTAAATAACAACAAAAACAATTATATAACAACAACACACAGCTACAGGCCTGCATGCTCACGTGGAACTTAAAGGTAACAATTTGAACTTTAAAACATTTTAACAATCATGAATTAAAAAAAAACAAAACACTTAATTAAAAAAAAATATATAAAAACAAGTTACCGTAATGGCTGGTCTATTGCCAAACAAAAAACGTGATTTAATCAATTCAATTAATATATGTACTATAATAAATTAAATCTTAGACTTCGAATAAAATTGGAATTAATGTGGATATTTTTTGTAAATTGCCATTTCGAACAATATTTTCATTTGAATTTTAAAAATGAACTAATGAAAATATAATGGGATACTTAAAGGAAAAGGCGCACATCACTTGAATAATGGGTTAACACAATAAAACATCTAATGAAAAGTAACATAATGCCCACGGACGAGGTCATTTTTTATTGGTGTCTAGCGCCCACTTCCAAAGTGTCATAAAGCCTGGGGAAACAACATTTTATTTACTTTTTAAACTTTTACTTTTACTTTTAATTTTTTTAAACGTTATAAGTTAGCTAAAGTTTACTTAATTACTTCATATCAATATGTTTTGATCGTTGGATTGTTTCCAATACTTATTCAACCTTGATCATCTTAATTACCCTTTTTTATAACCTAGATGGGCGCGTATTGGCTCTTGTAGCTCCCATTGCTCTTTTGGTCATATTTTTTGGGTGTCAAAGAAGAAGAATCCAAGGGAGGGAGCAACATTGCAGCGAGACAAAAAAAAGAGACAGCCCCCACCACCGCGACCCGGCGCAGTCGTGAAGCAGGTCGAATGTGTGCGCGAAGATACAAATATTAAAAAATATCGCGTTTAAAATTCGGAACTTTCAATTTCTTCAGTCACTTTTCTTTATTTTTCGTTCCCATCTAAAAAGAAGAAATCACAATTTTATCACTCAGTGCAGGGTCGCGGCTAACTGCGCAATTCATTTTTGGTCCAAGACACTGTATTTATTGTTGAAAACTCGACATCGCGACCTTTTTTTGTCTCCTCTTTGATGCCTATTTTCAATAGATTTTGTTGTTGCATTTTTCATGGATGGCTGGGCACGAGCGACGGTCGTCTGGACCGACTTGCTGGCGCTACCGAAAAAATATTACCGAAAGAGCAATGGGAGCTGAAAGAGTCACAACGCGGCCTGCTTTAAAAGCTTAAAAAAGGACCGATAGAGATACATTCGTTTTATATAAATAATAAATAAATAAATTCTAAAAAAAATAAAATAATAAAATTCTTGGGGGGTAACTTGTATACGACCACTAATTTATTCATGTGCAGCGCTTAACAAACCCTTTGCTAATGATGGCTTGGAAGTAAGGCAAGGCAAAAAATTACAATTCCATCTTCTGTGTGTATGATGGTGCACAATACGTTCACATGCAGCACAAATTGATTGAATTCAAAAAATATATATGTATGTAAGAATAAAATAAAATCATCCACTGACGAAACGATGCTTAAAAAAATAACAGTATGGTAAAAACATAATGTTAATATTGATATACATAAATAACTACAAGGGACATCTTTCATAACTGACGAAAACTAATGGCTAACTTATGTATGTTACAGACTCAGGAAAAACTATGTAATTACATACATATGTGCTACATGTAAAAGGAGTATGCACAAACAACAAATACCAAAATTATCATTCTTCAATAGCTTCAGATATCCGAAAAAACCGACGGATTTGCCTCAACCAAATATTATAGCCGAAAGATTAATATCCCCAAGACTACAATTCATGCAAATGTGGAGATAAAGATACATATGTCAACGGTCAGTTCGGCATGACAGGCCATATAATACAATTTTCCTGTCTCTCGACAATATGATGATCATCTTAACAAGGAATCAGCTACAAGTCAAGTTATTTACAAGATTTCGTTAAAAAAATGAAATTTATTCTTGGTTACGGTATCTAGTTCATCAACCAATGTATAAATTTTATAATTTTACCATCAAGAACTCTTTTTCTCGCAAATATCGAGCCAGATACTCAAATAGACTATGTAAATTAATTAATTATTTGTGCCGGCTGGCTGTGCCTCCGTGGAACAGCTCATGCCTGGCCGGATGCCCGTGGCAGGTCGCTGACCTTCCCGTTTTGCAGAAATCATACGATCGCTGTCCGCCAATGAGCTAAAGCCACAGCCCATAACGGTGCAATATGCTGTCAAAGCTCTCGGGCCCATTAGGGTGGAACCAATTCAAGGTGGACCGTACAAGAGTGTAATAATAATAATGATGAATATATTAATATTAATAAATGATTCAATTATTAATATTAATATTAATAAATGATTCAATTATTAATATTAATATTAATAAATGATTCAATTATTAATATTAATATTAATAATTAATTCAATTATTAATATTAATATTAATAAATGATTCAATTATTAATATTAATATTAATAAATGATTCAATTATTAATATTAATATTAATAAATGATTCAATTATTAATATTAATATTAATAATTAATATTAATGAAGGGAATAAGAATTGGCCTGCTCAGCCTACGCTGGGAGTTGGTTGTTAACTACTCCCCCTCTAAATTGGACG
>VNJM01003430.1:0-10074 GCA_008042475.1 Drosophila kanapiae
CATACCCATACCTCAGAAGACACAATAGTATCCCAGCACATCAACTATCGAACAGGTGAACCGCATAACATCAGAAATCCGCAGTGCATTCGAAAATAGGGAAAATGCTGAAGGCTAACAGTCTACATTGGCTTATAAACTCCCGCTCCCCCCTCAGTCCGGACTACAAGGTCCTCCCTACAACACCGTTTTGAAACCAATCTGGACTTATGGCTCCCAGTTGTGGGTAAGCGCCAGCAAAAGCAACGTAGAAATCGTGCAGAGAGCCCAATCAAAGATCCTGAGAACTATCACTAGGCACCGTGGTACTTTCGGAGTGGAAACATTCAGAGAGACTTGAATATACTCCCCGTCCGAGATATAATAGCGCAACAAGTTGAAAATTACTACACCAAGCTGTCAACCCACCCAAACCACCTCGCTAGAGCATTAACGTTGGTATGTAGCCGTTCGCTACTTCGTCGTAACGACCGTCCCATCCAGCGACATTTAATAGGAACATCTAACATAAATAAAGTTTAACAAACTGTTAGAATAATCTAGTACTTTAAGATTTTAACACATTTTGTTAGTCTCGTAGGAGAAGATTAAAAATAAATTACCAAAATCAAATAAAAAAAAAACACTGTTCTCGAAAATATAATATTGGTTGGGGGTGTTCTTCGGTTGCTAGGTCCTGGTGCACTCTGGCATCGGAGACCTCTGTGCATTAAGGGAAGTGCACTTGCGTCAGTGCTGTCAGGGCATCTTCGCTGCCCTCAGTCCACTGTCCTTCGTCGCTTTTGAGCTGAATCTCTAATGTAGGTTAATTCGATTGCATTTTCCAGAGTCTTTCCGTTTCTATGACTTTTTCTATTTGGGAGCTGGAGTTTCTCCAAGAGCGTCCGCCATCAGTAATTAATTTTTGTAATCTCCTTGTAAGATTTTGTTTTCCTCATTAATAAACTCAACTGCTTGGCGATTTAAAAAAATTTTTTGATGTTGTTTCATTGGATAGATAGGTCCCGATTCCACCAGGCCGTTTTGTTTATCTGGAGAACTGCGAGTGAAATTCAATAAATTGTAGATTTTGGCGCAGTGTTTTTGGTATAACCGATTTTTTCTTTGTGAGATCAGGGTCTTTCAATGCTCTATAAAAAAGCTTTATTACTTCAGATTCGTCATTGTATATGTCTGACCTAATAATAAAAATGCGAATATTTATCATCACAAATCGTTTTATTGTTTTTCAAAGTATTCTTCAGAAAGATTTATATACTTTTGAATACGCTTAAAACAATTGTAAAAGTACTTTTTTCACTCCGATTGAGGCACCTCCAAAACATGGTTTTTGAACAGCACCTTTCGGCAACGAAAATCGTTGACAACGCATTTTTTCCTTGATGTGCGAGAATAAAAATAATACATTGAATGCAAAGTCATGGCTGTATTGCGGATGACCCATCAACTCGACGTTTTGGCCGGTGAAAAAACGCTGGCTTAAGCTGATGTGTTGTCTTTTTGATGTGTCTTGTTTGTTTTTCGAATTTCTCCGAAGACTAAAGGCAAACAAATTGTCGCAGCATGACCAGTTTTTACGTAAAACTTTCGTTGGTTTTTGATCGTTGGATTTGGTCTTTGAAGACCCACACAGTCAATTTTGTTTCGGCATTATAAGCATATTTCTATGATTCGTGACCTGTGACGCTTTTATAAACTTCTCCTGAAACACCGCGACGAGCCCTTTTTTAGCGGGATTTTTAGTCCGGGATCCAACGAGAACAAAGATTTCTACGACCTGGTGCAATATCTAATGTATGCTGAAATGCCCAAGACTGTTGACTGTTGATAATGTTTTTGGACGGCGTCCATATTGAATTAATTAAACCAGTTTTTCACAGTGCTATAAGAAATTTAAGTTCATTTAAGCACTCTTGTCGTGATAATCCAAATCGAAAGTTGTGAAAAATTATTGCACGAAAATGATCAAGAGTTCATTTCATTTTTCTGCCGGGGTAACTTTTTGATTAATCGTTAATCGATTTCAAACATAACCTGTTTAATTTTTTCGATATCTATACATCGATGTCTGCCTGCTTACGAAAAATCCACTGATTCGCTAAGGCATCTAGTTACGACTATTGTACTCCATTTAAAATATTATTTGGAGTAGGAAACGAGTCAGATATGGATCATGTCAACATTCTTTAGGAGGAGCTATAATCGAGTTTTAAGAACGAACGCAATGGAATAAGACCAGAAGCCAGACTTTAAATCGAAAAGCGCAATAAACATACAAACAAATAGCTTATAGCTATTGGAGTCATCAAATTCGTTAATAGGAACAAAGTTATTGATTCCTCCGAAGTCAGCAAAATGAAGGATATCGGCATATATGATGTTCAGAAATCAGTATTCCTCTATTCTCTTTCTAAGTGAACTATTGTGTGTGTTTTTTTGCGGTATTGATTTTGTGCTTTGGTTCTTACATGTGGCAAACCAGAATCGGTTTTATAAAGCTATTTGGTTGTTTTCGTAAAACAAACGATGTTCTGTTTGCGCTGGATGCTCAATCCGGCAGGGACAATTCTTTCTAAAATTGCTTACCTTATCCTTGAAACCTCACATTTCCCTTTATTTGAAAGGAATCGTTTGTTATTCCTCTCCACAATAAGGTAGCCAAATGGATGCCAACAATTAAAGAGGAACCTTAAAGTTGTCAGCCAAACCTTTTTCAAAAAAATTACTCCCCCATTTGCTGCATCTTTGTTGATCAGTTTTGTCTCCATGGCAACATGGATTTTTAGGCGAAGATCAACAACAGAAGTAATTTATAATGATTTCAGTAAAGCATTTGACTCCGTTAATCACTCCCTTCTTGTTAGGAAACTCGATTTAATGGGTTTTCCGGTTGATCTTCTTAAATGGTTCTCAAGTTATCTGATTGACACTATGCAGAAAGCAACTTATCTAATGTTCTCCGGCTTACCTCGGGGGTCCCGCAAGGGAGACATTTGGGTCTCTTAATGTTTACATTATTTATTAATGACCTGCCCAAAGTTCTGGTTAACTCTAGATTGCTCATGTACGCAGATGACGTTAAGCTTTGTGTGCAGTATAAAGACAGCTCTTGCCAGTCGGATTTACAAACAGATCTGAATATTATTAAATTTAAATGGCTCTAAGTGCAAGCTAATGACATTCTCACGTGTCACTCCCATGCTTGCCACTTATATCCTAAACGGATTCTCTTTGGAAAGAATCACCCTGGTCGACGATTTGGTCGTCCGCCTGGATCCTTAACTCGACTTTATAGATCATATTTCGTGCATGGTGAATAAAACCAGGGGTGTGCTTGGATTTATTAAGCGGTGGTCGAAGGAATTCGATGACCCTTATGTAACAAAAACATTATATATTACATTAGTTCGTCCTATCTTGGAGTATGGCTCGTGCGTTTGGAATCCACAATATGATGTCCACAGAAAACGCATCGAATCAGTTCAAAAGAACTTTTTACTTTTCGCTCTACGCAACTTTAACTGGGATTCAGGCCGAAGGTTACCCTCTTATACTAGTAGACTTTTACTAATAAACCTACCATCCTCAGCCAACCGTAGAACCATGCTAGGTATCACCTTTATTTACAATTTAATTCGTGGTGACGTGGAGAGTTCTGACCTGATAGGTCAGCTAAATTTCCACGTACCGAGTAGAAATACTAGATCCTTTTTACCTTTAGTTTTGCGCCATTGTAGATCATCGTATGAAGTGCATGAACCCTTTAGAGTTTTATGTGCTAATTATAATGATATGTACCCAATAACCTCTAACGTAGACAGCCTTCCCAAACTAACAACTTTAATCCTAACTTACTTAGTACGCATCAGAGATCGGCAGCGGTGCCTGTTTTGTGTACTACTGGTGTACGCGCTCAAAATGCGATGGCAGTAGTAAAACACCGCACAATATGCGGTTGCGGTGGTAAAACACCGCCAAGCCTATTAGTCCGGCGCGAGACATTCACAAAAATACGCGGTGGAAAAATACTCACTCACAAATTTACTCTGTTATTTTTATGACCATCAATCTTGCACATTCTGCTTTGTTGTCCTTTTTTCTTCGTCGTTTTTGCACTGAGTAGGTATACGAAGAGCGAAAATCCTACAAGTAAAAAATGATCTAGAGGGAGATGGCACTATGCAAATAAGTGACCGGCGCACGCATTCTACCTGCTTCATGACTGCAACGGGTCCCGGCTGTCCTTTTTATATGCAAATACATAAATACAGATACATACTTACGCGTAAAAAAAAGATGTAAGCAATGTCAACAGAAACAAACACCCGAAAAAAAAGAATTGGTGCGAGATCACATGACACCATAAATACTCAAGAAATTTTAGGGTTGTTTTTGCATAGCAAGTGTGTATGCGGTAGCCGCTAACAAGAGTAAAAATCTACTACGTCAATATATGATGCTCATTTTTGGCACCGCATACGAAACAGAGACAAAACAAATGAGTAATGACGTATATCCGTCACTACTACGATTGATACACAATACAAAATGGCTAAAAAATCTTTAGTGAGGAGGAGACCGGAGTGACAACTGGAGACTGGGAAACTGATCGATTGATACATAATAAAAACAATAAATGTTGTCAAACAAAAATAAAATAAAAAAAATAATGGTGAACCGTCCTTAATATGAAGATGAAAAGTAGATGTCCGATCCTCAGCCCTAACGGATATGTACACAAAAATTCACGAAAATCGGTCGAGCCATTTCGGAGGAGTATAATGACACACACCGTGACATAAGAATTTTATATATTAGATTTAACAATTTTTTATTATTTGTGATTAGAGCGTATAATCTGTTCCTAAGAGGGTCCATGAAAGACTTAACTAGAAAAAAGATTTTCTTTAGTTACTTTTGTACACGGTAATCTAACGCTACTGTTCTGTAATCTAACGCCAATGGTTCTGAATATTGAAAAATTTTAGATTCCAACATTTTTTAATATCTTTTGAATTTACTCTATTAACGTTAAGATATTGACTGCTACGATTGCATTGTTATTCAAATGTATTAAGTGGTTTTTAACTTGACCTCTAGTTTGTAAATTGTTCGTATATACGTCAAGCTCATCGAGTTATTTTGAGAGGCTTGTGTTCGATCTTTTGCTCGAGAAACCTCGATTTTGGCTTGTAATGGGAATACAAGGAAAATGTTCTTGCTTAACAGTTAACAATGTTTCGGTTTTGATAACGATTATTCAGGTTACCACATAATTCGATTAGGCAAACAAAAGATTATATCGTTTCGGTTATGGTTTGATTACCGCTTAAAAATAACGGCTATGGTACCGGTTGACCCTGCAATATGCCCCACTTAAATAAACCACAAATAAAAAAAAAGAAGCTCCTGGCATTCATTTGATCAAAGATTAGATTATCGATTGATACCGGCCATTACGAAAACCTAATTGATTTTTCCGTTTGGACTGACTTATCGTAAACTTAGACTAAGAATCGACTCTACATTAGGGCCTTAAGAATAATTGATAAAGGTTGAGAATATTACATAAATGATATAAACTTATAATCGTGACTTCTTGCGATATTCGTTTATATATCTTACTTGGATTTGTGCAGTTTAAGGCTTTTCTTTTTTGTTGTATTTAACCTATATTGCGCTATATATAATATAACATAATATATTTCGATTGGTAATTGGTTAATGCTACCAATAAAATTAATATAAATGTGTTTTTTTATTTTAGTGTCAAAAGTGTTATGTATAAATATCTGGAAAAGGAAAACGAACTAAACTTTCATAAAATTTTTAATGAAGTTCTAGGTATGTATTTTCAAATTTACTGAATTTTATTAAAATATTTCTTTTAGGTTACTTGCTTTTTAAAGATTTTTGCGAGAACGATTCTGATGAGCCTATTCAGCAATTAAAATTTTATGAACAGGTGAAATCTTATTCATATACATACATATTTCTCAAATTTTCTTATTGAAATTACTGTTTAGATCAAAACATTTGAAAAAACAGAATGTTATGACGAGCGCAAAAAGTTGGCAAGGGAAGTTTATGACAATTTTATAATGGAGGAAATGCTGTCACACACTTATGTAAGTATAATTAGTAAGCCATTTAAGATTATTATTACTATTTTATTTATATTAATTTATAGGAATACTCTAAAGATGCTGTTGCAAGTGTTCAAAAATATTTGCTTAAAAATGAAGTTCCGGTTGACTTATTCGAAGTAAGTTTTTTAATTTAGCTTTTTATGGCACCCTTGAATGGCGAATTTTACCGCTTTTTTAATAAATTTATTTTTTGTATATATGCAAATGTTAACTTAGCAGTCTAGTATTGGCTCAACTCTAAAAATCAGCTGTTGCAACTTTCAACTTGTTTGTATATGTTTAGCTTAATTTTGAAGCTCACATTCAAATCAATAAATTTGCAAGGAAAATATTTAAAACGCTAAACTTTAAAATTAATATTAATTATTCGGGTATGTACTTTATGTTAATACTAATATGTTACTTGATGTATGCGTTCTTTTTGTAACAATTTGTAAACGTATCAAGTGATGTTTACATATGGGTTTCGAAAAAAGTTTAACGTTGAAAAAAAAAATGTTCAATTTTGTTATGTACGTGTAGAGTCGCTCATTGCAAATTTAGAACATCTTGTCTCAACGAGCTTTTCCTGCGACTTTTCGTTTAAAACTGTATTGAATTCTTAATTGTCTCCTCAAGAAATGTGCTAGTACCTAGTCGAGTCTGTTGGCTAAACTATGAAAAATATCTCTTGATTTCCCTGATTTGTGGAAGGAATCGCTTATAATTTCTCTCCATAAGAAGTGTAGTTGGTCGGATATTTGTAACTACCGGGGGATTTCCAAACTAAGTGCAATGCGCTAATTATTTGAACAGTTGAAAACTTCTGACTCCAGTCAGAAGTTATATTTACTGACATTAGTAAGATCTTGACTCTGTCAATCATTCTTTACTTATAATGAAACTGGACTTGTTAGGTTTTTTATAGACTATCTTTTTAAATATCTACTTAATCGAGCGCAGAAAGTTTTGTTAAACAACAGATGGTCAAAGGTGGTCTTCATGACATCAAGTGTTCCCCAAGGCAGTCAACTTGGGCCTGTCTTGTATGGCCTGCTCATAAACGAGCTGCCAAGTGTTATTCACAACGCACAAATACCAATGTACGCTAATTACGTGAAATTGTTCTTACCTTTTACACGCTCTGTGTCCCACTTGTGGCTACAGGAGGACTTAAATAACCTCACATTATGGTGTAATTTATAATGTAACTTGTTATTTTGTAACAGTTCAAATTTCAATTTCTTGTCATTTTATCATGTCAAGTTACTTGTTAGGAAGAAATGAGTTGGAATTTGTTTACCGATCTGGGAGTATTATTTTGCCACGACCTAAAATTTGCTTATCAGATAACCATAACAGTAAATAAAGGAAGAGGAATATTTAAGCGTTGGTGAAAGGAATTTGATGCTCCTTACGTAAGTAAATATCTACATCACTTGTCCGGCCCATACTTGAATACTGCCTATGTGTATGGTCCCCCCAATATCCGGTACAATCAATAATATCAGTGCAAGAACAGTTTCTCTTGTTTTTTCTGCGTGGGTTATTCGTGGATCCTCACGTCACTTACCATCCTTTGCCGACAGACTACGGCTCATAAACATCGTTGGATCGGAGGACTTGCCTTAGCTCTCTGTTCCTTAACAAATTAATTCATAGTCAGATCGACTTTGCTGCCTTTCCTTGCCGCTTACAGTTACATACAAATAGTATGCAAAATGTATTAAAAATTCACGAAAACAAGTAACATACCTTCATGTTTTTTTTTTTTTTTTTTTTTGTTTTTTTTTTTAATATTGGTACTCTTGCTTACAATCGATTGCTTGGATTGTTTTCTCTCTTGGTACGCTTTTTTCGCCGCGAATGTGTGCAGAAAAACAACACATATGATTATTTGTATGCTTTGTGTCATCGATCGGCAAGGGACGACCCCTGTGGGTTTGAGGCAGTTCGAGCACAGCCATTTTTAAGTATTATGAAAAATTATTATGAAATGAAAGAGTGATTATAATATTGTTAAAGAAGAGTTGTAAAACGTTTTTATTAATAAATCACTTTAATATATTCACTAAAATGGTGAAAGTGCTTGCAAACTTTTCGTGAAGATCAAAGTAAATTATAATACTTTAAGAAATTAGAATGTGAAAATGTAAAAAAAAATATATATTTACTTACACTTATGCACGAGCACATGAGTCTGCATTCCGGTCAGACCGTCACGACATTTCGAATATTTTTGGACATATGTACATCCTTTTCGCGCCTTATGTTCACATTAGAATCTGCCTAGTGATGTAGAAATACTGTGTGTGAAGTATCATGTTGATATCAATTAAACTGACCGTGCTATTCTTATATCACTATCGATTTTTTTTTTAATTCGGAGAATAGGCTAAATGTAAAAATGTAGATAGTTTTTTCTTTTTTTTTAATAATATTTAAGTTTTGTATTTTGCTTCTCAGTTTATTGGGAAAACTCTCGCTAAATGTTAAAAAATAAAATAATAATATAAAAGACTATAATTTTATGTTAATATAAATATATTGTACCCAAATAGTTAATCGTCAGCTTCTTCGATATCTAACTCCATATTTCATGAATATCAATTCGTTAATTACATTAAACTTTCAAGGGTGTCGTTACTTCGTCTAGGGGCCTCTGCCTTGTTTTTTCGCCTGTTAAGGTTAACATAGGATATGATGTATGAAAGGTATCCATAGCTATTTCTAATACATCGGAAAAGATATCTTTTCAGATAATTTCCTATTGTAGGATACTGTCGGATTCTATTTTTTCAGACAAACTTATTACCGCCTAAAAAAAAAATAAAAATAGCCATCTCCTTTGCATTTTTCGCGTGTCTTTATTCCACTTCTCGGACAACATACTTTCATAATTTGGATGTTAAAACATAAAAAGTAAAAAGTAGTTATACTAACGACAATAAAAATAATTAATAACTCTACAAGATACAATACGTTTTACAGGTGGAAAAAATGAAATTATTTCATAATCCTATATTAAAATTAGAATAAAAGTTCATTAACTTGACCCTTTTTGTCCATTTAAACTTTTAAGATTATTTTAAGATATTTTTAAGATTCATTTTTTAATTTTTTGTAATGTGTTCCCTTCGCGCGCATGTGCTACCTGACTCATGACTGGCACGGGTCGCGGCGGTGTGAACTACCATTGCCAATTCTTAAGTTTAATATCAGCTTGCTTTATTTGTATTTGAGTGGTGCAATTTTTGTATTTTTTAATGTATTCTTAAATTGTATTAAAATCTATATATACAGATATTTACTAAGCCATAATAAATGAAATAAAAAATAAGAAGGTCATTTCCGTTCGCCTCCTCATAGACAAGTCCAGATTTCTTCTTATAATCCCTCAGCTGGCGAGAATTTTCATAATTGTCTTCAGCACCTTATATTTTCCTTGAACGTTTTTTATACGAGCTGTGATCTTTAAGAAAATGAGCACAACACGGACGGTATTCGATTAATCGCTATCCCAACCGTGATATGTTCGTCAACAGTCAACATGCTGCATTCCTGCAGATAAATAATTTACTACGTGACTGCTCTAGGTACATTCGACTTCGGAAGCGTTTGCTTGAATGCTTAGCAGTCTAGCATTTACTTAAATGGCGGTCCCAGCAGATAATGTCTGAAATAATTCACTAAAAACATTATGTAATTTTATTATTTAATTTATTTTATTTTTTAACTATAATAATGTTGAATTTAAATATTAGAAATGTTTAAACAAACTAGTTTAGCTCTCTTATAAAAAAAATTAATGTTTACTTTTAGACAAAACTGGCTTTGCACTTGCTACATGGCACACTTTAACTTAAATTTTAATTCCGATGATGTATATTATCTTTTTCATTCATTTAATTTAATTTATTTTTTCAATTTCTTTCTTTTTATTTCC
>VNJM01001510.1:0-287099 GCA_008042475.1 Drosophila kanapiae
TGAGTCAACTGGTTGATATTCTGTTACCAGTAGGGTGCACACGGTACGTATAATTTCCTTAAGTCAATTGGTTGATATTCTGTTACCAGTAGGGTGCACACGGTACGAGTGATTTCCTTGAGTCAACTGGTTGATATTCTGTTACCAGTAGGGTGCACACGGTACGTATAATTTCCTTAAGTCAATTGGTTGATATTCTGTTACCAGTAGGGTGCACACGGTACGAGTGATTTCCTTGAGTCAACTGGTTGATATTCTGTTACCAGTAGGGTGCACACGGTACGTATAATTTCCTTAAGTCAATTGGTTGATATTCTGTTACCAGTAGGGTGCACACGGTACGAGTGATTTCCTTGAGTCAATTGGATGGTTTGTATAAATATACGCGATTAAAAATAAAAAATAAAGGCAGACATTGCTTGAAGACAACAGAAGGTCAAATTAAAATAAAATAAAACTTAAAAAATTACGATCCTACGTCGTCAATTGTTCGATGTTTTGTTTCCAGTTGGGTGCATATGGTACGTGTAATTTCCTTGAGTCAACTGGTTGATATTTTGTTACCAGTAAGGGGAAAACGGTACGTGTAATTTCCTTGAGTCAACTGGTTGATATTCTGTTACCAGTAGGGTGCACACGGTACGAGTGATTTCCTTGAGTCAACTGGTTGATATTCTGTTACCAGTAGGGTGCACACGGTACGTATAATTTCCTTAAGTCAATTGGTTGATATTCTGTTACCAGTAGGGTGCACACGGTACGAGTGATTTCCTTGAGTCAACTGGTTGATATTCTGTTACCAGTAAGGGGAAAACGGTACGTGTAATTTCCTTGAGTCAACTGGTTGATATTTTGTTACCAGTAAGGGGAAAACGGTACGTGTAATTTCCTTGAGTCAACTGGTTGATATTTTGTTACCAGTAAGGGGAAAACGGTACGTGTAATTTCCTTGAGTCAACTGGTTGATATTCTGTTACCAGTAAGGAGAACACGGTACAAGTGATTTCCTTGAGTCAATTGGTTGATATTTTGTTACCAGTAGGGTGGCTACGGTACGTTAAAATAAAAGACAGGATACGAAATAAAGAATATTAAATTAAGCACAATTAAAGAAATAAAAAAAAAAACACTTCAGGACTGGACAAACGAACGAAAGCAAGTGAACTATACTGCCAGAACGGACTGCTATTTATACGAAAAATGAGTCGTGCTCGCATAACTTTTGAGCACTATCGATGATTTGAAGTTTGATACTATTGTTTTTAACTATCGATATTTTAAGCTGTTAACGCCACTGTAAAAATGTGTTTTGTTTTTCTTTTTTTGTTTTTGTTAACTGTGAAATATCAACTTTTAAATAATATTTTAAGACCTTGGCCATTTCCCAATACATATTATTTCCTAAGTAATATCAATTTAAGGTGAGAGCTCTTGTATCAGGCTACTGCTACCTGCAGAGTTTCTTTTGCGTTTCTTATAGTTATCCAATCAACACGCATCATAACCCAGTTATCAATATTTCTTTTAAGCTTTTTAAGCTTAATCATCAATTTATTGAAATTTGTATTTTTGCAATTGCAATCTGCATTGCACAGATCAGCGGCAACGCATCGTCGCTCTTCTGTTTTCTTTTTATCAGCCATATTTTTGCGCTACTCTTTATAATAACATGAACCATCATGGCCCAAAATGCTGTTCTTCTCATTCAAGGATTGGCTGCTTTAATTTAATAAATAATTTAAATACATTTGAAATTTATTGTTTCGGTTTTGCGCTGGATGGTATTTTTTGGTATTTTTCCACAGTCAGACTGCGGCCACGCAGAATTTGTCGCTAAGAAAATGTAAACAATACAATTGGAGTACAATCACTTGTTCTTAATTGATTCTGTTGGTTTTATGAGGGACTCTGTACCATCTGCCTTGGAAAATCTTCCTTCCACTAGGGAACGTTTGAAGCACAAGCCCCAAAGCCACAATTTGGCATTGTAAGTAGACGCAGCTGAGGAAACAATAGTTCATTTTATTATTTTACTTCAGCTACATACATTCTGCACGAAAAGAAGGTGCCGGCACCGGAAGCAATACCTGGCCCCGTTAATGAGTTTTCCACTCCCTGCGAGCTAGACCAAGTAAAATCTGAACAAATCGAGATTAAGCAAGAAGTTAAAATGGTGTCGTGGATAAAAGAGGAATCGCTTACAAACGAGTTTAAATGCCAAGTGAAAATCGAGTTAGTTGAAGAAGACGAATTCGAGGAAGATAGATGCCAGGATTCCGATTTGGATGCAGACTTCGAGCCACATTGCGAAGTGAAAATTTGAAGGCTCACATTCGAATTCACACGGGGGAACGGCTATTTGAGTGTCGCCATTGCCAAAGGTCCTTTCCCCAATTATCGAATCTTAAGGTACACCTTCGTACTCACACTTTAGAAGGGACGAAAAAGCTTGATGCTATTTGAATGTTTTTAGAGCTTAAGCATTGAATAGAATATTATTAATATTTGCTTATAATAGTCTTGAAGAGTATAGGAAACATAGATGTACCCAGCCATCTTTGGCAGACGGAGACTGTGTGGTTTTAAAGAGTTTTTTTCTGTTAACGCTCTATAATATAGGTCCGATCTATAAAAACAAGAGAAATAATAAAACCAATAACAAGTGCAAATATAAGAACAGATCATTCAAAAACGTTAACTACCAATTTTAACACTCATTTATCCAATGACTTCATTGCACAGATCAGCGGCAGCTTATCGTCGCTCTTTTGTTTTCTCTTCGCCTGTTACACGAAATGGAGAAAGGTACAATTTGTGCGGTGGTTTTGCAATATTGGATGTATGATTGGATTGTATAAAATTTATATGTTGTTGTAGCGTTTGTTCTTGTACATTCAAGGCCCTCATTTTAATATTTTCTATAAAAATTAATAATTTTCGCCAGGCACTCAGAAATCAGCAGCAGGTCGATTAACCTTGTCTTCTCAGTTGTATAACAGTTTCTCTCTCACAATTCCTCTATCTCTGACGTAATGGCAGCGTATCGTCTCTCTTCTGTTTTCTGTTCGCCTGTTACACGAAGAGACATCTTCAGAAAAACTGGAAATGCGATCACAGTGACTGCAATCGTAGAAACGTAAACAAATGAAAGCAGTAAAATGTTGTTATTCCAATAACTTAAGAAACTGTGTAAAGTAACTGCAAATGAACATAGCTGTTTTACAAAAATTTTGAATACTTCATGAAATTCACACACAGGAATTACTGCTAGATAACTATACTATTTAAAAATAAATAAATCGAGCTAGTTTGAATTTTATCATGCGGTCCTCATGCTGAATTCCTTACTTGGTCCTATTACAATGCTTTGTGGACTTATCGCAACTAAAGTTATTTTTGACAACGCTAAAGTCTGCAACATTTTGATAAAGATTATTTCGAGAATATTTTAGTTTAGCAAAGTCTCCTACCTTATTTCGTGAGGTACTAGTTCATTTAGTGTGACCAGAGGAAAATAAAAATCGACATGTAGCCTTTGCTAAAAACCGATACCATCGATAGTGACATCGCCTTTTTGTAATCTCTAGCGGGCAGTCAGTTCGCCATTGTCAGAAAATCTTTTCACCAGAATAAAAAAGCCAGTCGGAAATTGTGTGAATAAAGCAAGGAAACGTGCAATTTCAGTAGAAATAGTGACTTGTAGTGAATAACTTGGTGAAGCCTATCATAACTGAAGGTAAGTGTTGTTGTAAGGAGTGCAAATAATCGGCGAAATTACGGGGCCGGCAATATCGATTTTTTTTGCCTAAACGAGCCGACGCCACCGGCAGTCAGGCAGGCAGTTTTCCATCCATGGAACGCAGGGGTGCTGCGCTGGACGAATGTGTTTTTCGCGCACACATACATACCTAACACATACACAGGCACAGTGCAGCAGAAGTCACAGTCACGGTTGGCTGACGTAAAGTGATTTAATAAACTTCTAATCTTTCTCCTGCCTTCCTCTTTCACTTTCCGGCAGAAGAAAGTGTATATACATACATACGTAGAGAGATAAAGATGCGTGGACGCGGCGGATTCATTCCACGTGGTGGTGGTACCACTCGCGGCGGCTATTACAACAATCGTAACTCGAGCAACTACGTCAATACCCGTACCCAGGGTAATTACCGTCCGAATAACGGTCGCTACGAAAATAACTACCACAACAACAACAATCGCTACAACAGCGGCGGCGGAGGAGGCGGCAACAATAGCCACTACGACAACCGGAGCCGTGACAAGTTCACGCACCACAACTCAAGCAGCGGCGGGCGCTACGATTCCAGTTCCAGCCACAAGCGCAGCTATGTGAGTTTAAGGATTATTTTGGAAATATATATCACTCTTTTGCTAGAACCAGCTTCGGAATTCTCACAAGTTCCATTTGTGCTTGCCTGGTCTCTCGTTCTTATAACAACTGCTGAATAATCGCTTAGGTTTCAAGCTAAATTCAATTGTTTACAGTTTCGTATTACGTTTTTTTAATCGGAAAAGTGCCAAGGGATTAGTAATTATTGTTCACTTGCAAGAATATGAATCTTTCAGTTCATATTGTCTACATTCTGAGTTATTGAGTTATTTGAGTTTCTTTAAATTACATTTTACTAAATATTTAAAGTTTATTTGGTTGATAAATCACATGATTTGAATTTATGAGAATATTAAGAGGCTTTTATAGACTTCATAAATCACTTAAGACAGAAATAATTACTATATCTTTTTAATTTACTACAAAACAAGTTTTAATTAGCTTATGTAATGTCTGGAAATGGAATTAACTTGCTTAATTATGATGTTTTTGTTTATAAGAACATCTTTGAACTGTTTAGATTTGTTTAAAGTCAAATAATAGTAATTTTTATGCTACAAATACTTCTCCACAAAAAGCAAATCGTTTTCCATACTCCCAAAATAGATAAACCAGCTATAGATTGATTTCTTATCGTCACAGCGGGCCAAGTCAGTAGATAAACAAAAGATGTTTGCAGATTTAAGCAGGTATTAAACTGAAAAATCCAAGAAACAAAGAGGAATAGCCATTATAGTGAGATAAAAGGAGGAAAAAAAACAAATTTGAGGGAGAGCTGTACCTAATTTTAGATCTTGTTTCGGTTATTGGTCTATTTGTTTCACTCAACGGTAACAAATTGCACTATAATTTGGAAAATACGTAGTATTTATTGTGCGCCATATTCTATTTTTTATTTTGCCTGTATTTTTGGAACAAACTAAACCGTTTTCTATTTATTTGCTTATCGAAAGCACACACTTATTTTTGTTTCCGTGGAAGAAGTATATATATTTTATATATATTCAGATTCATTGTTAGAATACACACAAACACGTGGTAAAAATAATATCACAACAGATGCAACTCTTCAAGAGAAAAGGAAATCTCTGGTGTTCCACATTTTCAAGCGATTTTTCAATTTCAATAATTATAAATGTATGAATTACATTTTAAAAAGGAATTTTCTTAAAGGGAAAAGAGGATTAATTACTGGGAATAAGAGTTTCAAGAGTTCAAAAACAGAAGCAACAGTTTCAAGCGTTCAAAGATGTAATTAAAGAACAGAAGCAGGACCAAAGATCATGCAAGTTGAGTTAAAACCAAAATAATTGCAAAAAATCCACCAGAAAGAGGCTAAAAAGAAATATATAAACGAATATATATTGTATATTGCTGGCACATTTGCCACGCTTTGTTGAGTTGGGTCTTGCAGCAGATGAGTGATGTGGTTTCAAAGATATATCTAACTAAGCATACATATACGATATACATAAATCATAATGCAATCTATTTTCATCCCAAATGCGACCGTCTAGGACTCATCCCGTGATCGCAGCAGCGATGACCGCAAGCGGCCCCGCCAAGACGTAAGTTGTACTATGCCCTTGCCCCAATTCTAAATCGCACGCCATTCCAGAGGTCTCTCTTTATGTATATAATATATCTACATATATTAATGAATTATGCATTAAGCTAAACGACGACATGTACCTTGTAATGTTAATGACTTTCCAAATATTTATAGCACTGTTGTTTGTGAAGCTTAAACGCGGGATCGAGCGATTGAGCCAATCGAGCGTTATAAAGCGTTAACATATGTCTTAAAAAAAATAAATAAAAACAGCCTATAACAGCCAACAGCGCCAAGTCAAAGTTGCCAGATAAGCACACTTTGGAGCGCGCCGATCATATATATAATATATATTTACGAATCGGTAAACCTATAATAGGACAGGACATGATTTTGCCAGCCAGCAAGCCAGCCAGCCAGCCATCGATCGATCTGATCCGATCTGAAACGTAGAAACGTTGAAGCAATTGAAGCGATTTAGATCCGTTTGATCTTTTATATATCTCTGTGTAGCCCAGCTGTCAAATTTGTCCCAATCAATAATTCAAGCACACAGATAATTAATATATATATATAAATACTACTGTGTACATCTGCAAATCCAAATCTAAGTAGCGAATATATAGCGTATAAGCGTATATAAGGTCTCTCCATCATGCTACCTACCACACATAAAACACGCTGCAGGATATAACAGCCTATAATTGCGATAACCCACAAAACCAAAACAAAACCAAATCAAATCTAATCAAAATCCGATCAGATCAGATTCAGCATATCAGCACTAAGAATAATAAGAGACAGATATCAGATATCAGGATCAGGATCAGGATCAGATAATGAATAAATAGTCTACAGTCTGTAACTACTTATATATATATATATATAGCTTATATAGCAATTCTTTTCTGTGTTTTATAAATGTATAAATCAATCTACTACCTATATTCGATTCAAAAAAAAAAAAAAAAAAAAAAAAAATCAAATCCAAATCAATCAATGAACCGAGCTCCTACACAACTTCCTACTCATCAATCGTCATTAGGATTACCGTCGCACATCCTCGTCGAATGATCGCAGCGATCGACCCTCGTCCTCATCGCAGAACGTTGGCTCTTCATCCTCCAACTATCATCAGCGCAGCACTACCGGTGGCGGTAATAACAACAACAACAACAACAGCGGAGGTGGCAACGGCGGCAGCTCGAGCAGCTATCGTCCGCGTGATGATTCAGCCAGCGGCGGCAACAACAACAACAACAGGAATCAGCGGGACGGATCGATGGGCCCGCCCAAGCGGATGATGCGCAGCGTGGCCGGCACCAACTATATATCCCGACCCCGCGGCACAATGTCGATGCGCGGCGGAATGATGCGCAGCGGAATGCGTGTGGGTGCCATGCGTGTGGTGCGTACCCGCAATGTCAACGAATCTAATGATCTGCGCACCATGCGCCGCCAGCTGCTCTATGCTCAGCAGAAAGACCGTGCCCGCCTGCTCAAGATTCAGCAGCTGAAAAGGTAAATAGACCAACAAAAAAAAAGTAAAAAAAAAACATTTCTTAAAAAAACTGAGATGAAAATGTGAGTTAAATCTGTGTGAACGTCGTCGTCACATTGTGTGTGTGCCAATTTGCATCGTTAAAGATAACCGATATATAACAGATATGCAGCGAACTATAATGAATGTGAACTGTGAGATTCCGATAGAAGACGAATCTAGGAGAGAGTTGGAGAAACGAAGAGAGAGAGAGAGCACTCGGTGACAGATTAACCGAGGTGCCTGCGCCTCCACAGAGACTCCCATCTCCGTCGTAGATAATCCGAGAGTATTAACTAGTAGAGAACGATAACTGTGACACCTATATCCTCTATATATATATGACACACTTTAAATATATATATATTCTGATGTATACGTAATTTGTTAGCTTATCACCTTTACCAGCTTCTTCTTCTTATGTACTAAAAATCAAAAAAAAATTACCATTTGAACTTGAACTTGTCCTTGTCTCTAGAGACAAGAGATCCCAAACAAAACAAAACAAACCAAACAAACAAACATCCTGCCACCTTGACCATGACTTCACATTCGAATTTCTCGAATTCATTCCACCCACAAATGTAGCTCGTTGCGACGCCAACGCCAGGGCGGGAATAGCAGCGACAATTCCAGCGACAATGAGGACAAGACCGACGATGATGATGCTGCTGCTGAGAAAAGCAAGAAGAAGAAAGGCAAGGACAAGGACGCTGATGGCGGCGACGATGACGACGACGAAGATGATGTTGATGATGACGACGACGACGATGATGAGAAGGACGGCAAGGAGGTAAAGAGCAAGAAAAAGCGTAACAGCAAGTCGGCTACCGAGGACAAGAGCGACGACGATGACGATGCCGATGGTGGCGACGACGATGATCTGGAGAAGGACCTGAATGAGTCCGATCCAAAGAGCGTCAAGGGCGGCGGCAATGCCAGCGATGACGATGAGGACGTCAAGGTAAAGATTAAAATCGAGGCCGGTGAGTCCGCTGACGGCGATAAGGCCGACGAGAAGGCCAAGTCCTCGGGTGCAGGTAAGAAGAAGGACAAAGATAGCGGCGACTCTAAGGACGCCAAGTCCAAGAAGTCAACGTCGTCGGCCAAGAAGGAGCGCTCGTCGCGCAAGGACAAGGATGATTCGGACGATGAGCGCACCAAGGAGCGCCGCACATCGCGTCATCGCGACGACGATCATAACAATCGCAAGCGCAGCTTCATCAAGCTCATTTGCGTCCACTGTTGCGTCAAGTGTGTGACCTTCAAGGTGGGTTGTGCATACCTTAAGATATTTTTGTTCTTGCTGCTTACTTATTATCCTTGTTTGACCTACAGGAGTACAACTACCATCTGAACTCGCGCACCCACAAGAACTCGATGCGCCAGGTGGCCCTTAATCAGCGCGCCGACCTCCAGCGTATGCGCGCCCGTCAGCGCACCACTCAGCGTGAGATCGAGGAGAATGCCAAGGAGGAGCATGAGTCGCGCTATTGTCGTCTATGCCGGTTGGCCTACCGCCAGCCCAAGAATTCCCACCAGGCCTCCGAGCACCACAAGACCATTAAGAAGTTCTTGATGCCCTACTGCGGCTCCTGCCACTTGGCTTTCAAGAACGCCATGCTCTACGAGAACCATCGCTGCTCTCTGGAGCACATTAGGGTGAGTTTTGATTATAAATATAATAAGTTGTGGATGCAGGCACCCGTACTTAGACATTTTTAGGGATTTAATTGTTAATTAACACACATCTGGTGGTCTTTGGTTGAGTTTTGTCAGTTAAACCAAGGACCTTATAAGAACAAGATGCATAACCCCCTTAAAAAGATTTTTATGCAAGCGACAACAAAGCGATTAGAGCAAATATACTCTTATGGCGTTACTCATCTTGTTATATGGTCTTTGCTTAAAATATCCTTTTTAGGAATGTCTGAAAATATCGGCATATCGATAATGTTGAAGCGAAAGTCTATATATAAATATATATTTTAACGTTGCGATATCAGCGCGATAAATCGGTTTTCTGTCTTATATATCTGACCAAAATAATCGGTAAAAGAGTCTGTTCCTTAGTCCTTCTACGCTTCTTCAATAACAACATAAATAGAGCTTTTCGGTTAAGCGTTCGCACATTGAGAGTTTACATTTTTATTATTTTTAAACCATTATTATATTATTGTCATGATATTTGCAACGCAGTGGAGGAGGCATTTTCGACCCCTTACATCTATGCTAGATCAGCATTACCAGCCGAGTTGATCTAGCCATGCCCTTTCCTCCGTCTGCCTTTGGGCTTATAACCAAACTAGTCCCTCATTTCTGAAAGCTATTTCTGATATTCAGCCAAAATTTGGCTTTCCTTACTAATCCAAAATTATTTGTCCTTCCCGGCAATGCTGTGACCTTAAAATGTTAACCTAAATATTAAATAATATATCAAAATTAAACTATAGTCTTTTTTTGTTAGCAGCATAAAGTTCCTTGTCTATTTTCATATTCCGCCACTTTTTCCTCTCAAGATGAGACCCCTAAATCTTCATCAGATCTCAACGCAACCAATAAATTATTTATTTTGTGTGGGTTTACGTTCTAATGAACTCTTTGTCGTTTTCAGAATAAGGCCCGTAACGATGAGTCCGGCTCGGATGATAGCGTGGATGAGCGCGAAATCGATTTGAATAAATTCCTCACCGTCGACTCGGTGGGTGAGATTGATGTTGATGTGATCGATGCCGATGTGGATGCCATGGTGATTGAGGCCGAGACCGCTCTGAAGAGCACGGACGAGGAGACTCGCAAGCGCGGCCTGATCGGACCGGACTATATCAAGACCATTGAGGCCTTCTACTGTGAACTGTGCAACCATTATTCCGGCAAGACTGACGACGTTTCTTTGGAGGAATATACCAAGAAGCATTGCCTGCAGCATTCCCACGTAAAGGCCTTCCTGCGCAACAAGGAGGAGACCGAGAAGAAGGCCAAGGCTGAGGGCGGCGATGAGGATGAGCCCGAGGAGGACGACAAGAAGGGTGGCGATGACGAGGCTGAGGCCGATGAGGAGATGGACGACAAGGCCGATGAGGATGAGGACGAGGAGGAATACGGTGATGGTGAGGACGGCGACGATACCCACGACGAGAAGTTGTGGGAGGAGGTAGACAAAGATTTGGGCGATCTGCTGGCCGAGGTGGAGCCGCTGGGTCAGGAGGAAGAGGAGGAGGAGGACGAGTCCGTGCTCAACATTGACATTGAAAGGTACAAGATCATGAAGTAATCAATCGGGCTCAATAATAATATTCGTCCACTTGCAGCGAGAAAAACAAGCTTAAGGACGCGAATGGCGATGCCGATGAGGAGGAAAAGGAAGCTGCTAAGGAAACCCCGACGCCGGTGGTCAAGTTGGAGAAAAAGGCAGCTGCTACGGCTGCTAGTGCTACCGCCTCACCGGTCAAGACTGGCACTGTCGCCGCCGCCAAGCCGCAGTCCGCGAAGAAGCCAGCGCCCAAGCCGGCTGCCAAAGTCGCCAAACCAGGTCCGGCTTCCACAAAGCGCAATGTCTTGGTCAATCTGAAGCGCACCTCCGCGGCCGCCATTAAAGCTGCCACCAAGTCCAACAATGCGGCAGGCGCCGAATCGAAGTAAGCGCAGCTGTTTATTAGTAATAGCAACAGCCACAACCAAACCCAGTGATTTGGTTGCAACAAAAACATATTTCAAATATAATACAAAACAAAATAACATCAAAATGTGCTCAACTGGTAAGTGCACGCCAAAAAATGCCCAACAAGAGCTGCTCTGTCATCGCCCAGCCTGTTTAATAAATGTCTAGACCTAACTAAACCAACCTGCACTCGTGTGTCTCTCTCTATATATATATGGCGATCGTGGATGTGGAGAGTACCTTTCTTGTACCTTTCGCCGAGCTGGCACTCGAGAGTGGGGCCTTTCTAAAATGTCCAAGGCTCGCCGAAACCACCTGGCCAGGCCAGGCCAAACCGAACCGAACAATGGCAGAGAAATGCCTGTCGGTCGCCAATTTGCTGGCCCCTTCATGCTGCTTACAGGTAATTGTCAGCTGTGCGATATAATATACACAAACGAGAAATGCCGCCCGCTAAACGAGATTATGTCGTTGGACTGGCCGGAGACCTTGCTTTAAGCCCTTGGTACTCATAAGGGGTATTATTATCAAAACGATTCAAGTACGCAAATGTTTACTAAAGTTAAACAAAAGTGGGCGCGCTTACGTTTACATTGTTTTTAAAACTTTGAATCGTTAGGAAAGGCTGCTATAATTATCCTTCGGAGTATATGTTGACAATTGTAGGTACGTCACTGTTTATATCAGGGAACGTATACGAATCGGCTAGTATTTGTATTATTATTTGTTTATATTTGCAGTATTATTATTTTATTATTGTTTTTCACTTGGAAGTTTTTGTGAAGGCTTTAGAGCCTAGCTCCAGGGTCTGTTAAAAAGTATGCTCAAATTTATAGTCGTTACCCATCTTTATATTTACAAAGGCTTTTATTCTAATATAACATCTTTGGGTAGGGAGTTAGTGCCTCTCAGTGTTCGTTTCTTTTGAGTTATAATCAGAATTGCCTTAACTGAACATCGGTAAAGTGTATTTGTTTGTAAAGTATTTGTTATTCGGCGTTTTACATTACATTCTTTAAAATCCTGAAGCTGGTTAGACCTAGAAATGACATATGTATATATCCACAGAAAGTCGACAATATTTTTAGTTTCCTTATAATACAAAAATAAAACAAACTGCAAGGGGAAACTACTGACTCGTTTATAAACACAACTTGCTGATAATGGAACTATATATAAATGTATATATATACAAAGGTGAGAAGAATAACCCCGCTTATCTGCATGTGGCACTGGGCAGCGTGATAGTCCCATCTCATCTCTTCCTGCTTCCATTAAGATTGTATTTATTAACCTATTGGGCGGCACAAGTGGCTACAGAGAGTGAGGCACAGGCACAGGCATCGTTTTTTTTGCCGTTTCCGCTTGATACTCTTGCCACAAGACAACGCGGTGGCAACCGAAAGGAAAATACATTTCATAATTTTTCTACATATTTCTGCCAAATTAACTTTCACCGCACGTCACGTAGGATGGCGGCGTCTTCGTCGGCCGTCGGCCGTCGGATTCGACTATTATGCAATATCTGTCACTTGATATGCGTGTCTCAATGGGTAATCTCGTCGGGTAGGCCTTTCTCACCTTCCATTCGAACCGATCCGTTCCAGCTTCCTTTCTGCTCGTTCAGTCACAATGTCAAGTTTTGATTTGATTAGCAGCAGTAGCAGCACAAGCAGCAGGTTTTTTCGGGTACGTCGGAGCCACGTTTAATCCCTGGCAATCGCTCATTCAGTTTGGTTAAATTGCATTCATGTTTTGACGCTAGATTTATGCACACATTGTTCTGTCTGTGGCTGCCACAAATCCGGTTTTTATCCCAAGCGCCGCCGCTCAACTCCATTGTGGCCGGGTATTACCATTAACATTTAATTTGTGATTCCGCCGAGTCGATGCCGCTGCGGCTGCTGCTTTTTAGTTACGTTTTTCCTTTTTTTTTTTGTTAGTTTGTTGTGGTTTTGGTGCTTCTATTAAGAAATTTCAGCGGTGTCAGCGCACAGAGAAGAATTTTTGTAATCGATAGGGTGATTTAGTAGACTTTTATGGCTTATTATATTAGCTTTAAATATAAGGAAACAAGTTTATTGATAATATATATCATAGCCTTAATAATTATTAATATTTACAAGATATTTTAAACACTTATCTACATTTAATAGAAGATTTTAGAATTCTATTTGTAACTAGCTTTCTTTATTAGTTTCCCATCTACTAGTAGAGTACTGTGACTTGTTAATACTAAATATTATTTAAAGAATATTTATAATTATCTTAGGTTCTTTATTATTTAAAGAATATCAATAATTACGTTAGGTTCTTAACTATTTTTACCCATGTATCTCAAGTATAAATAGACATTTTTTCCCTGTGCTACGACGTCTGCCATCTTCCTGTTGCTTGGCCACTTTTTGCACATGCTACGATCTAAATGCCAAGGTGGTGATGGTGAATCCAGTTATCAGCGGGGACCCACAATTCGGTTAATGCCAGCCACTTGGACATACTTATTCTCCACGGACCCCGAAGAATCAGAAGCCGAATCGCCACTCATAAATTGTGTTAAATGGAAACGTTTGACGCGCATATTGAAATGTCAGTGGGGGGATCTCTGCCACTGGATCTCTTGGATTTTCTGTAGATGTGGATGTGGATATGGCGGTTGCCCAGGGCCATCTTTCGTTCAGATGGCCAAAGTGCGGGTGCGTGGCTAATTGCTGCTCTTTGCCAGATGCCAGCTGCCAAATGCTTTGTTTGTCAGTTAGTTTTCACATCGTTAACAATATATGGTAGTTTTTGTTTGTTTGTCTTTCGTCAAGGGATTATTTTGGTTGCTGTTTATTTCTTTTTTTTTTTTTTCTTGTAAAAAACCTTGGCACTCAAAGCACCATGGAATTTGCATACATTTACAAAAAGTCCGCAAGATTAGAGGAGAAAAATGTTGGTAATGATTTGATTGTGGACATTTGTAATCTTCCCCCTCGATCTGTCATTGTTTAGCATTTTGTGAAAAATTAGCGAGTCAAAGAGTTGCAACATTGTCAACTGAGCTTTGCCTTTTGCAAAACATTAAAAGTTCGATTGCATTTTATTATTTCATTATTTATGAGGTCTAAACTTCAGTGTAGGAATAATGTCGTTGGATTTGAGAATTTATATATATATTTACCTGGGAATATATCAAGAACGAAAACTATGATAGCACTTAAAAGATTTAGAGTTAATTGTTTTTCATAAAGTTCTAATGGTTGCTTAAATGGCTCATAAACACAAGTCAATAAATTCCAAATTCTTTGTTTTATTTGCAACAAACTAAGTTTTAAGCGAACTAGAAACCAAAGCTAAATCCCAAGCCAGTTATAGGTATTAAAAAAACTCGTTAATATATCAACTATGTAGCATTTTAGATTTCGTACAGATTTATTGCTTTATATTTGTATTCTTCTTCCACCACAAAGTACAAAAAATGATTAATTAAATTGAAAAGTGATAGTTAACTTATTCTAACTGGAAGTTAATGTTCATTTTAAGATAATCTGACAAT
The DNA here is from genome assembly GCA_008042475.1 of Drosophila kanapiae. Lineage (NCBI taxonomy): Eukaryota > Metazoa > Arthropoda > Insecta > Diptera > Drosophilidae > Drosophila > Drosophila kanapiae. Next base: position 14,643 of record VNJM01001510.1, read on the forward strand.
AAAATCTAAGTAAGTCTGTAAATGTGTTAGATTTTACCACATTTTCTCTGTCCAATTTAACTGACAATTAACTCTTGCAATGCCTAAGCTTACATAGCTTTTAGCAGACTTTTCCAAATGTTTTCCCAGGCCGGCATTCAGTGAACTTATCCAAGCAGAATTTCTGGGATTTTTCCAAAAAAAAAAAACACTCGATACGAACCTAGCAATGTGTGAACATTTCGCACAGTTAGTTACCATAGTTCTTTTGCCGCAACCACAAGGGCCGCCTCTGCGAGACAAGTTAATTGCGCGGGGCTTGTGGCCGGAGTTAGCCATGGCCAAGTGGCTAATTGGGACAAATGCAAATGCAGTTTATTGGCCAGTCCGTGCGCTGTGCGATGCAAGTGTGGAAGATATGGATGATGGGCCCAGTTCCAGTTCCGCCACGCCCCACTCATGCAATACCCCTCTTGGGCTTTGGCACGCAATTTGAGATTGGCGAAGGCAGGAGATGGCTGGGAGCAGATACCACAGATTCCATCCACATTATCCATGGTACATGGAACTGCTGGTTATAATCTAATTAGGCCCAATGCAGCCGATCTGCTGTATTTGAATTTATTTTTCAGTTTTTCCTTCTTTTTTTTTTGCATCTGCATTCTTCTCACGCCCAAAATGTAAATGAAGTTATCCGGGATCGGAGATCGGGGCCGAGCCAGGGAGGAGGGGCCTCTGGGCTCTTAGCTAATGCCGCCGACGAGTTTACACGGCTGACAGACTCGGCTTGTAGTGTGAAAAATCTCGACGCTTCTTATTTTTCCTATTTTATGAATATTTTTCAACACTCATTCATTCATTCGTTCATTCGGTTGACTGTCATTGTGCTCATTGTTCGCGACTGACTATTTTGCTGAACTGAACTGACTTGGCTGGCGATTGCAACGCTTTCCCGATTTCATCCATTAAAGTCAGCGATTTATGGTGCAATCGGAATGGGGCGGAGGAGAAACAATAACCCAATAGCATCTGATTAGTGCGTAATAGTCTTTTCACCCCCCTTTTTTTTATTATCCAGATATTAATCTATAAATAACCGCAAGGTCGACTGACTCCATTATATGCTATATAGGTAGTATCAATTGTCTGGGCCCAACAACTCATTATCGGATCTGTCTTGGCGTGAATGGAAGGCATTAAATTACTGGGATATAGACACGACCATCGCAGCAGGGGGAATCGGCTACGGCGGGCATTATCGTTGATGCATGGTCTTAGTTCGGTCCACAGTCCATATACTTTTGGTCCAAATTAACACTCAAGTGGCGGGGAAAATCAACATGGAGAGTGCTTAGGCCCGTCATTAAACGCTGCGCAGGTATTTTTTTATTTTTTTTTTTGCGGGGTGCGATTATACAAAGCACTTGTGGCCGCCGCAGTCCGTAAATTAAAAACAAAAAACCAGGAAACCCAGACCCAGGCCCAGGCCCCACAGAAATCATATAACAATGCGAGTCAAAAGTCAGCTGGAAAAGCAAAAGATTCCAGATCCCCCAGCATGTAATCCACGGATGGCTGCTCCTTTCGGCCAGGCTCATTAGCAAATTATTTTGGTAGTGGGGCATGTGCAGAGAAAGAAATGTAAATATAAATTGGGATATTTTATAAAGGTGATTAACTTCCTTATGGTTTTAGCTATTTATTGCCGTTGTTTAATTTAAGTTACATTTAGAAATATATCTGTAATAACCTAGATACCTTTTACTTTTTCATTAGGATATCATTCCTATTATTGTATCGTCCTATAAACCCTATAAAATTTTATATTTTTCGAAAGGGAATATGAGCATGTCAGCGGAACGAGGCTAATGGATAAATATCTCAAAGTATCGATATAGGTAAATAACAATAAAGAATCTATAAAGATTTCCTACTATTTTATAGGTTATGAAATGTTTTTATTTTTCCGCGTGTGGGCCACGCTTCAATGGCGCTCCAATCCCGGACATTTGAATTCAAGCCCAAGACAGGCAAGGATTGTCCTCTCGGAATAAATCACGAAATGTGGGCCTTCACCTGCCTAAGTAACTCCTTAAGCGTTTCAGCCATTCGGCGCTTGCCGGCTGAGAGCATTTTAATTGTATTTAAATGAATTAGAATGCACTTTTCCGCTCAGTCTTTATGATTCATAAATTATCTGCCACGACGTTTATACTTACGACTCTGTAAACATAATTGAGCACTGCAGATGGAGATCTCTGATGGGAGGCCCACTCACGGATGGAGATAGACGGCTATCTCAGATGGAGATTAGATGGTTTGTGAGCCAAGTTGGGCATAAAACCGGGTTCAGAGGCTCAGATTATGGACTAAGTACCGGAGGGAATGCAAATCAATGAGATTAGTCACCAGCACAAGGTTTAAAAACTATAATTAACTGCAAAAGGATCAATTAATAAGTGCCTTTAAGAGTATTAAGTATTTAAGGATAAATATATATACTTAAGTGGAATTAACTATGTTCCAATAGCTTTATAAAATCTCAGAAAACTACAAAAAAATGCTGCCAAAGCATAGTGATATAAACTAGCATTATATTGTCTGATAATTGAGCTTTATGTGGCTTTTTTGACACCTCTATTACCAACAAAGCCAAGCAATTAAACCATAGTTAAATTAAGAACATATGTATTAACCGTTAATTATGCTTTACGGCCGGTTGACTTATAGACTTTATGTTTTTTTATTGAGACACAGGTGGGCACCTTCGGATTGTGTCAGGCGCGTGTGTGTTACATCTGTCTTGGCATTCCGATGCCTCAATGGTTCAAAGAACACAAGCCCCCCCTGACGTTGGTCACAAATTATTGACCAACTCCAATTAAGTTGTACATGTTGTTCATATTATTGGTAATCCCATCTCTCGGTTCCGTTCGAGCAGAGAGCCCCGAAAATGGGAAGCATTTGATCCGCTGCTGAGTTACTGCATAACAACAGTCGCAGCCAGTTGCTGTAGTTCGCGGAATGGCATTTTAATTGTCACTTGCCGGCTGGTAAATTACACATTATTTATTCGCAGTACTGCCATTAACATTTACCCTGTCATATGGTGCTCTTCGCGGCTTCACTGGATTGTGGTTTCAGCTTGACGGCGATACATTTTCCGAGTATCTTCGCCGGGTCACCTCCGGAGTCTCCAGGAGATTGTGCAATTTCATTGTCCAACGACGACTTTTCATTAACAACAACTGGCAGTGGTATCTGGTACTGGTACAGATACTGGTAGAGACGACAAAATACCGCCACAGAGTTGCCAATTAAGAGCTGCCGCGTCCGCACTACACGAGTATATCAAAAGTATAAACTAAATGTTAAGGTTGACTCCGTCCGACTGTCTAATAAATTGATACACATAAAATTTGGAGCATAAAAATGTCGCTTAAACCGAGAGGAGATCCAAAGCCTCGACTCCAATATGTGAGTTGCTGAAAAAAAAAATGCAAATGCCAAAATGTGTCTGCCATCATCATCGTCGTCCTCGTCGTCATGATCGCCATTGATTTAAGTGGAGTTGTTGGCCAGAAAACTGTTGCATTTCTGGCAGCAGCAGCAGCATCAGCAAAAAAGCACTTGAAATTAAAAGCAGCAAAAAATATAAGAAAAAAATAAGGAAAAAACAGCAACTGAAGTAACAACCATCAGTTACTAATACAATAATAAATAGTGGTAGAAGAAAAGAAGATGTTGCCACTGCGCAGATCGCATCGGCTGCCGCTGTTGCACTCGTTGCTGCATCGATGTTGCCGCTGCTGCTGCGGCTGCGGCTGTGCATGCAATGCAACAATTTCACAAGCCAGCACGCAGACAACTAAATGACAATGTGAACAAAATAACAACAACAGCGGAGAATTTATAATAAGTAGCAACTCCGATCAAAAAGTTGCGCAAAAAAACAAGAAGAAGAAAAAAAAAACAAAACAAAAGGCACAACTTAATTATAAACTTATTTATTTGGTTAGCTTAAGTTTTGCCGCCAAACTGTCCTAATCAATTTGGCTAAGGATGAGGAAATGGCAGCTTGCGTCAGTCGGCAATTTCCACGGATTTCCTCAGCGCCAAATTTCACAGCTACCGTGTTAACTTTGACACCACCGACGCGCAAGCCACCGCCAAAAACGATACGGAGCCAAATCCGATCCGATCCGTTCCGATCCTAGCCTGGCATTAGATTAGCATTAGGTAAGCGGGCTCAATTAACCCGCACGGCAATTGGCTAAATTGGCCACCGACTTGACTCCGTCCGTCAGCCGAAATCCGCAATTGGAGCTGCCGCCAGCAGGGGTTAACTCCGAACACCAAACACCAAATCCAACTCTAACTGTAGCTGCCCACGCATGCGCTGAAATGTTAATGCCTGAATCAGCCAACAGAAGGGCACAGTTGGCCAAATGAGATTTGGAATGAGATTGGGAGAATATTACTCGTAAAAAGAGGCCAACCAATGGTGTACGTTTTAATTAAAAAAAAAAATGGTTAAGTTAAGTTCAGAGGCACAACGGGTCTAAATAAAACTTTGGAGATGACTCACATTTATCCGGACACTTTACCAGAAGTTTTGGTAGATTTATAGAGGATTTAATATATCTTAAATATTTATTATATAGTTTGTTTTGTAAAGAATATTTGAATATGAATAATAATCAAACTTAATTTATATAGTGTCTTGTATAGTTTAGAAATAAAGCTTACAAAAAAGATGCGCAAACAATCTTTCATTTTCCGTTGCTGTAATTAATATTTATATTAAGCAATTAAAACAATTTCTTAATAATGTATTTTCCGTGACTGGCTATAAATAAATAAAGTTACTATATTTAAAGTAAAGATACTATACTATACTTTTCTTTACTACATTATTTACTTAATTTTTAATTAAGACGGTAGAAATATATTCCTAAACTATTTTATGAAGTTATATATTTTGCTTCCAACTAATGTATATCTCTATCTATTAATTATAGAATAATATCATAAATACTGGGAATTATCTTAAAGTTTCATGCAAATAATTAAATATATACAGCACTTAAACATTGCTTTCTTTTAAGGACCTTCGTTTGCCACACTATAGTCCGCTAAAATCCATCTCTGTACCACTGTCCCTCCGCCAATTGCAAATGTCAAACGAAAGACTTAGGCAGCGAACTTGCTGGTAGGGGTGGAGCACTGGTGTTGGCACTCGTACTCGTACTCGTACTCGTACTTGGGCTTGGGCTTGGGCTTGGGCTTCGGCATATTAAATATGCAATGCTAATGCAAATGAAAATGGAAACGCAAATGGGAGTCCGCATCCGAATCGAAAACGCTTGTTAAAACTAATGCGCCCAATTTGCCGAAAGAGTCGAAGAGACAAAAACAAAAGTGCCCTTTAGCCTGAACCAGCCCATGGCCGGCAGCTAGCACAACGCTCTCCTCTCCAGAGTCCGGACTGCGCCGATCCCGTCCGCTGGCACCGTTCACCCTCAGTGAGGGCGGACGGGCAATTTAGTGTCACGTTAGCATTTTCGGGGCGCTTCCAGGCGGCAGGCAAATGCCCGACGTACCATTAGGCGAGCGCTTAACTAGCGGTTAGCCACCGACAGGGCCGTCAACGTTCAATTGCCCCCCATGGAAACGTTGTGGGTGCACGCGGAAAAAAATATATATTAACTTACTTTCCTTTCATTCAAATTAATAGTAATGTTAAGACATTCATGGAGTAATCAGAAACTGGAGATATTTGAATAAAATCCAAGTTGTTTTGGTTTACTTCCTAAAATTGGTTTTATTTCGTACATTTCATTTATGGTTTCATGGTTTTATGATCTCTTTATTTATTTATTAGTGTTTTTGTTTTTGTTTGTGTGTCGCTGGATTTGGAGAATCGATGCGGAGAAGCGACAGCGCAGACAAACCTTTCTCTTTGTGTTGGTGATGGCTGGCCTGGCACGACGAGCCTCAAAGGTCGGCTGCAGCTCGGAACTCGGCTCTCGGATCTTGGATCTCGGCGGCGACTACAACTAAGACTGTGACTACTACCGCCGACTGCGACTCCGAGACTCCAACCGAGTCTCGTCTCTCGGCCACGGGTTTTATAAATACAAGTGTTGGCCGCACAACGTCAAAGATTCGTTTGCTGAACGTGCAGCGCGCGCGATCTATTAAATCCGATCCGAACTCGAGTCCCAGTCCCAGTTTCAGCCAAGACGAGGCTGCTACTCCTGGCCCAAGCAGGAAAAGACGGTAACTCTCTCCTCCATCTGTCCATCAGCAGAAGTCGTCGCATCCAATTTGAAACACTTCGAATTTCGCGCCAAAACACAATCCCAGGATTACGGGATACAAGCTCCAATTCCTCGACTTGGATTTCGTCTCAGTTTCAGTTACAGTTTTCGGTTTCGCAATATGCAATTCGGTTTCAATGTTGGATTGTGTCGAATCTTCAATTCAATTATATAACTGAAGTAATAATCGCTTCGTGTGCTGTGCTTCTTTGGTTCACTCGCAGTTGGCAGCCGGCAATGCTCGATGCAGATGCAGCAGATGCGGCCATCGTAATCCCCACCGTCTGACAAGGAAAACGAACAGCTTGGAATCCCACAGACTGCGAAAATACAAAACAAAAACAACAAATTTAACCCAAGTGACTGTGAAAGTAACGAACGGGAAGATACAGATTCAGATATTCAATTACTAGTCTCTTGGCGTTGCGTGTGCAGTGCCGCAACACGATGAGAATCCAAATCCTGCTCCTAACACTCTTGCTGGGTGAGTAGACAAAGGGATCTCCGAGGAAAGTGTTATGTGTTTGGGCATTTTAATTTATTTTAATCCCATCTTTGCCTGTCCGTTTAGTTGAGTAAGCGGCGAAGCTTTTTTCTTTAATTTTTTTATGGTGATAGAAGTTAACAAAATAACTTTCATAATATAGTGTCTTTATCTAGTTTATTTAAGTAATTAAATTGATTAAAAGTATTATTTCAAGCCCACAAATATTTATAATGAGTTGCAATATTTTTAAAACATTTACAAACAATTTAATTTTGTACTATTTATTGTAAAAGTCAAATATTTATTGAGTCTAAGCTTAGTTCAAAAACATAAATGTAATACTTTTAATAGAATTAACATTACATTTTCAAAGAAATCATAAAATGGAATGAATTCATTCTGAAATATTTAAAAATGAATTATTTTAAATATGTTTATTAGTTGATGAGAAACAACTAGTAAAAATAATGTTAAAGTTACCTTAAAAATCATTTTCTTTAACTAAACATACTGCTGAATCTTAAATAAAATAATTATAATATTGTTTTGCAGCAACAAACATATAAACTAGTATCTTCTGAACTAAAAAAATTGCAATATTTAATAAAGAACTTACTTAGATTAAGCAAATTTATATTTAAAAATAAAATAAATTATGCAACTTTTCACTCATTTTCTTAATAAGGATTCATTCCTATACATAAATTTTAATCAAAAACATAAGAAATAAATTACACACCTTAAGCCCATAAATCATTAATTAATTGCGTATTGTATTGACACCAACATCCATGTGGAATCTCCCACACAGGCCTCGCCTGCGCCCAGGCCGTGAGTGCGGAGGCCAAGAGCGACAGCAGCGGAAGTCGGACGTCGGCAGCGGCGGCGGCGGAGGACAGCAAGAGCTCTGCCTCCACACCACTGGAGGCGGAGGCGACCAAGGACAAGCGACAGGTGAGCGCCAAAGAGACGCCTCTCTATCCGAATCACCGCAGCTCGGAGGCAGCTCCCTCTGCCGTCGATGATCCCGAGGATGGGCAGGAGACCATCTACGGCTCCAAGCCCAACCAGTTTATCATACGCCCCATTGCCCCGCACCAGCACCAGCAGCATGAATCGCATCAGGAGCCGCAGCTGCGCAACTTTGCGGCGGCCAACTCTCGACCACACGCTGCCCAGCTGCTCGAGCAGAGCCAGGAGGTGAGTTGCGGGAGGAATACTATGGTTTACGGGCTTGAAAGTGAAAACAAAAAACTAATATATATATTTTTGGGTAAAAACATAATGGTAATATCCCTTAATATATAAATAATTAAGGTTTCTTCGAACTAAATTAAGTTACACCCAAACCCCATTAATTGTAGCAATCTCAGAACATAATATTGGTCTTTGACAATGCCCCGCCCTGGATCCTCCATTTGGGAGTGGGTGAGCCCATTGATCGACTGTCCAAAGTGACGGATTGCCTTTTGCCATGACGGGATTGCAGCGTCTGTTTGTTTTTTGCCAATCGCTGGGCGTTCCATCGACATCGCGACTGTTGTTCGCTGTCTTGGCCCCGCGGCCATCAGACATCGGCCTTTTTGGACGGACCTAGCCGAGATCGGACGACCTGGGATCGTGACTTGGCATCGGCGGCGGCAGCCACACGATTCTTTGCAAAATGCCGGATGTAAACATCTCGGAGCTAGGCCAGACAAAAGCCAAAGGCCCCGCCGCGTCGCAATCCCAATCCCCAAATCCAAATCCCAGTTGAATTTTGACAAATTCTCCCTTTCGCCGAGGCCGGGAAACCTTGACCAATATCTTCCCGTTGGCCTGACGGTTTATTTTCGGAACGAATTGCAATTTGCAGACAAAGGCAATTGCAATTAGCCAAAGACAATGTTTATGTTACAAAATATATATATATAGAAAACCAAATGAAAAGCGTCGGCGAATATAATAATGATAATACTTTTATTATAAATGCAATTGGCAAAACTAAGTCACGACATGACAGCAACGGCGACGACAGCAACAAATGCATAATTGCAAAATGATTATTTGTCTTATTACGCGTCAAATGACAACAACATTTTCCACCACCTTCCTTTCCACTCGATTTTCCACAATTCGCCGCCACTGGCTTCTTCTCCATTTATTTCTCGGGGTCTCTCCTTCATAATGCAAAGACATCGCCATGGAAAACAATGGTCGGTGCCGGGGCTGTCGTGGGAAGAAAGTTGACATAATGTTATAATCACCCCACTTTTGGTCTGTCAGCTCTGTGTCTGTCTGTCGCTCGATGGCGCCTTGACTTGCCGGCGGCTTTATTTGCCATAATAATGGGAACCCACAGATGCCACACACTGTCCAACAGGTTTTGAGAAGAATTCAAGGAGGGTTTCACATTTTTATTGCTGGCAACTCAAGGCAAGGTAAAGGGACCTTCAAATTACGATTTTATTGGTTATTTCAGGGGCTTAAACATCGAACTTTATCTATTTAAATTCTATAATTATTTGTCTTATAGATATTTTCTTAGGTCGCATAGACTTTGAATCCAATCCTTGTAATAACCGTAGATTTCTTTCCAATATAATGGTATATTCTGTGTATTTCCATCTGAACTAACCGGATCTTATCCAGAGTTGTTTCTTTTGAGTTCATACTAACCATGTTATGAAGAATCGGACCTATTTCGTTTTATATTTCTTTTTTAACCAACGCAGATGTATCTATTTAATACGTTCCTATTAGCAATCTAACCCCCCTATGTAATCAACAGTTCAAACTGCAATTAAATTCTGTACTGATTAAATTAATGAAAATATGAATAATAGTTGGGGTGATCACTGCCGCTTTATCTATCCCGAATATATTATAAACATACTCTTAACTATGTATATATCGGCATTTCCATTGATATCTTTATAAGGCCCACACACAAGAAGATTCCTTTTATGGCGAACCCTTGTTGCACAGTGTAATGTTTGTTGTTTAGGTGTTGCAACATCAAAGAGCCAAAGACTTGGTCGTTCGTTGTTGTTGGCGTTGCCAAAGTTTTGCCACAAGTGTTATATAAACTCATTTTTTAGATGCCACGCCATTCTCACAGCGTCTGCTGCTGCTTTAAAGCACCTGCAACAAGTGGCCGCCGTTGTGGTTTTTGCCAGTGGCTTCAAGGTGGTGGCAGGGGGCAGTGGCTGTGGTCATGGAGTGGCTCCACATTAAACAGCTGCTGACATTGGCCGACGGCGGCGGAGTTCCCACACCCACCGTCACCGTCACCTCCGCCTACTATAATTATTCGCCCCCTCTCACTTTTCGTATCCGTATCTGCTAGGTGCAGCACTATGTTTATCTGCAAGATATCATGCGCCATCACCAGCCCAAGGCCCTTGTGGCCTCAGGTCAAGGCAAGGGTGCGGCCAGTTCGCCCAAGAAGTCGTCCACTCCCGTTGCCGAAGAGGAACAGGAGCAGGAGCAGGAGGCCGAGCAGCGCTACACGGTGTCCATACAGCCGCAACCGCAGCTTCAGCAGCAGCATCACCAGCCACGCCCACGTCAGTACCAGGGAGTGGGAGGTCCCTATCAGTTGCCATTGCCATTGCCAGCCCCCCAGCATCAGTCGGTGAATCCCCAGCAGCAGCAGCAGCATCAACAACAGCAGCAGGTATTCATCCAAGGATGCAACCAATAAAGATCAACCTGATTAAATTTCCTTAACCTACAGCCCTATCAGGTTATTCCTGAGGAGCAGTTCCTGAAGCTCCTGGAAGAAGAGCTCCAGGCGAGAGCCTACCATGAGCAACTGCGACACCAGCAACAGCAGCAGCATCACCAGCAGCAGCAGCAGCAGCACGTGCAGCCTCAACCCAAATCTCTGCCCATTCACAGCACAGCTGCCACTCACAAGGTCCTGCAGCAGGCGGATCCTGTCCTAGGATTGGGTGGCTATCGGGAGCGATTGGTTGCCGAACAGGAGCTGGTCTCGCCGGCGTACTCTCATCCCAGAGGCGGGCCCAAGTACTTGCCACTGCCCCAGTCCCAGCAGATCCAGGAGGACGATGAGCCGCAACAGCAGCCACAGCGCGTGCAGCTTCACAAGCCAGTGCCGCATCCGGGTCAGCAGCATTATCACGGCCTGCCGCCACAGATTGCCTACTACCAGCCACAGATCAGCTACAAGACCCTGCCCAATCATCCGCTGGCCAAGTCCTCGCTGGAGAGCGAAATCGAAAAACTGCTGGCCGCTAATAAGCCAGGACCGGGTCTGGCCTACGTGGACAGCAGCAATGAGCAGGTGTCCATACGTCAGCCTCCGCCCCAGCATCCACCACCGCCCACCTCGCATCCGGCGCTGAGGCAGCCCAAGGCCTACTTGGCCAGCACTCCCAATTCCCTGTTAGATGCGAATAACCAACCGTTTGTGCCGTCCCTCTTCAAGTTCAGCAGCTTCCAGCAGCCAACTCCCATTTATCCCACGGCCGAGCCCAAGCGATTGGGACCTGTGGTCTATCCAACTCAGCAGCAGGCCAATCAGCCGCAGCCATCGCAGTATTACTACCAGGAGGCAGCGCCCACGGCAGCTCCCAAGCCGAGTCCCATTCCCAAGCAGTATCATCGCTCCAAGCAGTACAAGTTGCCGTCGCCGACAAAGGCTCTCCTTTATGCCGATTACGAGCGCCAGGGACCGTCTCCGCCGCCGCCATCCAACTTCTATCCCAGTCCCCCGGATCCGTTAAAGCATGCCCAGCGAAATCTGGCAGTTGCACCCACAACTCTGCCGCTCCACGCTGAATATCCTTCGCCGTCGCCGTCGCAATCCAGCATTTATGTGTCACAGGGAACGGGTATTGCCACGCCGTCGAGAGCCACGCCCACAACGGCTCCGGTACAGAATCTGCGCACCTTGGATGAGGTCAAGCAGCTAAATCTACCGCCTCCCAACGGCAAGCCACTAACCCAGGCGGAGTTCCAGGCTCTTGTGGATGCCGGATATCCGGTGAAGGCAGTGCCCGTGCCCGTGCCCGTCCCATATGAGCAATACGTGAAGGATCATCCGGAGTATCGCAATCATCCGCCAGTCGATTATGCCCACATCATGCGCTTGGCCACCCGCCAATTGTCCGCCCATCAGCAGCACAGATCACTGGCCGCTCCCTCGGAGCCGTCGGTCAAGATTCTGTCCACTCCCTCCGCCGGCGAACTGCACCAGCACCAGCAGACGGCCACGGGCATTGGCGGCGGCAGTGTCACCTATCTGCAGCCCATCGAGGGCCAGTCGCATCCCCATGCCCATGCCCATATCCATGCGTTGCAGAAGAGGAGACCGCGCGATGAGCAGGACACAGCTGTGGCGGGCAGTGAGCCCAAGGCGGCGGCTCCGGAGGCGAAGGAGAAGGTGCAGTAGTGAGTGAGACCAGGTCCTGTTTTAGTTAAAATGTCCTTGCCTAGGTTCTAAGTATTGTAAAAATGTTTCAGCACTTGCGTATAATGTTAAATTATAAACCAACAAAATAAAAATATGAAAAACTAACCAAGTAAATGGGGGAATTGGTAAACTATGGGAAATCATCTTGTGATTGGGAACTTGTTTCCGAAACAATAAGAAGTACACGCTTCTTACATTTCGTGTAACAGGCGAACAGAAAACAGAAGAGCGACGATGAACTTATCTATACGATTAACCAAAAAATCAAAGAGAGAGCTGCTCTCGTGAGAGCAAAAATAGTTACAAAACATGTAAAAACTGACCAAATCATACTCCTGCTACATTCTGAACGCCTGGTACATGAAACCATGTATTTCATAAATTTGTACTGGGGAAACTTCTAATTGTGATCTTGTTGTTGTCGAAACAATATCAACAATGGCACGCTTCTTACAGTTCGTCTAACAGGCGAACAGAAAAGAGAAGAGCGACGATGAACTTATCTATGTGGTGACGTCATTTGATAGTGTGCTCTCTTTTTAGCAAGCGTGCGATTGACCAAAAAATCAAAGAGAGAGCTGCTCTCGCGAGAGCACTAATCAGTTACAATATATGTAAACATTGGTCTGATCTTCCTCCTGCTACATTCTGAGCGCCTGGTACATAAAACCATGCATTTCATAAATTTGTACTGGAGAAACTCCTAATTGTTATCTTGTTGTTGTGAAACAATAACAACAATTGCTCGCTTCTTACATTTCGTGTAACAGACGAACAGTAAAAAGAAGAGCGACGATGAACTTAACTATGCGGTGACGTCATTCGATCGTGTGCTCTCTTTCTAGCAAGCGTACGATTAAATCATTAAAAACTCAAAGAGAGAGCTGCTCTCGCATAAACACTTGCCTAATCTTCCTCCTGCTACATTCTGAGGGCCTGGTACATAAAATCATGCATTTCATAAATTTGTACTGAGGAAACTTCTAATTGTGATCTTCTTGTTGTCGAAACAATATCAACAATGGCACGCTTCTTACAGTTCGTGTAACAGACGAACAGAAAATTGAAGAGCCACGATTCACTTCTTTATGCGCTGACGTCAGTCTGCAAGCGTACGATTGACCAAAAAATCAAAAAGAGAGCTGCTCTCGCGAGAGCTCTAATCAGTTACAAAATATGCAAACGCTGGCCTATTCATACTCCTGCTACATTCTGTGCGCCTGGTACATGAACCATGCACTTCATAAATGTTTTACTGGGGAATCTGCTTATCGGGATATTGTTGTTGTCGAAATAATAACAAATATGGCACGCTTCTTACATTTCGTGTAACAGGCGAACAGAAAACAGAAGAGCGACGATGTACTTTTCTAGCAAGAATACGACTGGCCAGAAAAAGTCAAGAAGATAGCAGTTCTCGCGAGAGCAGAGAAACAGCCAGAGTGAGTTAACGCTTTGTTATATTTTCCATTGTTTATATATTTATATCAAAAAGGCAACACGGAATGATACTCCATGAACGGGCAACACGATACAAAGATGCGCCTCGGATGACGGATGAATGCCAAGGCTTGGTCCTTTTCAGGACCACCATTTTATTACATAAAAGAGAAAAATTATCAATAATAATGATCAAAATGATGCTAGCTCCTCGCTTAGAGTTTGCGCATCGTTATTAAATGCAATACTAGCTTGCTAGTAAGAAACCAGGATTGCATTTGATAACGATACTCAAACTCTAACATGACACTCAGGGCGTATGTGGAGTTTATGCATGGGTGTGATGAAATTCCTCCCAAGCAATGCACAATTAAAACTTAGTTCAGCTTTATTCTTTGCCAACTGTCGCCCGCCCTATTTAGCTTTTACAATATGTCCTTCCTCCTTTGGAGTCCTCACTTAGTTCAGGCCGAAGGGTGAATTGCTTTGGCTATTGCTGCTGTCCGCCGAGCTGAGCGTGTCCGGAGTGGCTGCCTCGCGTGTTTGTATACGCGCGATCTGCGGATCCCGCTTCTCCTTATCCTTGCGCTCGCGATCCTTGTCCTTATCCTTATTGTGCTTATGCTTGTGCTTGTGCTTGTGCTTCTTCTTGTCCTTCTTCTTCTTCTTCTTGAGCAGCCCGTCGCCGGACTTGAACTTGCTATCTTCGTAACTGCTCTCGTAACGCGTGGCATCGGTCACATCGAGCATCATTGAGGAGTTATCGACCTCGGCGGAAATCTCGGTCTTCATCCGTTTCGTGTGCTGATGCATCTCGGGAGATTCGCCATCCACCGGATGAACATTCACTTTGGTTTCGCTGTCGTAGGCCTCGACATTAACCGGATCATCCAGGACGGTGATCTCCTCGCTGCGCTCCAGCTTAATGATCTCATCGCCCACCTCAAAGGCCTCCGTAGCCGTGCGCTTAATGGTGACCATGGCGGGCTTGTGTCGCTCCTGCGGCTCATTGTCCATGCTATCGGTTAGCGGTAATTGCGGCTTTGTATCGTGGCTCTTCTTGCTGCTATTATCCTTCATCAGATCCTTGTAGAAGTTGGTATTCTCGCTAGCCTGCAAGCAATTCGGGCGCTTGTTGCCGTACAAAGCATAGTAAAGGTCGACGAAGTCGCATCGCATCTTCGTGTCGTGGCCCAGAGTATTCATGCTCAGCCAAAGGCGTTCCACGAGATTGGCCTTGTCCAAGCGGCTTCGCGACTCGCGCGTAAAGGGAGGGTTGTCAATCAGCAGCTGGGCCAAAGCATGCCGGGCAGCCGGATCGGGATCGGTCTCCAGCAGTGTGATCAAATGCTCCAAATCCTCGCTGCGTCCGTCCACCTTAACAAAGTCTACCAGGCATTCCATGGCTGCGATACGGAGATCCAAGAAGATGCCATACTCCGCATAGCTGCGGTAAATGTGCGGCAACGAGGGCAGGTGACCGAACTTTTGCAGCTTACGGATAACCTTGAGGCAGGAAACGGAAACCATGTACTTGTACGAGGGCAGGTGCTTCTCCATGTTCAGCAAACGCGTTACTTCATCCAGCACCAGTCTGTGGGGAGGCAATCAATCAATTAGAGATCTTTAGCATATTTTTTGTATTAAAACAACGCACTTGGCATCCGTGGAAAGACTGTCGGTGGTAATCTGAGTGCCATGCATCGCCACGGAGACCACTGGTGTCAGCGTCTCGCCCAGGGCTTCCACCAAGGCGGCTCGGTAGTAGGCATCCGTGTAATGGTTGCGCGAGTTCTCGTTATACTTGAAGAGATCGAAGAGGAAACGCATCACTTCTGGCGGGCAGATGCCGTGCGATGTCCTTAGACCTGCACAAATAACAGCAGAGTCCGCCTTTGAGTAAACATCCTAAAGTGTAAGGACAGATGATTCACTCACCTGCCATGGCCACAGGAATTGCTTTCTGCAGGAAATACAGCTGAAAGTTGGAGAAATTGTTCAGCTTGATGATGTGCGGCGCACTGAAGGAGCCAAAGAACTTCCGGAATATATTTAGCATGGCAGGTGGACCGCTCCACGAGGCCACCATTTGATTGGCTACCTTGGTCAGGCTGTGGGCCGCCTCGCAGCGCACCTTGTAGAAGCAGCGCTCGCTTTCGATGGTGTCGGTTAGGGCGTGCCGGGTGGCATTCGTGGGATACTTTTGCAAAGCCTGAATGGCCTGGAACTGGGCGGTAACATCGCGTTCGTGACGGAGCTGATATTGCCACTGGAAGTCGGGTTGCTCAATGATCAAATCGCGCAGCAGAATCATCTCCGGATCGAGGCGTATCCAAAGCACAGGTGAATCGCTAAAATACACAAGTTTTAATCGTAAATCTACAATAGATTTGGTTGGGAAACTCACTCCATGGCTGAGAGATCCATGTCAACCTCCTCACCGGTGCACAAGGGAATTTTCTTCTTCTTGTTGCGCCTGCTCTTCGAATGACAGGTGATGTCCGCCTTGACCAGGGTATTCTCGATCTGCAACGTGTGCTTGAAGGTGCCATCCAACTCCTGGAGCTGCACCAGCAGCGGACCATTGTACTTCCTGACGCCCCGCTGATTGACAAAGTCCTGCCGAATCTCTAGTTCTATGGTGTTCCTCTTCCGGTTGAACACCGAGGTGAGGGAGAACTTGGCGTGCCCGCCAGTGCGTACCCACTGGTCCATAAACACCGACATATCCTTGCCGGTGACTGTGAATATAGCCTTGATGAAGATATTCGTCGAGATAAGCAACTGGCACCAGAGTCCGGCGCCTATCTTCGTTGAAGCCGCATTGGTGGCCAGGGCCAGCTGCTTGTTGAACACCTGTATGAGCAGCTCCTGGCCGATACGATGCTCCAGCATCCGAATTACCAAATGCGCCTTCCGCCGCATTGCCTCCACATACTTGGGCGACACCGTGTGCAAGCTCTTGATGGGAAAGTAATGTACAATCTCCTCCTGATTGCTGGCAGCCGCCGCTGTATTGGTACCGGAGACGGGCAGCGGGGCCGGCGGCTGACTGCAATCGAGAATGATGCCGCCGTATTGCTCCTCGTAGCGCACCACCCGCGCCAATTCCGATTGCACCCACTCACGGTACTCGTTGTTGCCAAAGCACTTCCTCGAATACAGACCACACAGATACTCGGCAATGCCCTTGGCCAGCCAGGTGTCCGACCAGTGATGCGAGGTGATGAAGCAGCCAAAGAACTGCTCCGCCACCGCCCGCGACATAAAGGTACGCGACACATAAGTCTGATCGATGATGGCGATGGAGTGCAGCAGATTAACCGAAGCGATGCTCACCGTTGCGTAGGCACTGATGTCCGTGTCCAGCTCATCTACAAACACCTGTTTGTAGCAGGAGAAGGGATACCGCGTGGAGAGTGTCTCCTCAAAGAACTCGAAGGCTTCGTGCAAATACCGCACGGTGTTCTTCAGAAGAGGCAGCATTCCCGGTAGACAGAAGTGGGTCACCTCGTGCATGTGCGGATCCACGTAGATTTCGAACGGACCCACGGCAAGGGCGATATTGGGTGCGCACACGGGTGTGGTCACTGTGTAGTGAAAGGTCTTTCTGCGCAGATCGGGCGTCATAATGACCTCAACCAGTTCTCCGCAGGAAACTGCAGTCAGATTCTTGTCTACCGTGAACTCTAGCCGCCAGGTGCAGGGATCCGCGAAGGTGTCCACGCAGGGGAACCACAAACGCGTCGAGTTCTCGTAGCAATTGGTGAACATGTGCGAGCAGTTAACCTGGTTGTCCTCATCCGTGGTAGAAGGCGGTATAACAAAATGCATTCCGCTCTGGGGATTCTCCAGAGAAAACTCGATGCGGATGCGCAGACCCTGACCTTCCTGGATCATTGAATACCCCTCCGGCGGCACTGTGATGAGCAACTCGCCATTGTTCTCATCTGGATCGGTCACCTGGGCGGCGTTCAAGTGATTTTTCGAGTAAACATCCAGCGAACGGCACTTGGCATCACTCTGGGAAATGTCCTGGAAGGGATCGAAGTATACGAAAGTTGCCTGGCAGACGTCATTCAGGAGGACGGTGTAGATGCGCATCTGCTTGGCATTGAGGCGGATGAGGCGCAGGCCCTCGCTGTTCGGCACGATGGTTAGCTCTACCACGCCCTAAAACGGATAAGATATTCATCAAAATCCACGTTCTTTCCAGTTAACGTTCCAGTTCTTACGATTATGCTCTTCCTTTCGAAACTGATGCCCGTGAGACTCACAACCTGATGAGCCGTGCTGGTGGAGATGAAAAAATTGTTAATTTGCTGTTTCTGGTAGTGCCGGCGGAATACTTATAATTTAAACGGGCGCAGAGGCACATCCGGCTTCTCAGGTAGCGTTTCCATCGGTTAATTGCGTGAACTTTTCGAGGATTTCACAAAATTTCGGTTTTGTTATCAAAAATCCAAAGCATTGTTTGACTTCTTCTTCTTTTTATTCCTCTTCTTCTTCATCTATGTATGTCAAAATAGCGTCGGTGAGTTAGCGTCGAATTGGAACGACGGGAAATGCATAACGGACGCGAACCAGTGGTTCAACTAGATACTGGAACCATGTTCCTAAAACATGGTTGGCGGGGACTAGGAAATCGAAGGAATAAATGATAAAACGAATTAAGTATAGACATTTATCTTATTAGCAATAAAGGTACTTTGTTTTGCTCGGTTTTGTTGTTTATTAACTATATAAATAAACATATTAAACACCTCCGTGTTCCATTTCACGCCATTTCGATGGACTAAAAAATACCAAACGCCTTGTCGCAGTCATGACAACTCTCGTGTGATAATGCAGCCCTGCCTACGTAGCTTAACCTTTATGCTGTTATGAGGGGTTAATAACATCAAGTTTTTTAAAAATAAACAATACATTTTATTCTTTTTTGTCGTTACGTTTATTTAATTCAAATATAACTTGCACAAATATTATTTTTATTTTGAGTTTCTGCTTTTGTATTATATTAAATTATTTAAAATTTAATTTAGATAAATATTGAAGAAGTTCGAAACATCTTAACATAATCATTTCTATTATATCATAAAGGGATAAGAACTGTAATAAATACAAAAAAATTGGATGTTATTGGTAAACATCAATCTTTAAATGCCATATCTTATTAATGCTATTGGTTAAATTCTTACAAACCCTTCATTAAGTAATTATTAGTATTATTCTTAGTATAAACATACAACTTATTTGTAAACTAAATAAATCTACCAATTTAAGTATTAATTTTATTTTATTTAAAGTGGCGCTTGTGTTTAAATTTAAAGAATATATCTGCGCCATATGCAAGGCAGATGAACCGTGCTGCAATAGGGTTAAAGATTATGATTCACTTACCGAGAAAGTTAAATTTGGATACTTCTCCCATTTAAAGCGTACAATTCCCAGCGAGTCAGCAGTTTTAGCACGGCAGCGAGTTGTTCAACATCTGGATACACCTAGTTCTGTAGTTTTTTCCCCATCTGCAGCGCCATTAACCGAGGAAGTGGGAAAAAACCCGAGGAATTCCAGGCTAAAGCGGACAGAAACCCAGTGAAAATGTACGGCATTGATAATTACCCCAAGAATTATCATGCGAGTGGCATTGGCCTTGTCAATTTGGCGGCCTTGGGATACAGCAAGAATGAAGTAAGCGGCGGCGGCGGAGGAGGTGGGAATAGCGATGGAGGCGCCAAGCCAAAGGCGGGGCTCTACCCCTCGCTGCCGTACCCATCGTCCGAGTCCGTGGGCGGCATGCCGTATGTGGTGAAGCAGACGAGTCACGCACAGAACGCCTCGTACCCGGGCCCTGGCATGGGCATGGGCATGGGAATGCCGCAGCCGGGAGCACCGCCATCGGCGCCCTATCCCGGCGCCACGCCATATCCCGGCGCTGGTCTCTATCCCAGCCTGCCATCTGCCCAGTCATCTCTGCCCTATCCATCGGCTCCGCTGGCGCCTTACCCAACAGGGATGCCCTATCCCGGCGGAATGCCGCAGCCCAATCTGCCGTATCCGGCTGCTCCGCTGGCTCCCTATCCGAATGCCATGCCCGGCTTTCCCAGCATGCCGATGCCGTACGCTCCGTTGCCCACTAGTCCAGCCCCGCAGCAGCAGGGCGGAGGAGGAGGTTTTCCGGCTCTGCCTTATCCCTCGGCTCCGCCGCCGGCCAGTGCACCCACCCCGGAGGAGGAACCTTCGGTAGGCGTAGCCGAGCTGAGCTTTACCAGTGTCAAGGTGCCGGAGAACCAGAATATGTTCTGGATGGGCCGCAAGGCCACCAGCAACCGGCAGACGAGCGTTCACGGAGCCGACTTTGCCACCCTGCGCGAATCGTGCGTGGCCAATGGAACCATGTTTGAGGATCCAGACTTCCCGGCCACCAATGCCTCGCTGATGTACTCGCGGCGACCAGATCGCTATTATGAGTGGCTGCGTCCCGGCGACATTGTGGATGACCCGCAGTTCTTCGTCGAAGGCTATTCCCGGTTCGATGTCCAGCAGGGCGAGCTGGGTGATTGCTGGCTCTTGGCTGCAGCGGCAAATCTTACGCAGGATTCAAAGCTGTTCTTCCGTGTGATACCGCCAGATCAGGACTTCCAGGAGAACTACGCCGGCATCTTCCACTTTAAGTTCTGGCAGTATGGCAAGTGGGTGGAGGTGGTAATCGATGACCGTCTGCCCACCTACAACGGTGAGCTCATCTACATGCACTCCACCGAGAAGAACGAGTTCTGGAGCGCCCTGCTGGAGAAGGCCTATGCCAAGCTTCATGGATCTTATGAAGCTCTCAAAGGTAAGAATGTTATTTTTGATTTCAATTGATATGATAAAGTTTTATTATAATGTAACATCATAAAAACCATATAAATTTCAATGAAGCTAAGAAATATAAACAATTTATTACCCTGTATAGGCGGCACCACATGCGAAGCCATGGAGGACTTTACCGGCGGCGTTACAGAGTGGTATGACATCAAGGAGGCTCCTCCAAATCTATTCAGCATCATGATGAAGGCAGCCGAACGTGGCTCGATGATGGGCTGCTCTCTGGAGCCGGATCCACATGTACTAGAGGCGGAGACGCCGCAGGGTTTGATTCGGGGCCATGCTTACTCCATCACCAAGGTGTGCCTCATGGATATTTCAACGCCGAATCGACAGGGCAAGCTACCAATGATCCGGATGCGTAATCCCTGGGGCAACGATGCCGAATGGAGTGGTCCGTGGAGCGACAGTTCGCCCGAGTGGCGTTTCATTCCGGAGCACACGAAGGAAGAGATCGGGCTGAATTTCGATCGGGATGGAGAGTTCTGGATGTCATTCCAGGACTTCCTCAATCACTTCGACCGCGTTGAGATTTGTAACTTGTCGCCGGACTCGCTAACGGAGGACCAGCAGCAGAGCTCCCGCCGCAAGTGGGAAATGTCAATGTTCGAGGGCGAGTGGACCTCCGGTGTTACCGCCGGCGGTTGTCGTAATTTCTTGGAGACCTTCTGGCACAACCCACAGTACATCATCTCGCTGGAGGACCCAGACGACGAGGATGACGATGGCAAGTGCACCGCCATTGTGGCCCTGATGCAGAAGAACCGGAGAAGCAAGCGCAACGTGGGTATCGATTGTCTGACCATCGGCTTTGCCATTTATCACCTGACGGACAGAGACATGCAGGTGAAGCCGCAGGGACTGAACTTCTTCAAGTATCGCGCCTCGGTGGCACGCTCTCCCCACTTCATCAACACGCGCGAGGTGTGCGCTCGGTTCAAGTTGCCGCCTGGCCATTACCTCATCATTCCTTCGACCTTCGACCCGAATGAGGAGGGTGAGTTCATAATTCGTGTCTTCTCGGAGACGATGAACAACATGGAGGAGAACGACGACGAGGTGGGTTTCGGCGAGACAGATGATCGCATTGCTCCGGCACTGCCGCCGCCAACACCGAAGGAGGAGGACGATCCGCAGCGCATTGCCTTGCGTCGCCTGTTCGACAGTGTGGCCGGCAGCGACGAGGAGGTGGACTGGCAGGAGCTGAAACGCATTCTGGACCACTCCATGCGCGATGTTATGGTAGGCAGCGAGGGCTTCTCGAAGGACGCCGTACGTTCGATGGTAGCCATGCTGGACAAGGATCGCTCCGGCCGCCTGGGCTTCGAGGAGTTCGAGGCATTGCTTACTGATATTGCCAAGTGGCGGGCGGTGTTCAAATTGTACGACACCCGTCGCACTGGCAGCATCGATGGCTTCCATCTGCGCGGAGCCCTCAATTCGGCTGGCTACCATCTGAACAATCGGCTCCTGAATGCCCTGGCCCATCGTTATGGGTCGCGCGAGGGTCAGATTCCCTTCGATGACTTCCTGATGTGTGCCATCAAGGTGAGGACGTTCATCGAGATGTTCCGCGAAAAGGACACGGACAACTCGGACACGGCCTTCTTCAACCTGGACGACTGGCTGGAGCGGACCATTTACTCGTAAATCACCCTTAATTGATACTAATCTAATCCTAAGTGCCACGCATACTTAAATCTAACGATGTGAGCGAGAGCAGAGCATCGCACCGAACCATGACCATATACATACATAGCCTGAAGATCGGGGAAGAGAGAGATATACACTCACTAAGCCAACAAGGGAATCTTATCGTATGACGAAAGCCGGAAACACACACAGTATCATCGAGAGGCGAAATTGGAGTGGCCTTGGCATGAGGCACGAGGTGGCGATACACGATAAACACGATATAAAACCCGTATACACAGACCACACATAAAGCTATATACACTATATATACGGCGTTTGCTGGAGGGATGACTAAGAGAGCGAGCATCAAATGCGTTCTTTCTGCACCTCGCCATGCGACGGAAATTGCCAGTACAAACTGAAAAGTGCATTACTCTACCTTACCTATTCTACGCGACACTCGAAGCAGCCATCAATAACGCATAGAATGAATATGAATATATATTTTTTGAATACCCCAGTATATCGTACGTATGTACGTACTATATGTTTGCCCAGGTGCTTGCACTAATGCCAATCAAAAGCTCTGCTGTGTCCAAACAAATGTTGATAAATGTCAGGAATGAAAAGCGATACGAACAGAACTAATGAATCATCGAATAAAAATATACAATTAGGCGAATATCAGTACACTTATCAAATTAAAATCATAATTGCAATTTTTACCTTATATTTTTATAAAGCAGCGGTGCCCACTAGCTGAGCTACGAATGCTTACACTCTCGGTGTAAGCAGAGCTCGGGCAGCGAAACTTCTAGACTCCCAAGTCTATCTGTGCAGGGCATCACTGGTATAAAGTAACCTCAAGAAATTAAACTTTCAATCCGAAGAAATTATCCGTGCAATCTCAAGTTAAATGTTTAAACTAACTAAAAGTAATCCATAAGGGTAAGAGGCTTTTTCTTTCAGATCTACATATGTTGTGAACTTTAACTAATCAAAATTATTTATCTTTATGTGTAATTGTTACATGTCTTAAATTGAATTGTTGTACGCATACATTTTTTTATATGTAAATAAATAAAACTGCAGTTTTGCACGAGAATTTCTGACTACTTGACTACAACTAAGCCAGTGTCGCCAGCCGGCACTCCAGCATCGACCATCGTCTGCTTTATATCTTCAACGAAAAGGTCATTTTCATTGGCCAATTGCTGCAGTACCTCCAGAAAGTCTTCGTACTCAAGGCGCCATTTCCTAAGAGATCCATTCAGTTGGTATAAGGACCGATGAAGGGAAAGGGTTATCCTTACTTGTATCGCATGTAGATGAGACCCGTTTGGGTGCGTGATATGGGAGTCGGCATGAGCTTTGCCTGCTCCAACCAGGCATCCAGTTGCGAGAGCAGGATGCTATCAAATGATTCGTTCTCGATTTCCGTGGGTATTACCTATAGCAAGATGATTGGAAATATGTATAGAGAAATCTTATCCGAGCGATGCGTCATACCTGATAATTGGCATACACGATGAAGAGAGTATCCAAGGTGTGCTTCTTTGGTTTATCTTCATCATCGGCCATGGCTTTTCAGGGAGCTCTCTACGATTTGCAGTAAATAAAAATAATTTCTCAAAAATAACAATAGTATTCGCCAGGCAGATAAAGAAAAGTATTCCTTGTGTGTGTGTCGACGACTTCTACATATGTATGTATTTCAAATTGTTTTGTTGATAAACAAAGACCCAGTTGAATGCTATATATTCTATGCTATATAGACACGGCTGTTGCCATGTCACAGACGGATTTTTATTGTTGTTTATTATGGAAGTTCTCGACAACGTTACGGGCATACATCATCGACTGGCGCGTCTTCCCCTCCACGTTCTGTGCGCCATAGGGCGGTTTTATGGTCACCTCATGCATCACTACTATATCCACATTGTTGCCCCGGTCCTGCCACATTACCAGATTATGGCCAAAGTGCTTGACCAGCGCGCGAAACAGAGCTTGGCCATAAGGCGAGGCATTGGGGTGGTAGCTTTGGAAGTAAGCAGAACGATAATCGGTAGCGTGGCGCAGGCGCTCTTCGATCTGCAAAAATCGAAATAAGGGAGTGGTTGAGCTCTTGTCGCCAAATAAAGAACTTACCATCTGCAAATTGAATCGATCGGGTAATGGTGGAACCTCGCCCAGGGGCAGCACCACCTCCTTGACAATCTCAATGTCTAAGCACATGGAGAGATTCACAATGGTCAGCTTGCTGTTGGTCTGCTGATCGCCACCGCCTTTGCTGGCCGGGCAACGCAACATCAGCATTTTAACGCTTAGATCAAAGGCCACAACCTTTCGCATAGAATTTATTGATTAATTTATCATTTTATAAACTATACAGATGGGAATAACATATGTGTACATACCTCTCCCGAATAGGTCTCGTCAAAACAGGTCTTGCAACGCACTATTGAACCCACAGTAAAACAGGGAGTCAGGGACATCTTGGTTACTTCTTCTCCAAATGTGAAAATATGAATGTTCCTTGATGTGAGACTGTCAGTCGTTCACTCAAATCCAAATGTCAAATTCAAGGCACTCTTGGACCCGATAAATAATTTAAATGAGGACAACATTGTAAATCACTGACCAGGGATGTGTTGGATCCGTAAAAGTCCTGGTAAAAGCACATGGTACTTTAATAATAAATTATTATTATTAAATAAATTTAATAATAAAAATAAATAATATTTTTAGAACAATTGTAAAAAAGAAAGAAAGCTAACTTCGTGAGGCTGAAGCTTTGATTGAATTGGAAATCGATTGAAGATAAGTTACTGCAGGTGTATAGTATATAGTATATATAGTATAGGCTATTTTTATCGATATCGAATTAAACTCATATTATATATGCTATAAAAGTACATTTATATTATATATTATATATTTATATATTGAAAAGGAACAGAAAATTAGATAACGACGACTAAATGCGCAATAAATGGTTAGCATGCGGGGATTGGAAACGTTTTGGACAACCGACCTTCAAAACCTTTCGCTAAAATACTACACATAATTATTCGATTTATATATTAATGTTCCTGTTACTTATTTTCTTAATATAAGTGTATATAGCAAACTAGTTTTTGGCCATTAATCCAATTAATTGAATTTGAACTCCATAAATAAAACATAAAACCCATGATAACTTGCCGACCTTCTCATACAAGTTGACTGATCGTTTCTATGGCAGCTGCATATATGATATAATCTATCGATTTTTCTAATATTTTAAACAGTATTTTAATGTAAATAATAACACTATATCGCAGGTTATATTCGAGTATTTTGAAAACTAATGAAGTTATGTAAATTTTGAAATGATTTTCCTATTAATATTTTAATTGTATATAGTAATAATAGATATAGTAATCCAGTCCGTTCCTATACATATACTAATTGGAATAAAAAATAAGACTATCTGCAACTTCATTCAGATAACTTATTAACTAAAAGCTTACCTTAAATAGAAGCTTAACAGACGGAGATGGCTAGATTGACTCGCCTGCAAGGAACGCAGGCGTAGCCTGTCTGCAAGAGCACTCCCTTCAAACTTCTATAATTTCCCAAATTATTTGAATTGGGGCAACCCATAACTCATAAACCAAGATGAACTGTGAGCCGAAGGCCTTAGCTGCTATGGCTCTTAGCCATTTGTTAGCTTTAGATAAATAAATAAATAATAAATTTGAATTGGGAAATGGTTAGGCACTTGAAACATTTCCAGATGTCCAGATATCCAGGCCCTATATAGATAGATATATAGCAAAAGACCGTTGTGGCTGTGGTTTTATTTCATTTTATTTACAGTGTATGTATGCTAATTTATAATGTACTAAATATAAATGTTGTATATATATATATATTTCAAAAGTAAACCGTTCCTTTTAATTATACATATATATATATATATATTGAATTTCGCAGTTTGCTGTCTAAATTGTTGATTCTGCATGAGCGTTGCTTGTGGTTGTTGTTCATTTGTTCTTCAAGAAGTTTTTATTTGTTGCTTTGTTTTTATTTTCATTATAATTATGTATGTATGTATGTATGTGGTATATATGCGCGTATGTATGTATGTTCCTTCATTAGCACTTTTAGCATATACTATATATACCTTTCGAAAATCTTTGCAATACCGCCTAAAACAAAACTAAAACCGCTTGGTTTGCCTATGAGAAGGGAGAGTGCATTTTGGATAAATTCTTAGTAGAAGGTGGGGGCAAATACACAAAATCGAAAGCGAATACACGTGATGAATAAATACCGAAATATAATGTAGTTGCAGGGACAGGCACAAACGGAAAACGAACGTCGGCGGACACTTAAACAACACAACTGTACAATCCTTAAAAATGGGGGAGCCCTGATCCTGATTCTATGTTCCTATGATTCTATAATGGTGCAAGTGGCTGGTCTATAATCTAATGACTACAGCTCTGTGTTTCTCTCTTTTTTAGCACTTTACTTTACTCTTTTTCCAAGTTGCTGTTGGCTTTTTCTTGTTTTCAATATATGTATGTGTTTAGTTACTGCCTTAATCATCCTAATTATGCTTTTCAAAATCACTTTAAACGAGGGCGCGGCATCCTATTCATAATTTAGCTAGGTTTTTTTCTTCGGAAAGTATTAATTAGTTTATCGCATTTAGCTTTTACTTTGTTTACGCGGAAAGATCGAGTTCAGTGTTCCGTCTGCTTGCGTTTAGTTTTACGGGTTACATTTAATATCAAAAGGAATGATATATATGCATAATATATATATATATAAAAATAAAACAATGCACTTCCTTTGCTGCTGCTGTTGCGCTCTCTATAGCTTTACATGGGCCCATCAATGGCGCTCACTTTAAGGCGGAAATAGTAGGCGGATCGGACCAACAAGCCGCCGGCAATCATGAACAGCGCCACATAGAGAATGTACATGACTCCGTGTTCCTGCCATTAAACGAAAGTAAAAAGAATTAATTAAGAGTTAAAATCACCTAGAAGGACATCATCACTTACAGAGGCAAACGAGATTGTGCCAAAGGTTACACCGATGCCAGTAATGAGAAACACCACGGCCAATATTGCGAACATGACGGCGCGGCTATTGGCGAATCGCGAGCCCACCGACGAGACCTTCCTGCAGTGTGGACAGCGGGCCAAGGCATTGTGATAGGTGTTGAACTGCAGGTAAAAGCGTTAGAAGACTTCAGTCGGGTATAAAAAGAGAGAGCTCACCAAAAACGTATCCGAACAGTGGCCGCAGGTGACGCGGCACATGCCCGGCATGGTAGGCACGGGCGGGGTGACGGGACTCGGGGCCAGGTTAATGATCCGCTTGCAATTGGGCCTAGGGCAAGCGATGCGCTGCGACGAGCTCTTGCAGATCAACAAACAGTTGCAAGGACAGCGGACATACTTTTTGCCCGGCGGAGCATTTCGAATTGGCTGTTGTTATCAAAAAATACAAGTCAGTCAGGGAAGCTCTTCCATAATAATCTACAAGAAATTACTCACAGTAGCCTCATTGCAGTGGGTGCACTTGACCACGTGCTGCTCCCGCTTCGTGGTTATGTCAATCATGTGTTGACACACCCGACAGGTGACCATTGGCACGCCTCCGGTATTGGTGCTCTGCTGATACGGCGGCGGCAGCTCGTCGGGTCCAATGCAAGGCACCGCCGTAGGTGCATCATTGCCTGAAATGTCCATGTGATAAACCGAAACAGAGATTAGTTGAAGGAAAGGTTTAGCTAAACGAAAGCCAAGACCTTTGGTGTAAAATAAATACATCTCGCTAGCAGAGGGCCCTCATTGACACTACTCTGTTCCCATGGGTGGTTTCTCGATGAGATTGTCTCGCCGACAGAGAGAGAGAGTGAGAACTGTGCATCTTCTGATACGAGCGAAGAAGCGATAAAACCAAATGGGTCAATGTTTTGGCTCTATGAATGCAGGCCTCCTGTCTTCTTCGCTGTAAACTAGCGCAAGCTGCTAGACCGCAGTTGTGGCTTTCGGTTGATCAACAACAAGTTTGAACTTTGTGCAAAAAGAATATAAACATAAACAAATGGATGGAGAGGAAACAAAAAAAAAAGGTGGAGTAGGAGTAGGAGAAGGAAACAAAGAAAGGCGTCGGTATCATACTCTTTCTGAGTAGACTGCTTGTATTTCTTGAATACAGTTTGCAGAAAAATCAATGTAACATTAATGGGGCTAAGTAGACAGTCATCTTTCATTTTTCTGTGCTCCTTTTTAGGGATCTTTGGGGACAAATAAGCACATAATTTCTATGATATCAATAGAATACTGTGGATCCAATCAGACCCACTCTAAAATATATATACAATCTGCAATAGAAAGCATACTTTTTGCAAAGTTTCACTCTAAAAGTGGGAGACCAGTTTGCGTAGAAACAGACAGACGGACACACGGACGTGGCTAAATCATTAAGTTGGGGATATCGTTCAGTTTTCGTGGTTTGTGATTACGCATAAACCAATTTGAAGCCTATTTATAATGTCGGCCTGT
The DNA here is from genome assembly GCA_008042475.1 of Drosophila kanapiae. NCBI lineage: Eukaryota > Metazoa > Arthropoda > Insecta > Diptera > Drosophilidae > Drosophila > Drosophila kanapiae. The sequence goes on from VNJM01001510.1 coordinate 43,365, forward strand.
CACAATATTTGATTAATTACACATTTTATTTTTAATGACCAAGAAAAATTTTGTATTTTAAAACCTTGCTAAATTTGATACGTTTTCTTTTCAGTGTATTTTATTCACGATCTCTTAATGAGCCCATCCAGTGGTTGGCAAGCCTTGAACCCTCTTTTAAAGCCGAACTGCAACCAGAGTAAGAGGTATCTTGATGATACAAAGCTTTCCCTGAGGCCAAGATCAGGTTCCGCGGCAAACAAAGGGATGCCTCGTTCGTGTCTCTGCTTTCAGTGCGCCCTGTGCGCAGTGATAAGGCCAGCGAATCACCCAACTGATGTGATGACTCATTGCGCCGCCCGCAAATCGAAGCTGATTAAACAGCTGCTGGAGGGGAACGCTAACAGCACAGCACAGCGGTGATTACAGCTGCGTAGCATAAACAATAACAAATAACATTAGTGCGAATATTTTGGTCGACACCGGCATCGAGTTACTACACTTAGAGAAACATTTCTATGTTACGGTGGTAACGGATTAAGCCATTACTTCTGGCAGTGACTAAGACCAACTCATAAAAGTGATTATCATGCAATATTCGCCCATCGAAACAAAAGAAAAACATAAACATTTAGCGCAGATATTGATTTGACTAGCAAAATGTCGATTTGAAAGCTAAGAACTTGATTTTCTCTGCAGGCCGCCCTCCGCCCTCCGCCCCCGTGACTCAGTTGGGTGAAGTGTGAAAATGCGGCGACACACACAACTTCCAATCACGGCGGCGGATAAGTAGAGCGCCGCACCAGCGCACACTTGTTGGGTTTCCGTGCCCGCATAGAGTTCGGCACCCGGCGGAGACAGCTCTAGCTGCGGATGCGGGTTGAATGAACCAAACCAAACCGATACCAAAAGCAAAGGGCAATCCAATAATTGCACTTATAGTCGCGATACGCACCGTCCTCATTGTTGACCACCGTTGCACCACCGAGTAAACGGTTTCTGCCGGGATTGTCGGCGCCCTCGTCCACAGCGTCCACGGAGCTGTAGCCGCCGCCTTCGTCCTTGTTGATCAGGCTCTGCCTCTCGGGATCCGCCATGCTGGATTATTGCCGGATTCTGCCGATTCTTCGATTGACTTTCTAGATTCGCTGGCTGACACTGCCGTTTATGGTTTGCTGCCCAGCAAAAGGTTCCAACTGCAAGAGTTAGGAGTAGAAAACACAATTTTAGATGCTGTTGCACATATTTTTCAGGGGCCAGCACTATTGGTTCTTTGTTCCCGTTCGAACGAGCCGCTGCTGCTGCAGTTCGTCGGTTTTCTTTTCACTCTCGTTTCTACAACGCATCCTCCCTTTTCGGCATGCGCCGCAATTAATCAATTCTCTGCAAACGGCGTACCTAAAGCCTACGCAGACACCATCTACCTCTTGCACTTTAAAACGGCCTGCGTAGTACTTCTAATTGCCTTAATTGTTTAACATTTTTTGCAATTTCTGTGCTATATTTTACCTTATTTTTGTTGAAAACAGTGTGACCACGGCTCGACCGTCGGAAAATACCGAAGATCTAGGCAGCCCAGCCTAGTTGAAAAGTGGAAAAACATACTCTTAAAATACCGAAAAAACTGGTATTTTGAGTCTAGTTGTTTCACAGTTTTTTTTTCTGGCAGCCCCTCGTCGGAGCAACCACGTAAGAGATCAGTGATGTCAGAATTACCTTTCTTTCTAGTGTGATTGAGGGTAAAATTTGAAAGTAGCGGGCAGCAGTCATTTTCAGCAAATTTTATGAGCTTTTTTTTTTTTTAATTTCACTTTTAGTCAATTTGGAGAGCTGTTTTTATTGAGTTTGACGGTTGAAATGTTACAAATAATCTTGTATTGGTAAAAAACAACCTAACTCTCACTACGGTAGCGAATTCTCTATTTACTACATTAATAAAAAAGAATTGCAGGCAGTTTTTCCTAGCGAATTTAGTAGTTTGAATCGGTAACCGGTACTGAAGTAAAACTTTTCAACACTGACAACTAGTGGAACCAGTTCGAAAATTTAGTTAAACCCGGCTCATTTCGGAACCAAAACAATTCTGTGACAGTTGATAAAAAAAAAATGTCAAAAAACATTAATCAATCTAAAATAACTTACAGTCCAGATAGCGAAATTCAAGGCGCAGCCGTGATTCCCAGCTATATCGAATCTGATAGTTCCAGCGACTTTGAAACAAGCAGGAAGCATAAACTACGCCGCAAATCTTGCCGAAATGTTTCATTTCGTTACCAAGCGTTGCCCATAAGCTTTGTGGGTGATAATTCTGAAATAATACCAGACACGCCAAGTTCTACTCGGGACATTACGCTAAATTCCGCGCATATAATCGAAGATAGTTCCGATTCAGAGTTCCATATTTCGAACGATACCAGCAATGATGAGCCGGCCAACAGATCAATAACATTTGCAGCTCGTGCCCTCGAAAAAACTGATTTGGAATTTATTAGAAAACAGCGAAAGCGAAAGAAGCGACCAAGTAAAACAATATATAGAGATAAATAAATAAAAACAATTTTAAAACGCAACTGCAGACCAGTGCTGATGCAGCCCTACGGACCTACCGCAACTTGGCCACACTACCGAATAACCAGGGCTGGCTTGTTTGGAGTGGTAAATTTTTACGGAAAAGAACTATTTACACTGATTTTATGTAAATAAAACAATATAATACGTAGGAAAATTAAGTGCAAAGTGTAAGTAGGACACGTGGGATGTTGGTAAGCAAGAAGCTTCATCGATACCTGTCCCAATTTCAGGGGAAAATCCGCGATGATTTCATTTTCACACAACGCGTTGTTGTATGGGAAACTTCGTCGTAGCTTTGCTTTTGTTGTTGTTGCTGTTCCTGTAGCCCCCTTTGTTGTTGCTGTTGTTTCAGCTGCTGCGTCAACAGCGACGCACAGAAGATGTTTTAGTTAGTTTACTTTTGCAATATGTTATAGATAAACCGCTTGCCGTTTAAGGGGGCCGCAGCAGCAAACACCTGTTCCTAATTGATTTTTCCCCGTTTCCACAGACCATTCACCCGAAAATAAACTACGAATTCAACTCCACAACTGTGTTTTGGCCTTTTTAATCAATTAAAAACGAATCAGCCTAAAAGCACAGAGCAAGACACTTAGTACCTAGATTGAGTAAGAATTCAAAAGTTAAACAACTCGAACGAACGAAATTATCAAACCCAGTTTGACCACCGATTAGTACACAAAACAAAAAAAAAGAAAGAAAACAAAACAGGAAACCACAAAGATGGACTCGCCACCAATGTTCAACAGCGTCGAAGATGAGTGCAGATATTGGAAAGAGCGCTCCATGCAGTACCACAAAGAGTGAGTTTGCCCCAAAAACCCCGTCATAAGCTATATATTCCTTATACACACTTGCCCTCCAGGTGGACAGACGTGAAGCAGGAGTACGATGAGTTCGTGGAGCAGTCGCGGGAGATGGAAATCGAAATGGACGCCACTCTGGAACAAAAGCAGAGCATAATCAAAGATCTCACATCCAAGCTCACCATGTTTGAGCGAGAAAACGAGTCCCTCAAGGTGGCTAAGATCCTAGTCTCACCCAAATCAATATTTATGCATATTTATCCCTTGTACTTGTAGCTAAAGCTGGACTCGCATGCCATTGAAATGTCAAACATGGAGAAGCAACTGGAAACGGTAAAGAAGGACCGCGACACCATGAAGGTGTATCTGAGGCAGCTAGAGCAGAAGAACGATGACCTGGAGCGGGCGCACCGCATCCTGAACGAAAGCATAGAGAATTTCGAGAAAATGCTGGACCAGGCGTACGAGAAAAACGCTCTGCTGGAGCTGGAGGTGGATGAAAAGGGGCTGCTGCAGGAGAAGCTGCAGCGGCTAATGGACGAGACGAGAGGTTGGTTCAAGCCGCTAACATCTTACTACTCAAATGCTTATACTTCTCTTCCTCGATCCCCCAAGATCTCAAGCAGGAGCTGAATGTGAAGACACGCTATGTCGCGCCTACAGTGAACGGAACGGGCAATTCCACGGGCGCCACCAACTCGATGAACAGCTCCATGAACTCGTCCGCCTCGCTGCCCAACGGCCTCGTGACCAATGGGGAGCTGGCGAGTCACGATAATACGGCGACGACCAATGCCACCAGCGTCAGCGTGAGCGCCCTCAATGGCAGTTTAGTTAATAGAAACGAATATAACCAGCAGCACTCGCTTAAAAGTAAGATACTCAGTTCCTTTAAGAAAACCAGGCACGTCCTAAAACTTACAAAGTCGAATCGCCAGTTCAAGCCTTGCGTTTAGTTTAGTTTTGTTTATTTTTTCGTTCCTTTTACCTTTTTATTTGTTTTTAATTTATTAGTACCATGTGTCACTACCAGCGCCAACTAGCAGGTTTAAGTTCCTTATTGATTGTAATTACATTGTAATTTATTAAAATTAAGAGCCCCAATCAAAGAGACGAGAGTTTGCGACATTTCTTGTAGGCAAATTGTGCAAATTGTTCTTTGTGTGCGTTGCGTCTGTGTGTAGTTAGCTAGTAGTTTCGACCAACTAACCTCTCGACTAACCAGCTGTGTATGTGTGCTTCCTCTTGCAGATCCCGAGAACCAAATCAATGGCAATTCCTTGAAACCCAGCTGTCGCACATCGGCGCTCAACACTGTGGCCGACATGTTGAGAAAACTAAACGTAAGTCCCTCCAACCGAAAGCCGAAAACTTTTCAAAACCCACCGTCACAAAGACCAGAAAATCCTTTTCCCTTCCTATGTTATGTTTCATCCTGACTCCACCCACCCACCAGCTTATGTGTGTTTTCCATATGTTTTTAGTGGGATAAGGCCCTGTTATGTCCCGAATGCGAAAAGTTTCGCTGCATTTGCGAGCGCCCCGAGCCGCTGCAGCCGCCGCCAACGGCGAACAGCGAATCGAGTTCGAGCCTCTTTCGTCGCGCCTTTGGCGGCAGCAGCAGCTCAGTGGCCACCAGCAGCTCCCAGTCCACGCCCGTCAGCGATTGCAGTACCGGCACAGCTTCCAGTAGCCTCTCTGCGGGCACAAACATTTTCAAACGCTTTGCCGAACGCATGCGCAACTCGCCGGACGCAGCCGGCCTGCCATTCTGACGTTGCGCCTCTTAACCGTCGGCTAGTTTTAGTTGCCCTCCGCTTGCATTTATTAATGACATTGGTTAATAAATACAATCATTATTTGTACCTTATTTGTGCGGTGTTTGTTTTCGTTTGTTTTATCTTTGTTTTGTATTTCTAAATGTAGTTCAATCGACATACCATCATTGCAACTCACTCATTTAAAATCAAATATTCACCTATTTAAAGACTACTTTACTTAGTGTTACTATATTTAAAAATATATTGATAGTTCTCAGTCGAATGCCCCGCTCTTGTCTAACCCCAGGCACCATTCTGTATTTTGTTTGCAGGCCATGGAAACGAAACTGAAGACGTACCGGGAGAACAGACCGATGCCGCAGCGGCACCGCTCCTCCAAGGATTAAACACAACCGGCGCTAGGAGGCCGAGTAATTGGGGTCACCTCGTCATCGTCGATAACCCAATCACCAATTTGGGGCGGGATTATTGTACAGTTGGCTCTGCGTTAGCGATACGTTTGTTTAATGTTACTGTTTAGCGTTAATTGAACTCGCGCTGCCTCTTTATTTATTTTTGACTTAACTTGACTTTGTAAAAACCGTTTTGCGATATTATAATTTAAACACAACAGTGGATGTTGTCGTTTCCGAACCCAACATACAACACATGCCTTAGTACGAATTAAGAGTAATACCTAAGCTAAGTCCACCCACTCGGTTCAACCCTTTTGATTTCATTCGATGAGCGATGATTAACTGTCATAAGAAGAGAGAAGTGTTTAGAGAGTAAGATCAAAGAGCCCCGCAACCGAAGATGCTGTGTCCAAGTATTATACTTCAAAGCGGACAACCAAGGAAAAAGACAAGCAAGCTATCTAACCCGAAATCCCCACGCGATCATCTAGTTATACTATTTACTATTTTCTGTTTATATTTACAAGCGAATATAAATTTGTAAAAATGCAAAATTGTTAACTACAAAATCTGTGTATAAAGCATAACAAAACAAAACAAAAACATCAAAATCCAACGAACAGGCAAGAATATCTATTATATGAATAAAGAGAAACATAATTAGTTTAATAGAAACCCACCGCACCGCACTTTCAATGTCAAAGCTGCGTATGTTGTATCTAACCAATTAGTTTTGAAAATATTTCAGTTCATTACAGAAGGTGAATGCTGCGTCAGTTCCTTTGCCAAGGCCATATCAAAATCCCCGCCAGCAACAGGGAGTGGGAGGTGGAGGGACTAGCTTCCACAAAGCTTTTCGCAGGGGAAAATGGTTTCCCCGCTTTTTCCCCGGGTTTTTCTGAAGCTTTCCCGTTTAGTTTCCCCAGTTAGTTTTTGCCCATGAGGAGCAGCATGCGGTTGGGTACTCTGGGTGGCAGCAACAGCAGAATGTACTGGTTCTGGAGCCGACCTTGCTGGCGGAAAGGAAGGTCCGTTCCGTTGGCGGTAAGCTAATGAAAGTACTCTGGTTTTTATAAGCACGGGTTAGCGCCGAGTGCTGGCATTAAGTGAGCAGCAGCATGGATGTTGGCAAACTTCTCCTCAGACGGAAAATGGAGAAAAACGGCAAATACAACAAATCCAACAAAAATAAAGAAAAAAAAAGCGGAAAAGGAAAAAAAATGAAAATATGACACAAGCTTTTATCATACGCAGAGCACTTACCAGGGACAGACTTTGTAGTGTTGTTGTGTTCCTCCTCCGCCTGTTTGCTGCTGAGTGCATTGTTTACCGGAGGGAGGCGGGACTGTTGAGTTTTTGGGCGGGCTGGGGGCGTGGCAGCAGCCATAAGCGGATTGGGAATGGCACAATGCAATTGCCGTTTGAAATAAAAGTGAGCGGACACAAAGGCAGCCAGGCACTGCATACGTGCACCTAGAGCAATTTTGTGTATTGCCAAGATTCCATCCTAAATTTTGACTTTAAAAATGAAACCGGTTATAAGCATGGGAAGCTAGATCGGGGAGATTCGTCAGGAGGCTGCTGCCCAGAGGTTTCAGTCTATATCTGCATCTCCATCTTGTCCCTGCGGCTTCTATTGAAGTTGTTATAAGCTGAGAAAGCAGTGTCACGTCAGGGTAGCGGTGCAGCATTCCGTGCGGGTAACCTGTCTGTAAAGGAACAACTATCACTTATTTTTCGAGAAAGATAAATATATATTTTATTTAATTTTATAATACAATAACTTTATTCCATATAATTTTAAAGCCAACGCTTTTTTTCAGTGTGCTAGATAGGAAGTTGAAGTGGCCAGTGAAGTCTATATCCCTCTCGTTTGCCATTTTTTTCGTTTTTCAAAAGTAATTTGAAGAATCTGCCTCGTTTTTACCCCGAGTCGCTGTCGCCTGATGAAGTCCCGCGAGAGGGACGATCCCTGGCAGCTAATTAACTGGCCGCGAATACAATTTCCCGGCGCGCACACAAAGGGCAGCAATCAGGAGCCTGGGCTCCCGACATCACAATAAGCGGGTCAAGCGCCACAATGAACCCAAACGGACGATTCCCTCTCAGCAAACATACACCAAATTGTTTTGGCGTAAAAAAGCGAGTGAACAGCTCGTAAAAAACTGTATCAAAACACTGGCTTAAAGTGGGAAGCTCTCCAAATGCCACACAAAACAGGGTGTTCGGTTCGGTCGGTCTCTGGCCCAAATTATCGCAGTCGTTAAAGGGATGGCTTGAAGCATTGGCCATAACTCGGTGTGCAATTAAAGCGTCCAAAGTAAGAGGCTTGAAATAACTTTATACTTGCTTTTGGATTGGGTTAAGTTGGTTTTAATTTTATTAGGGCTTTTCTGGGTTATTTTGCGAATAAATTCATGGGGTTTGAGTATCTTAACGATTACATCACTTCTTTTTGAGGAAGTATAAGGGCTAATTCCCTTTTTAAGAGTACATCTGAACCTGTTAAACTTATGTTGATATTCTAAAATTCTCATTAAAGTCACCGATCGCTCCTATGACACAATATATAGGGTATAATAGACTTGGCTGAGACTTGACCAAATAGAGGACATACAGTTATCCTTCTTCTTAACACCGCTTAAGTCCTTCGTGCGCAAAGTTACATACTTGGTGTCTTGCAGGACTTCCAATCAGGATTTTCATAATTAATCCAGTGAAGCGAGACTAAGGTGGGTTATCATCATGGATTAAGATGGTGAAAATAAATATTTGTGATAGAAGGGCTATCCCTGTAACCATAGATCCAAACAAAGAGAGAAAACAATAAAGCCGAATCCAAATATACCGATCGTTTCTGTAGCAACTAGGGATATAATCATTCCATTTTGAAAAAATAAAACCACATTTAAAACACGTAAAATGATACATTGTATAAAATCCCCTCTCACAAAGAACACGGACTTGAATCTAAAAAGTATTCCGGTTGTAAACAAGCAGGATACAGAATTCGAATCGCTTCCTTCCCGTATCGTCTTTCTGAATTTTTGGCTGGCAGCTAATTCCACTTCCGGCGGCACCCTGTAAATGGGAATGTGCACAAACTTTACAGTATTTATGCTCTTTAAATATTTAAAATACGCGGCGCGACGTCGTAATGTAAGCACGGTGCACAAACGGAAATAATGATGAGGTGTACTGGCTGTGTGTGTGTGTGTGCCTTTGTTTTTGTTGCTTCGGTTGTGGGTGCCCGAGGGCCAAGCGTCGGGGAGGAGGGCCGAGGCCAGGGCTATCCAAAATATAGCCGCATAGTCGGGTGTCCTGGGCCCTGGCTAAACATCAAACAAAATCGATATGTGGGCGGTGTATATGATTTTTGGCATAAACAAGCAACAAGCACACATATACACTCCCCTCCCTCACATACATAAACCCTGCCGGGGGGGCCGTTTACAGGTTCGGTCCTTGCTTTGTTTGAGCGCCGCAGGACGCTCATTTTTCGTAATGAGTTTGTCTATGTGCGCAGGATGGCTGGACGGAGTATGAGCAAATACTTACAGCAGCAGCAACACACAGCTACCTGGCACGGCCAGCCACTGCAACAGGCATATCCTTGTAGAATTTTTCCCTTTTTGGCTTTTTTTATGGCCAATGCTGGGGCAGGAGGTTCTCAGGGGTTATGCTAACTAAAGGCTTTCATATTACTTCTTCAAAGTGCTGCATCTTATAGGGGGTTTTATAGACAATAGACAATATTTTCCGCTTAGTTGATATAATTATAATTGAGGTTCAAACACAGATAGTTGAGAGAGATACTGAAGAGTAAGCTTTTATCTTTGTTATTGTTTTAGAAAGTAAAAAAAAAAGGTAAGAGGACTAAAACTTAAGAACTTAATGTAAAAATAACTAAAACCCTAATTTTATAAATTGCCATAAAATATACAAATATTAAATAATGTTTATTATTTCATGAATTATAGAAATTTGTGTAAATATCTAAACATTACCGACTTTATAAAATTTGAAGACTTGGCCAAGTAATTTGTGGTCTTTGCTTCACACTTTTAGACACCGAATTTATTATCGTGAAACTTCTAGGAATTTTAAGAACATAATTTGTATTTTGCTTATCCTGTAAAGTGTTCTCCTAGAGCAATAAAATATATTTTATTTATGTGCTGCGATGGGCCAGTAAAAAAGCTCTTTGCCCCCCTCTAGAACCTGAAACGCGAACCAACAGTCTGATGGCTGTCACAAAAAACTTTTCGGTGAGGGTATAAGTACATACGAAGCGCAACGATTCGCTTTAATACGGGAAATCTTTAAGCACACACACCCAGGCGAGCGGAAAGGGAAGCGCGCTACACACACACATACGCACAGACACACATACAGACACAAACAGAGGAAAATCGTCCTGGGGGGTCCTGTGAGTCCTGCGTGTGAGAGGGGAGGTAGTATGAGCTTGTTAGGAGTTGCGCTGTCGTCTGCCATCTTCCTTTCCTGTTGCCATCTTCCGGTTGCCATTACACTGAGCATTCGCTATAAATAATTTGGTCTCGATTTGAAGTGCGAGAGCTGTGATAATGAAATCCCCTTGATTAGCCACCGATTGGAGGCCATCGAGGAGGAACTGCAGCCGAGTTGATCAATCAGGCAGACTGCGCTTTTAATTAGCACCCAACTCCCATATGCCACACATCCCACATCCTTCCTCTGCGGACCGCAGAGCTCAAGTGGACCTCATTAGTTCACAGTTAGAGATTTAATTTAATTGCATCGCCTGGGATTCGATTGACCTTTCGTCCTTGCTGTCCGTGTGCAAGCGTGAGCAAGTGTCCTACAATTAGATTAATTGACTTTAAGCCGCAGCACCAGCAGCACCTTTATGTTATGTGGATTTTATGCTTCGCTCAATGAATTGCCGTCAGTGGCCTTATAAAAATGGCCAGCGAAATGGGCCAGAACCCATGTGTAAACTGCTTTTTATGACACCGTCGAGATCCTCTCTCACCTTTGTCCTGTTTAGTGAATGCCAAATGGCCCCGGCCATTGTCTGCCTCTCCCATTCTGATTTATAACCGAAGCAGACACACACATACAGGACAAAAAGGACACGGCCGAATATGACATTCGCATGTGCTACCCAAATCCTCGTGGACCATTTTTACAACCCCAGCCGGCTGCGACTTGTGTCCTAATGGCCGCCACCGCCACCACCTCCGCCTCTGCCTCGCAGGTAAATCATGCAAATATATATATCACATCGGCCGCGCACAATGGAGCCTGACAATCGATGAGGCATCTCCGTCGAAAATATTCAAGGGAGGCACATTAATCAGCTTAGGAACTACAAGTTCACGCTCAGTCATATTTCTGAGAATCGCGAATCGATACAAAGATGTTGGCTTACTCCAAAAATGATCCATTTCATGGGAAATTAAGCTCTACTCCAATTATCCTGTTTTTGAAGGAGCCGGTATGAAAAGTTACAAGATAAAGGCCTAAATTAAGAAGGGATTCCAACAATAATGAAGATGTAAAGTTAAAAAATGCAGAGTAGAAGACTTATTTCACTACTGAGGAATTTTGAAACTTCTAAGTTCGTAGTGGAAAACGCCAAGGCTCTTTTCCAACTAAATAGTTACTTTGGAGTTGAACAACTTTCTGGAATTCGAGTTGCAGGATTTAAACTGTATTTTCGATGTTTTCCCCGTATTGTGAATTGACAAGAGCGTAGCACAGTCAGTCAGCGAGTCAATTTCCAAACAATGCGAAACTTTGTGGTGCCTCCACTTGGGAGGGCGGGACGGTGCTCTCTCGCTGCTCTGCTGGCTGGTTGGCTGGTCTTGTGTCCCTGATCCGATGTAAGCGTAGACCAATTAAGCGTAAACAAATTTGTTACTGTGGAAATATGAGAACCACTAGTTGCTGCCACCCCACCTCCCACAAGAATGGCCATGGAATGGCCCCCATCTCCAGTCCCATACCGATATCCACCATCCACCACCCACCGCCCACCGCCCGTTCACGGTGCGCTTTTGACATTGACAAAGTGGCGGAGGCGGTGCTTTCCGTTCCGTCCAGTTCGGTCCAAAGCGGCGGCGTATGTAAATATTTTTGGGCTATTGATACGCGAGTGGCTGAAGGATGACCCTGGTGGCCAACAAACTGTTGCTCGGGCTTTAGAACACACAAGGGAATTTTTTCCCCAGCTAGTGTCATTTCCCCTACGCGCGCAACAGAGTCTTTTTCTTTTCTGGTTAACACTCAGACACTCCGCACACACCCCATCTGCCTCTCCTGCGTTTTAAGCCAACTTCGTGCTGGCGCCGAACTCCGCCGCCGCTGGCCAAGTAAGTTTGAGCTCCAGCTCCACCTACAGCTCCAGCGGAGTGCTCCAGTCTTCTTGGGGACTTGGTAGCGTGTGCACGTGTCTAACGCAAGGTGTTTCGGTCTGGAAAACGCAATTATAGTATCTCTGAGATACATCGTATACAGCGCACATTTTTGGCGAAGTTTTGCGGGGCTGTTAAGAAAAGTTGTAAGTACAAAATAATTGGTAGACGTGTTTACTTGCTCGATTCAGATAAGTTTATTTAAAGTACGTTTTAAAAATAAATAGTTTACACACTTTTAATGACTTAATCTTTGATGCAAATATGGAAAATATTTTTAAGGGATAGCCCTAAGTGCGTGTCTCTGGTATTAAATATTAAAAGATTTTGATTTATTAATATTTCATAAGAAAAGGAAGGAAATCAATGGGGAGAGAATGGCTCTTGTAGAAAACATTTTAATGCAAATTTAATGGCAAATTAAAATCACAGCAAGCTTTGGGAAAACACACACTTTAATGCTTAAATAAAAAACCGGAAACGTCGGCTGAAAGTGTGACAAATCTATCATGGCTGCAAATATAAACGCTTTGCTTTAACGTGTAAATCTCGGCGTTAAGAGGATTACAATGTTTCGAGTAATTATTATCGGGTGTGTGTGTGTGTGCGTGTTATGTGTGTTTTTGCTTGCCGTAAACCTGCTGCAGGGAATTAACTTTCTTTCGATCTAACCACGTTTGACAACTAGAAGCGCCAGCGCCAGCACCAGCGCCAGCGGAAACGGAAACGGAAGTGGGTGTGGGTAGGGATGTCTGGGGGTGGCATATAAACTGTTTTCGCCATTTAGTTTTTAGTGTTCGGTGCCAGTAGTTGTCCGCCTTCTCACTCGTTTCCTCTTCGATATTTATTTATGCGCCAGCACACATACACACACACCTAACACTCACACTGCTACGTGTGCGAGCTGTGTGTGTGTGTGTGAGAGTGTTCTTGTGATACACTTAATCCGACATTTACAATTTTTGCTTAAGGATTTATTTATGGATTCAATATGTGTACAACGCTTACATTTCCGTAGGAGTGCGTGTGTGTACACAGAGAAAAAGGGTAACTCTTTGTGCTTTAAAATATAAATTCTAAATCAGTTTTTTGTATTGAATTTGGCATTCCTTAAATCTAAGTCCAAGACTATACTACAAAGTAGAAAGTAGAAAAAAAAACTTTTATTCCATAATAGTAAACGCCTTTTCATGTCATTTCAAAACCATTTCAAATTTATCTGTTTTCCTGTATAAATTTATTCTAAAAATCCTTTATAAATGTTTATCTTTATTACTTTTGGTACAAAAATATTACTACTAAAAAGGCCTTTCGTAAATGTTGAATTATTTTGTATAAAAATCAAAAATAAATATTTTATTGATTTCCTAACCAAAGGTTTCTCTTGAACTTTATTTCCATTTTAAAATCAAATAAGGCGTGAGATTAATTTGTATATTTAAGGTTGCCAGATACGTTTAGAAACTTACCCTATTATTTTTAGCCGTGTATGCTTTGGAGTGAGCTTATATATAAATGTCCGTACCTTTTAGAATTCTTCTAGGACCAATCCTGGCTTGAGTCCCCAGCACATTTGCATGCGCAAAAGATGCTCCCCGGCATACATTTATTTTCAATTTTTTTTTAACTTATTTTGCGCAGCATGCATTCTATATAGAATATCCATTCTATATAGTATATAGTACTCAGTGCATTACTGCCATGTTGATCCAGTAAAAGGCCAGCAATACAATGGCAGTAAGAAGTCGCCTGTTGCTGCTGAAATTTAAATGGAACCTCCTGCTGCCTGGCCATTGACACAATCAAAATGTGTAAAATGCAATAATTTTTTTTGTTGAAAAAAATTAAAGTTATCCTGGTGAAAGTGCATTATTCTCTCTCCCAAATAGACGGAGCTTGGTGCAGAAAGGGATTCTCGAAATAATTGGAAATGGCCATGGCACAATCCAGATGGGACTGTGCTGGCATTTTTAATCGTTGTTTTCCTGGTGCGTTTCTTGCATTAAATATTCAGAGCTAGTAAAACAGCATTTGAATTGCATCGGGTAAACAATGCCAGGTAAAAAAGTGAAAGAGAGCTTAATGGCTTTTGACTTAATTAATTTGCTGTTGTATAGCTTGTAAAAAAAGTGTACAAATCCCTTTGAAGTAGTTTTGTGTAGCAAATAATGAGTAAAATATAATGTGAATAATGCAGACACTATCACTTTAGTTTACATAAATTTACCTATTAAATTTGTGGTTTTACTGTTAATTATGCGATTGACAGAAGATTCAAATTTGGCTGCTGTAAAAAAATGAATAAATAGTTTATATTACGAAATTAAGCAAATTAATTTAAACTTCTATAATATTTTGATTTTAAGAAAAATGGGATTTCGAGACTGACCTGGCTAGATTTCTACAAATCAATTAATTTACCTATTTGGACTGCCTTGATTTAAGCCAATCGATTATCTTTCCTTCTTGAGTTTCCGTCTAAATACTTCTAGAAATGTCCTCTTAGTTTATCTTATATAAATGTATAACATGCAAGCTCTTATTAATTTCCACACTCTACCTTTACTGTCCAATTCTTAATTAATGTTCATAAAAAATAGCAATTACCAATTTACTTAGCTGCTCGGATGTCTACAATTAAAGTGGGCTTAAGGTTTAAGGTTTAAGGTTTAAGTTTGTCAAAACAAACGCTGTTGAATATTTAGATTGATTTGGGCCATTATTGATTTTACCTAATTGAAATCGAAAGACGGTCTACGTTTATTAATGGTTTGCAAACTCAAACTGTCAATTGGCTTTGGCTTTTTAAATAAATGAGATGCCAGCGAGATTTGTGGCTTTAGCCCATTAAGTCAATATTTCTGAGTCGGCCAAATGGTATTTATTTAAGATTTTAGACAGCCTGGAATGGGTTGCAGCTGTAACCAAAATTGAACTAAAAATATCTGTATACACCGTCGTAAGGAGGAGGCATTGGCATTGGCCACATGCTCCTTTTGTAACCATTTTCTGATCCTTTTCTATCCATTTATCATCACATTCTAATGCCATTTAAATAGAATTTATTTGTTTTATTGCTTGTCCTTTCTGTGCCCGGCAAATGTTGACTTGTGTAAACCGTGGAACAATATCAATAAATTGTGTTACACTTGCCTACGGACATTGAAAGCGTGTTTATATGTATTTATATAACTTTTTGCTTCAACAAGTTCTTAGAGCCGAATTTATTGTTTTCCACAATTCGATTTATTTTGAAATGGTTTCTACGGAATTCATTATCGGCGGCCAGCTGCAACTTTTCAGCTGCGAGCATATCCCGCCCATATCCTGGCTATAAATAGAAGCAGGACGACACCCACATCCACATCTATGTGGATTTAACGTACTCGCACTCGCTTTTTTGGTTTCTGCAGTCATGGTTTCTGCAAACATGGTGACAGCGAATACTTTGCCAGCACTTCTGGCCGCCTTTCTCTGCTCTGCCACGCCCCCGCCTTTTGTTTTGCGATTCGAGTGGAGCGCAAACATTGCCAACAAGTGTGTGGGTGCACTGGTAAAAAGCTAAAAAAAAATTAGCTGCATTTAATATTAAAAAGAGTATTAGGGTATATTCTGTGGCAGCAGTGTGTCCTTCCCTGCGATGCACCAGCATAGTTTGATGCCCTTCATATAAACTGGACATAAAAATGTTTCTTGTTGGAAAAACAGGGCAGCATAACCAAAAAGTTCACTTGATCTGTGACTTATCTTTACTAAATGGGTTTAAAACATCCTCAGGTCTAGTTTGTTTGAATTGCTCCAAAAAGCAGTCTGAAATATACTAGTTTTATAAAATATATTCTCTTTAGATAACGTAATGATAGACTCCTATCTTTTCTTGCTGTGTAAAAGTGAAAAATAACTAAAAATGTGGCAACAGGATGGTGGGCAAAATCGATATGGAAACTCTACATGATGTATAAAGTTGTTGCTACATAAATATCAAATATGCAAATATTTGCCAGGCTGCCACCTGAAATTCGCTCGCCGCCCCTCTGTGAAAATGCTTAACTGAAGCGTTGGAAAATTTGACGGGGGCTGTTGGCGGGATTGAGGTGGAAATCGTGGTGGAAATCGACGGAGTGAGGGTGCTCCGGTGCTCGGGTGCTCGATTTGCCTGGCAATATGCAGAGAGTCTCTAAAGGCGCTGCTACCGTTGCCAGCCAGTCAGCCTGGGGAATAGCTGTCACCTTGGAACCCACCAAGGACCCCGCCCAGCTCCCAAAAAAAAAAAAGAAAGGAAAACCTCTATATGGCGGCGGCGTTATTAACGCAGTCAACAAGTGAGGAAGGAACGAAAAGATCAAAAGCTTTAACGCGCCACCGTAAGCATGTGCAAATATTTCAGTTGATTTTATTCTTTTTATTTTTATCTTATTTCGCTGCTATCCCGTTCGGGAGCCCGAAATAATAACACAAAAAAAAAAATAATATTGTATTCGATGGAGATGAGCCTAAAAAGTCCCTTAATGCCAAAAACACAGACAGACAAAAGGGAGCGTGTTTTTTTTTGCAAAGTTTTCACGGGGGGTTGGTCCGAAAACTGGAGACCCGGGATCTCCAGAAGGGACAGGCGGCCAACCGTGCTGTCATTTTTTTCTGCTGTTGCTGACTGCCTTTCCTGTTGCTCCTGTTGCTTTCGGGAGGACCTTCGCTTTTGGGTCGTTTTCGTTTAACGGCCTTATACCTGCAGCTGTTTATCATAATTTTGTTGATTTGCTGTCTGCTAACAGTAACAATAATAATCATAACAGCAACAAAAACAACGGCCATGGCGGCAAAATCAAAATGAAATAAAAGGGAAAAGGAATTGCGAACGCCTGAAAGTATGCAACAAAAAGTTTCACTCACCAGGGCGCGCCCAAAAAAAGGTAAAAAAAGGAGACAACAGAAAAAAAGAGAAGAGAAAAAGTTTGCGAAGTAAATTTGAATGTCGAAAACTTGTATTAGTCAACAGCTTCAGAGCAAAAAAAAGGAGCAAGGCGAAAACGCTGTTTCACTGCTATCCTCAGGCCCGTAAAGAGTCAAATTATAATAATCAATTTTTCGATTTTTATGCAAGGTAACTTTACAAAATAAAATTTATAATAAATATCAGTTTGTATGCTGAAATTATATTTTAAATAAAATTACATTCTCTTTGCTTGTTTTATTAAGAACCAATAAATTCGCTTTAATAAACCTTTAAAAAAGCTCGGCCATACAAATTAATTAGTAATAACTTTTCCGACACTTTTAAACTTTCAACAAAAGAAATACCAAACTATAATGAGATATTTATGATAGTAAATTAAATAAAAGGTGACAAAATCTCTAGTTGTAAGCCCTGCTAATCCTATAATACTTTGCCAACTCGAGAGTATCTAAATATATAAGCAGATCTTTTGTATATATAAATATGTATTAGGCAAGGGCGACAAAACTTTGGTTGACGGCCAATGCGGCGTATGCGTCATGTCAAATGGGTCGCAACGCTTTTCATAACTTTTTCGGCAATGGCCCTTCATGTCCTTGGCGCCATTTTATAATGAATTGTTGTCACAATATAATGTGCCCATTGTTGTTGTTGCTGCTATAGGTGAGTGTGTGTGTGTGTGTGTGTGTGTGATGGGGCAATTTAATAAAATATTCAATTGCCTTTTGGCCAGCGTTATTCGTGCGTTGGATGGCATGGCATCGCTTCGCATCGCATAGCATCGGAGGCATACCCTTGGGAGGCAAATGACCAGACTTGGTCTGCCAATTAAAAACATGGCGTCATGGCAACATCAACTGCCAACTGCCAACTGCTAACGGCTAACGGCCAGCACGCAAATGTTTATTAGCCGCAAAACGTTGCTCATTAAAAAAGTTCGTCACGGCTGTCCCAAGGCCTCCGGTCTTAACCTGGCTGACAGACTGCTCTGGACTGTCCACGGGATCCCTCAGACTGATTAAAACTTTTCCCAACGCCACCCCTAAGAACACTGAAAGTTAAATATTTATTTATATATATAATTATATTTGATGTCTTATACTTACTACAAAATAATTAAAATTGAAAACTAAAACTAAATCGTATTTCATAATTTGTTATTTAAACCTTAAACTTACTTTTTTGATGTGCGCTTTTTTTTTCTGTGCAACGTCTGTTCGGTTTTTTCGAAGAATTACCAAGTTGGCTTTAAAGTTACGCTAGTTGCCGGTTACGTCTGTGCCTTGGCTTAAACTCGTTTGCCGACAGGCGAGAGCCTAATTACGGCTGCCCGTCATCAACATCATTATGAGCATTATCGTTAACATCGCTTACATCGTTATGAATGTCGCCTGATTTTTGTATCTCTTTTTTATTTTTGTATTTGGCGACCAGATGTTTCAGGCTTGCCCGCCGGCACTGGCTTTGATCTTCCCGTCCTGATTATATGGCAACGAATCGAGTCCTTTTTTATTTGTCTTGTGCTGTGAGTGTGTGTTCGTACGGATTGGATCCCTTTGCACAGGCCAATGGCTTTTATGGCTTCATTCATCTTCCTGCCGGAGAAGAGCAGGGAATGTGTCCGTGTCCTGGCAAGTGTCCGATGAAGTACTCTCTCGCTTGACACACTATCGCATCGCAGCCAATGGCCATGTGCATACGGAGGGCGCTGACTAAATTGACCGAGTATCCTGCAGGTCGCCGCTCATCACTTGACACTCCTCCACCCTAATCAAGGGGTGTGAAAAGGGAGTTCAAGTTGATATGTGTAGCCGTATCCCTGACACTTGTGAATAGATTATCATAATTCACATACTTCTCGAATGCCAAAGGTGGTTGTGGTTTAGTCTTGCATTTTCTTTAGATTCCTTTAAAATATAATATATATTTAAGGAAAATATAGCTAGCTCGTGAGCTAACTGAGTATCTAATAATTTCTCATTTATTAAAAACGAAAAATTATTAATGAATTCTGTGTTTATCTCAGGGCCAACTCAGTTGCTATATTTTCCCTGCTAAAGAAATATTCAAATTTAATAGCAACATCTACAAGCCGCCGAAAATAAACAAAATTCGTTTTTTCCCCTGGGGCATTCTTTCGTTAAAATCATTTAAAGGGCAAACACAACCATTCCAAGGGAGTACAAGTATAACTGGTACAAAAACAACGTCAACGGCGATGTTAACCTCCAGATAAGTAACTCAGCACATCGCACAATTATATAGACTACACAGGGAAAACAAAGACAGTAAAGGAGGAACAACAGGAAAATTAATACAATATAAATCTTCCAAAAGAATAAATTTGACTTTTTAGAATAAGAAATGAATTATATTTTGATGAACTTTAAGTCGGAGAACTCAAGACAAAGTCCCTCTTATATTTGAATTTTCTCTTTAAAATTATCCCCCATTTGTTTCCCTCAGTGCATGGCAGACACACGCCAACTGAGGCGGAATACGAAGGCTATGTCTTCAGTCTGTGCCTGTTGCAATGTTCCATTTAAATAATGCCTTCGTATAATGTATGTGTGTACGAGTAACAGCGAGCAAGTGAGTGTGCCGAGTGCACGATGGGGATGTGTGTGTGTTAAATGGGGTTTCCGCATGGAACAGGACAATATGCGGAGTGTGCGGATGGGGGGCTACGATTCCTTGGCTGCGAAAGTTAAGCATGCTGTCACACGTTTCATTTATTATAAAATATGCAAACGTGCTGCCTTATGAATGATCAACATCTTCAATTTAATAATGTCATCGTCATCGTCAGCAGCATCGCCAGTCAATGTCATTCGCGTCATCCACGGTCGGCAGCGAATGGAATGGGCCATCAATTGCAATTATCTGCCAACTGGCAAACGAAATCACAGCCATCAGCCATCGGCTTAAAGTCCTCCCGTTTCCCACAATTAAGGCAAATAAGATTGCAGTAAATACTCTTAATTGGCTGCGTTGGCATGCATAAATAGGCCACATTGTTTTTATGCAGCCCGCGGGCGAATCATGGGACTTTTAAACGGCTTCTGAATGTCCAATTGAAAAGTTTGCAATTGTTCGTTTTGCATGGGAATTTTTGGTAGTTAAATAGCATTTATTTATGTTAAGTAAAATTATAAAGAATGTATAAAGAATTAATTTAAGTTTATGTGGGTTAAAGGAGTAATGATTAATAAACGCTTTAAATAAACGCTTAGTTTAATTATCATCAAAAAGGGAAACAATTGATAATTGGGTTAAGTGACTGCTTTGAGTACAGAAACACTTCATTTCCAAGAGTTATTATTTATTTCCTGGGTTTGAAGTTACATTATATAGTAATTTCATAAATCCGGCCAACTTTAATAGGGTTTTAATATATTCGTGTTCAGCTTTTTTGTAATTTCTATGTTTTTATTTTTTACTTCATTTAAAAACCTAGCTTATGCCATATTTGTAGTTTATCGAAAAGAAATGCAACGCAACGAATTCCCATGTATTTTTTTTATCGTAGCCGCCTTCAAAATAGAGTTTCAATTTATATTCCCATATTTTAAAAGTTGACCGAGCACTCGACAATGTATTTTTTTTCCACCTCGCAAAGCTGTGACAGACAGTGGACTCTTGGACAGAGGGACAGCTTTGCACAGAGCTCAGCGTTGACAAATCATTTTAGTTGCACTGCCGACAGTTGGAGTGTGACAAAGATACAAGCTGACAGGCGGACTGGCAACCGGAGCTAGCGGGGAATTACATACACAGCATGGCCGCGTGATGACTGCCGACGCCATTTTTGATTGACACCCTGCAGATGTGCCGCTATTTCCGGTTGCCTGGATGTGTGTGCCAGTATGGCTGTGGGCCTAAATTGTGTGCAAATTAGATACATCATATTCATGCTGACAGTCGGCTAACAGATTATTTATGTACCCCCACGAAACCATCCGACACATTCGCCATTCCTCCCCCCCTCGATTGGGCTATGAATTTTTCACAACTATGCAAATTGCTAGAAATTCTCGCAACACGCAGAGGGAAAAATTGAATAATATTATTACTACACATCCTTGAACAATGTTCATTTTGTAGGATTTTTTATTTGACATCAAATAGGATGCTATTTTTTTAAGATAATAAGAATTTCTATAAATATTTCTGCACTTTTATATCTTGCACCTTGAAGTTCCTTTCCTTTCAGTGCAACCACGCCCACCCAACCATATAGAGTCGTATATATCTCAATGTGTGTTCAGGGTGCATGCAAAGTTGTTGCTTATTGAAAAAGTTTTGAACATTTGTCGTAATAATATGCAGGTCGTCGGTGCCTAAACCCTTTGCTGTCGCCTCCCAGTGTCAACCGGTATGGGCTTCACATCGCAGTGTGAACTCAACCATTGTCCTGTGGCCCACTCGACGGCTACGTAACGAGTGGGCCGACCGAACACCTTTACTTTGCATTTGTTGTGTGTGTTAGTTGGTGTGTGTGTGTGTGTGTCGAGGCGCTGGGACGACAACAAAGCAAATGCTCTTGGACCCGGCCAGGATCCGGGGCTTCGCGAAGGGGAACCCTTCAGGGGACCCTTGACGCGTTGATTGATTGTGTCAGGGAGGGACTCTCAAAGGGCAGGGGCAAAAAGGAAGAGCAAAGCGAGAGGAAGTGGAGTGCACGGCAATTGCACCTTGGTCCAGGAAGCCATGAAAATTAAATTTACTCCGGACTATAAATAAAATTTATAAGCCAATTTGTCAGAATGCAGGAAATAAAGACACGTTTTATTGCTATATAGTGGGGTTGGAACAGCTGGTCCACAAGACCAGGTTACTTCAGTTTTTATGCAGTTTGTGTCTTCAATTTTATACATTTGTTTGAATTCTTAGGAATATTTAGGTTTCGATCTTAATTAATACATAATTTGTAAGATTTTTAAATTTTATAAGAATTTAAATATATAAATTGGTTAAATAAATTTTTGTTTTTCGTAGACTTTAAGTCCGCCCAATCTTCTAAAAGAGGTTTCTCAATAAAATATGATTATATTATATTTGCATAAATATAAGAATAAATGTATATAATATCCAATAGCCAGGGCCCAATCCTTTTTAAATAGATAACCATTAAATTTTAAAACCACAACACAGTACTAAACCAGTACTAAAATCAATTTTATTCGTCTCAGCCTCGTTTGGGGAATTTTCATTTTTATAGCCAAATCCCGCATTGTGACAACCTTTCAGTCAGTGTAATTTCGATTTCCCTTTATTGTCCTCCTTCATTGTCCTCTATATGTGGCGGAGGTGGAGAGATGGGGGCCAAAGGACCTTAGCAGTGTGAATTGTATATATACAAATCGAGAGGGCAATGGCAATGTAAATTGTTGACGCGCATTGAAAGGCTTTGGCTGCTCGAGTGGCTGTTGCCTGTTTGCATAAGCCAGGCCAGGCCAGGCCAGGCCAGCCAGGCCAGGTCGGGCCAAATCAAATGAATCGAATGCCGGAGAGCAGAGCAGAGCTGGGGCTTTAAAGAATTGTTGACACAGGTGTGTTGGTAGTTGGATAAACAGGCGCGACCCCGATGGCGACGTGTCGGGCATGTTAAAGTTGCGGCCGCATATTAAATTACGGCCCACAAAAATTAGGTGGTGCTGCCAAGCGCTGTTGCCAATAACCTTTTCAAAAAAAAAAAAAAAACAACCAAAACAAAATCGATAGTCAAAAAAGGGACAATTAACCGAAAGAAAACCAGTTTAAAACAATCATTTTGTATATATATTCCAGATAAATTAAATATTTATATTAATTGGGTTCTGTTTTAAATGGTATTGCCGAATAATAAGTCAGCAAAATTCTTATTTTAACCTTTTTTCATTTGAAAAAAGTCCCAGCAATATTTCCTACAGAGAAAAGAAGCTAAAGCTTTTCCAAAAATAAGGACAAAATGTCTGCACTGCCAGAAACTAGGTTATGCGGCGCGGGGGCGTCTATATCAGGTGGATTTGGATCGAGGGAGCCTGTCTGTGTCCCCTAGAGTTTAAGCCCGGTCAACCGCAACAAGTGAACGCCCCTTGCAAATTGTTGCGCATACGCCGCGTTGGCTGACAACGTTAGCGACGTTGCTGCCGCCTGCCAACGTCAAAGTTTCCATTTTTGTGGGTCATAAACGTAAAATATCTTTATTGTGAATGACGCTTTGAGGTTAAAAATAAATCAGTGCCCGACCGCCACACGGCGTATGCGTAATGCGTAAATTTATATGCCGCTGTCTGCGCGCGTATCTGCGTAAACGTAACGGTGTGCGTATTTCGGGGATTTTTTTTTGTTGTTGCGTTGCGTATACGTGGGGGTGGCTTTTATGGAACTGTTGCTGTGTTGTCTTTGCTTTAATTTTGCCGAGTTTTCTTTGCCTTGTTTTTGTAGTCATTTGTGAAAATATTGCCTAACAAAGCGTTAATAAATGAGGCATTTAATTAATTGCCAGGCCAGGGCTGCAATTTAATTATGTAACCTTAGCACCTCCGGGCGTTCCAAGGACTTTAATAGAATTTAAAGGGTCTTTCGCAGCAAAGACGCGCTGTCATCGTATATGTTACGTATATATACGCGTGCAGGAACACTTTGAAAATAAATATTTGAAATATTATGCTTTGAAATGGTGCTTAAAATTGGTGCTCAAAAACCTAATATAAATTTAAGCTTTTATTTCAAATTACTTTTTTATTAAGAGGACATTTTTTACCCATCTAATGGATTTCTTAAATAAAAGAATTTAATGTTTAAGCTATTCTAATATGGGTTATAGGGCTATATTTTAAGAGGGTTAGTGTGAGTGGTTAGTCTATGTTTTTGGGAAAAAAGCTCGTGAGAATTTATAGTTTGTTAACAAGATTACTTGTTTTGTTAGGCTTAATAAAAGAATAATAAAGTTATTTACAATAGAGAAAAATTGTAAAAGTGAATATGTTATTTGTATAATAAGGATAAATAAATAAATAAGAGCAATACTGAAGAATAATCTTAGAAATAAATATATGACAATTATTATTTTTATTTTAATTCAAAGTTTAAGCCCAGTTAAACCTATCAGAGGCCTTGGAAGGTATATTTCCTCTCAAATAATGTTGAGTTATTAAGCAAATATGAGCTTTCAGAAATCTTACAACTTGCGTGTCACAGGCCTAATTGAATAATATTTAAAGCTAATTTTCGTCAAGTGTATATGGCTTTGCAAATATGAGCGACACAAAAATAAATTGAATTGCATACGGACGCAAACAAAGGCGGCATGTGGATGCGGCAGCGGGGTAAGCCTCACTTGACAGCTGGTCACAAAAGCCAAGCAGACATAAAGGGGTGAGTTTTGGGGGGTATTGGATATGGAAGGCGGAGAGAGGGGGAATAAGTGCAGACGTCAACACTCGACTCGATTGTTGTTTGTGGGTTAGCTTTGGCAAGGAAGTGAGCGAGTTGGCAGCCACAATAAGCAGCAATGGAACAGCTAACCAAAAAGCAATGTTTATTCTGAATGGCACACACAGAGCTAGTTCCGCACACAGGGCAAAAAATCAAGAGTTTTCTTTCTGGAATATAGAAGATTAAGTCTGTAAATGTGGAAGAGGAGTAAATAAATGAAATAATAAGTACAGACCTTCATTTCTGCAGCAAAATCTCCTAATTCTGTGGCTTAAATTTATTATATAAACTTCAGGAATGCCAAAGAGTAATCTCATATAGTTTTTACAAGAATTTATATTAAATTTTTGAATTATTTTGCATAACTCACGGCTCAAATTTCAAGGGGTATATTTCAAGGTGTTTTTGCCCCAGGGAAAAAGTCACGAATTTGGAGCGGGATTTTTTCTTGAGTGCGGTTTTCACTTGCCAGCCAGCCAGCAAAATGTTTTCAACCAAAATCGGATACAAACACGACGGAGCAGCAACTGAAACGGCGACGGCGACACCCGAGTTTCGCACGGAGGCGAATCGACCCGGGCTTAATGCCTAAGCCCGCTGCGACAGGACATTTAATCTCGTTGTATTAGAGGTGGTGCGGGGTAAGGGGGAAGCACGACACGGGACTAAGACCCGAGACCCAAACTGAAGCTAGAGCCTGGAACTGGGAGTGGGACTTAAAGTGCCTCAAGTGGAAGTCAGCCGTGGCGGAGGAGTCCAAAGGGTAATGCCTATACTTAGCCTGTTGCTGTTGCCGCTTTTATTGTAATTCTAGGAATTGTTATTTCTCCTTTAACAAGCCGAAACCGAATCTCGGTCTTCCATTTACGCGCAGCCAGTCGCTGGCTCGTCGTCGTTGTTTGCCAGAATCGAGAGATGTCATGGGGCTAATGTGAAATCGTTCCTTCGGTACTTTTGGCCCCTTCGTCTCGGTGAATATAGGGAGTGCCAGGAGAGTGTCGCCTTCCTGAGGTTTGACGCAAATTGAAGGCTCGAGAAGAAGTCAGCATGCCAATGCAAATTCTGACACATTCCCCACTCGATGGATGTGCTTGTTGCTCTGCTCGACTTTCAAATGGAAAGAATCTCGAAATCTCAAGGGCTTACTTAAAGTTCCCAGGCAACTCAAATTTAATTGTATGTTTACTTTGGGGAAATATATTTTCGGCACGCATGGTGGCTGGTCTGGCCAACTTGCGCTCAGTTTCTCAGTTTTTCTGGCCCTGGCTTCTGTGTGATTTTCATTACCCTAAGTGCTCTCTGCTGGCCAATGAAATATGAGCAGCTGTTCTGGCCATTGGTCGCATCTTAGTCGACCGAAGTGGCTTCGATTCGGGCTTGAGTTTCAATGCAGTGAACAAAAATGGCAGTAGTGTTAGGTTGGATTAAAGAAAAACTTGATGAAATAAAACATGAAATAAATATGGTTTTAAGAGTATTCTATAATTATTTTTACTTTAACTTTTTTAAAATATTTCTCATAGGAAGAAAGTGTTTTTGAACTGTTTTCTGTTACTAATATATAGTTTTTGGTTTGCTTACGGAATTAACTATTTACTTTACTCAGATTATTATTTAAAAAGCCTTTAGTTTATTAGAAAAAGTATACGTTTTCATTTCGCGCTTATATTTTTTATATATATTTTGTTGTATTTCAACTTCTTTAATACATATTTCGTACAAAAAATATGTTTTAATATGTATTTCTGTTCATATAACTTTATTTTTCCAAACGCTCTACCAAGTTTTATTTATTTAGCTTAAAATCCTATTTTTTAAGCTATTTCTTTCTCTGTAAACAAATTGATTGCAAGTTGGTCAAATAAAATACTAGTCAAACTCAGCTGGCAATGCAAATAGTCGTGGCTGGTGGACCAAATCAAATAAGAAATCTCTCAATAAACACACACCCACAAGCATACATACACACACAGGCACAGCTCGAAATCGGATCGCATATAATGGCGTGAACAACGAGGCAAAGAATAAACGAAACTAATTTCCGGCCACCGACACAAACAAAAACGCATCGGACCGGAAATCGAGTTAACCCGCCAGATAAAAGTCCCGAAAGATGGCGTTGATGCGCATTGCGTGACTCTAATTAGAGTGAAGATGGCTTTGGCATGACGGAAAAGCGCACGAAAAGCGCACAAAGAGGCGGTGGTAAAATCAAGGGCACGGCGTTGGTTTGGGGGGTGGATTCTGTGTGCATGATACTCCGCTTGATATTGCGCAGCGCGAAGTTTTTACAGCCACCTGGGTAGTGAAGCGCAGCTCGGGCGAGGTGATGGCTGCCAGCAAGTTTGTAAATAATGCAGTTGCATGCCACCCACGCTACGTGTCGCCCAGATACACAGGCGAACCTACACATGGCTGCGGCAGGACTCCCACGGCAGGACTGCCAACGCACGCACGCCCACGAATGCAAAAATCCCAGGGCTGGCTAAAATCATGAAATCATTCAATAACAAAAACATGGAGAAATTTCACTGAATTCTCTATTGAACAGGATACCAAAGAGGGAGAATATCTTATCAAATATATATCGAAACATTGCGTACTTCTCTCACATCTCTAGAAAACCGGAAGAAGTCCCATGTGGCAGACAGCAAAGTGCGAAACTAACGACGTGGTCGAAACAACCCAAAATGTTGCTCGAGTGCAGCTCAAACTGCGATTACGCTTCTTCCGTAGTCCGTAGTCCGCCACGGGCGGTCTGCAGTTTTGTTGCACTCCATTTCTCCTTGCTTCTCCGTTCACTTTCTCCGTTCCTTTTCCACGCTCTGCCCCCCAGGTTTTCCTCCCGGTCCCACCGGTTGATGGCCATGCAATATGCATATTGTTGTTATTGCTTTTATACGGGCCGCACCTGGGACTCACGGGTTGTATTCGGTTGCAGAGCCCCCTTCACTCACCTGTCGCGAATATTTGTGGCTGAATTATGAAAATGATTTTTAGTGCTTGCCAAAAATAACGAAATACAAATAGAGTTCTTTAAGGTGATCTATCCTGCTTAAAGGAAAAGGAAATTTTAAGAAAATCTTGGAGATTTTAAGGCGTTATTAATATTTAGTGCAATTTTGGAGCATTTTTAAAAGAACAGAATATATAAATATGAGTTATCCATCCCGACAAAAGGCATCGGAAAACTTGTAAGGTTTTAAAGTAGTAAAATAATGTGATATACAAGTATTAAAAAGAGAAGAATACATTAAATAATATGTACTTATACAATAAAAAGAAGACTCTAAGATAGGAGTCTAATACTTAATTCAATTCAGGTTGCAAGGAATCTATTATAGATATTTTAAGCAACATAAAACCACGTGCATTAATCTATACACTGTATGTTTATATCTATATTTCTTAAGTCATTAAATATGCAAGCCTACTTTAAGATTAAATCCAACGAAATGTCTTAAATTAGATTTCAAATATTTTAGGCTGATTCACTGGTCTAGATAGGATTAAAGACAGACTAGAATTTTCGAAATTAAGTATATAAGAGTTGCAAGAAATGTTTTGTATTTTTGGTTATCACAAAAACATTTTATAAAAGTCCCCTAAAAAGGTTACAATTTTTTCCGCTGCCATCTTAATAATTTAACTACATGTACTTATTTCTGTATTTTTTTTGTTTCACTTAATTACGTATTGATTCCGTAAACTGGAAAAAAACGTACATCACATTACACCGCATCGCAATGTCGAGTGAATCGAATTACCGACGGGTTGCAGCTGCATACAGTATACGCAGGATGCATTTTGCATTTGCATTCTGTATTTGCAGGCACTGCGCACGTTTTTATGCATTTTGCAGCGGATAAACATCCATTTGGTCAAATAAGGGGAGAGGTGGGAACTGGGGACGCAATGAGAGATGTGGGAAATGAAAAATGCATTTCAATTTGTGCCGTGCTTTAAAACAAAGACTAATTAATGGTCGATGCACATCTATGGGTGTCCTCGGGTCTCGGTTCTCTTCGCTCGCGCTTATGTATATGCGTTGCAATCCACGCCCCGTAGGCCACGCCCACATGCACGGCCACTCATCCAAATGAAGAGTGGTCCTTTTCGAGGACCTTTGCTAGGCCACTCCGGTCACCGAGTCCTTTATTAAAGTGTTTCCTGCATAAAAGGACATCGGTGGGTGGGTCTAGCTCGTCCAAGTGTTTGCGGAGCTTGCAAAAACGTGGCACACACACACACATCCATATGGACATATGTGCACTTAAGGTCCCACACACACTAACACACCCACAAAATGTTCACTGGCTTAATTTCCGGTCTGTTGTTCAGCCAGTGAACTAATTAAAAGTTCAGGCTACGTAAGATATTGAAGTTCTCCAGACGAATTTCAAGGCACGAAACGAAAAGGGTCGTCCTTGAGCCTTTGCTTTAAGATACCTTGTTTCATTTTAAATTATAAATTATATATAATAAAATTCTTGGTAATTTTAGCTTATCTAACTCTGAAGGAAACTTATATCTCATAATTAAGAGGAAATAATTAAATGTTTTAAAAGAAAGATCAATAGAATGAGCTTTAATTTTTGTTTACTTTCCTATTTATATATCCAACTCTTTAGATTATTTTAGTAAAGAATTTCTCCCGTTTAAAGGAAATGTGATGGATGTGTGGCTTTGAAGTGAACCCTATTTCCAGAAAGCAATGGGAAAATCAATGTCAACACTAAAATTTTAACCCACACCCGCCGTGATTCAATTGCCTGCGGTCGTTCTCTGTCTAGTTCCCATAAACTTGACCATATTTTCCGCAGACAAGGTCGAGGGGGAAAACAAGCCGAAACTCAATGAAAAATGCTGGCATTGGTGTGCTTTGCTTTTTCCGTGTAGAGTTAACTGAACATTTTTGCAGCTGCAGCAGCAGCAGCAGTAGCAACGAAAACCACAAAAACTCGTCATGGCAACGAAAGCTGAAACTTTCGCCACTCCCACATCATATTCCTACATACTTGCATGCATGGCTGGGGAAAAAAGCGAGTTAAATTATGAAGCTGGCGAGGTATGCCAGAAGGTTAGCTAAAGCCGATTAACGAAAATTGAATTTTCAATTTGCAATTGATTGCACTCGCCGCAAGGACGGGGTTCGGATTTTGGCAACAGGGTACAGAATAAAAGGTCCTTTCAATCCTTTTTAAGTCTGCCGGGCCAAAACAAAAGTTGTTAATTTAATCAGGTTAAGTGGGTTTATGCTTATTGATTGTCTCTTGAATCTGGGCTTCGATTAAATCTTAAGTTTGCCGCAAATCCATTTTAGATTAGGGTCCCTTTAATTGTCGATTATTTTCGGGGCAGGTAGCAAGGGATAAGAGAAGAGTGTGCTTCAATTATGTTGCAAGTACTTAAAAGGTTTAAGAACTATTGATTTTACAAATTATTTAATTTTATTTTTTATTATTTTTATATCTTGTATAAAATCACTGTGTTTGTAATTATCATTTAATATTTATGTGAAATTAAAAAACTTGCAGATTTTCCATTTAACTAGAAAAGAAGCAAAGCTTGAGTTCTTTGCAAAGTAAATACGAATCACTGCCTTCCAACAATATTGTATTTCTCAGAAAGGATTTAGTCTCAGATCCACCTCACCTTACCTCCCTGTAAAAACCCCGGCTTATGCTCCCAAGTCGTGATTGTTTAGTTTGGTTTTTAGTTTTAAAATAAGGGAAACTTTTGTGCCGCAAATACTTTGACAACTTTGCTGACCGCCGTAAGAAGCTGACAAGCTCGCCGGGAAATCTGAGAGCGGTTGTCGAGCGGGGAAATTGTCAATTTGCTTTATCGCCTTAGAAAACCTGCTGTCACGCAAAAGTATATATATATTTTGTTTATTTATTTACACTGGGAATAAGTATATATAAATTTAGAAAAGGCGGTATTGGAAAAAATATGTACAAAATAATGTTAAATAAAAGGAAACATAAGCCTGCAGAACACTATCTAAATAAATAAATAAATTATGCAAAAAATATATCTATATGAAAGAATCTTTCAAAATAGACAAATAAATGTTAAAACTAAAGCAATTTAGGCTGCACTTTAAGTATAAAGCTGCCAACTGGTATTCTACATCAAGATTTATTAATACAATATTAAATACAATTTTGAAAGCATATTAAATTTATTACATCATTTAAAAATCCACCTAAAATCACGAGTTTTTCCTCAATGTACATATTTATTTACGGTTTTAAATGTGGGCGCATTTTCCCCAGCCTGATTGTCTTATTATGCGTTATAAATCGCATGACGGCTGTTAAAGTGACTTTGAATGGTTTCAAAATCAGAACGTATGCAAACGAGCATAAAAAAGCTTTTTAAAAAGTCGCCAACTCACTGGGATACATACACACAGGGATACGAGCACATTTTCGTGGCACTTTCCCTGTTTTTGTCTGTCCCTTTTGAGCATATTTCCTTCATGCGTTCATAAATATACGATATATATGTATGTATATATTCACATAAATATTTTCCACATTTTTTCCTTTCTTAGAAATCAAATTAAAGGTATCCCATGCGTGCCTCTGTGTGTGTGTGTTCGTTTGCGGCTGTGTGGGTTTATTATGAAAATGCCATGAATTACTCGCGTATAAAAGTCATCATTAATTTCTCTGTGACGCTTTTTGGACAACCATTTTGGAATTTATTCACTCATTCATAAAGAGGCATCAGCTACAGACATCTTATTGCCCCTGGGGGCGGAGCCACGCCCACATCCGCCGCCAACTTCCGTGTTTTTTTTCGATTTTGGTTTTTGGTCGGGAGTAAAGAGATTTGCGAGATATTACAGATTTTATTGGAACCTTGAAATTTCATCCCATTAAGCCTTTAAAACGCGAAATCGTGGGATTTGTATTTATTTTTGTAAATTTGTGGGAGTATAAAATGGATAACTTGGAAAGAAAGCCGGAGGTATATATATATACTTTATTCCATGTAGAAAATGATAAACTTCCGGTGACTAAAAGAATTTATAACTTAAAAACAATGTTTTTCTTTCATTTGTATTTAATAAACCATTTTCAATACCTTTTATTTTAACAACTTTTAAGACAATTAATATATAATAAATAAATAGTCCAAGAGCATAGTATTTAATTTGATTTATTTATATTTAAGAAGGACCAAGGTAAAGATAATAATCTTATGATATATATATATATATATATATATAAATATATCTATATCTATATATATATATCTATATCTATATATATATATATCTATATATATATCTATATCTATATATATCTATATATATATATATATATATATATATATATATAATCTTTGGAGATTTCTGAACAAGGTTCCTCTCTTTTTTTATGCCCCCAGTTTAATATCCTTCCAATTCATTCAAGCAATTCCTGGGTACCTATTATTCGATCCCCCGTCACTAATTTATTCCCACTTATACGTTATTCTTTTTTACGAGTTCATCAAAGTTGTGGTTGGTTTTTAAAGACTTTGGGCCATGTGACAAGGATAAACAAGGTCATAAAAAATGCGCTGGCATATAAAAATGCGGCCAAAGATTGCCGCAAACGTTCGCACAGATTCGGTCTGCTGCGAGCAAGCAGCTGCTGTTGCAGTAAAAGCCACGCACCAAGCGGTAGGCAGCAGGCAGCAGGCAGCAGGCAGAAGGCAGCTGGCAGCCGAAAACAATGCCTGGCAGTGTCTGGAATTTATTATGCATACGCCCTGTAGTGCATATTTGTAGCGTGATAAAATCAGTTAATAGTCGCATGAATAAAACATCGCCAAAAGGCTCAGCCGCCCAGCTCCCGCAACGCCCACTTTGGCAGGTGCGAAAGCCCGCACAAACCGGAAGCTCTTATCCCTATCGGTTACCCCCAACGGCATGGCGACGGCAAAGGAACGGGGTGATTGTTGGGATAATAAAAATTACTAAACTGCTCCTCTCGTATTCTTTTCGCAATCAGTTGACGGCAGAAACTAATTTACTTGTCACTTTTAATTATTGTTTGCCATTAAGCGAAGCGGAAAGCCCGCGTCCATGGAAATCCAACGGGAAACGGGGGATGATTCCTGCGAGAAAACGGGGATGCTGCCTTTGCTCGTGTCTGGAGGCATATTATTAGACCATATAAATTCATGTCAGTCTACTTTCGGTTTAATTAACTTTCATGTTTGTATTAGCCGGGTCTAAAGTACTGTTGCCGTTGCTGCTGTTGCCGCTGCTGTTGGCCTGGTTATTATGCCATAGCCATAGTTGGCTTCTGCGGTGGCTGGTGGCCATGTCCAAAACCTAATTGTCTGCCGCACCACAAATGTGCGACCAACGTTCGGTCAATTAGGCCTGCGTACAAGCCTCGAAAATTAACTGAAATTTTCAAATTGTTTAACTAACAAAGCCATGCACCTCCGGCCAGAACTGGCTAATGCTGTTTACTTCACATTTAGGCTATGTCAGCAAATTGACCATCAGCTTGTGTGCGTTGACAGTGTAGTTGGTTGTTGAATTTCCGATGAATATTCGCCAGTGCTGGAGTTTAAAATTGGAAATAGAATCTTTTGGAGAATGGCTAAAATTATGATCAATATTTATTACTGCTTGGCTTAGGGAAAATTCGGAAAACTCACTAGGATTTCTGCAAAATCGTCGGAACAGCTAAATAAACCACAAACGGTATCCCAAAAAAAAAAAAATAAAATCCCAACTATACAAAAATGTCGGTTATCAATAGCAGACTTTGCATGAAGGTCAATTGAACTGGAAATTTTTCATCCATTTAGTATTCAGTCTCCTGTGGTGGACAACTATATATTTTTGTGCCAAATGGAATAAATACCTGTTGCAAATTCTGTTCAGGATTACAATTAAGTTTTCAAAAGAGCGACAGGTCGAGCCACAGACACACACAGAAAATATTATTGATATATTTCAGGCTCGACTTGTTTTTATAGGCGGACCGGAACCGGATATGATTTGCCGCTCGTTTTGTGTTTTGTGGTCGTTCGGTACAACTGTGATAGCTAGAGGTTGGTCGACAGGAGCTTTCAGTTTTGATTTCCGTATTTTACTTATTTTAAATATTTTTCAAGGGGCGGTCAGCCATAAAATATTCACGTGAGTGCACAGCAGAAGCCGCAAAATTAAAACAGAACCGTCATTGAAAAATAAATGTTAATATGGCACAGAATTCACCTGATTAAACGTGTGTATGTGAGTCTGGCAATAAAATAACTTAAATTTGGAAAATATATATGAGTTAAATATATTTTTCAGGCATATTTTATTAAATTATTATTATATTAAATTAATAAAAAGAAAGGACTAAAAAGCGTTTCATATCTCTAAAAATATGTTATATTAAAATATAGATAGACTAAAATACAGAAACGAATAGTTTTTTGTAGTGTTTGCTGGCAAATAAAAATCCATGCATCGATTCAGGCTATTAACCATCGCGAATTGCTTTCGGAATCGGATGCTGGGCTTTACGTAGATATAAAGCCGTTTATTCCGTCAGATTCTTGGGATCGGCGCTGTGAATAAACAAATGTTCCCTGCTGCCCGCGTGTGTGTATCGCAAAGCAAACAGACTAGAAAAAACATAGAAGGCAAACAGACTAGAATGGGAAATGTGTGTGTGCCCTATCCTGAATGGGCACCACCCACTTTTTATCCTT
Organism: Drosophila kanapiae; assembly: GCA_008042475.1. Lineage (NCBI taxonomy): Eukaryota > Metazoa > Arthropoda > Insecta > Diptera > Drosophilidae > Drosophila > Drosophila kanapiae. The sequence goes on from VNJM01001510.1 coordinate 77,394, forward strand.
CCTGGGCCCGCATTTTATCCTGCATACTTGCAGGCGTTATTTATAAAGAGGCGGCATGAACTGCAGAGCGTGTCAGTGAGAGAGAGAGAGGGAGTGACGGATGGTGTGCGAAGGGCAAGGACAAGCGATTTGCTCTGCTCCTCCGACCTTAGCAGTTAGCCTTGCCATTAGTTTTAGTGCATCTGCGAGTGCTCTGCTAATTGAACAAATATTTATTAATAGCTGCCTCAATTATTAGTGCTCGTCATGACAACCGACAACCGACAAGGTTGCCAAGGTTCTATCTTCATTATAAAATCATAAATTGAAGGTCGACAGCCACACGAAAACTAAACTAAAGTCAAAGTTATCGAATTACTGATTAGAGCCGCATGTCCTTGCACTCAAACTAATTTCTCCACTCAACCAGCAAGGCGATGGCTTCCTGGAAATGTTTTTAGTTGACTTAAATTTATCTTGATTTCGGTAATGTTTTCTTTAAGAATTATGAGTGCATTCTTAAACAAAAGTTTAAATATATACGAACTGCACTTTATTTAAGCTAAAGTTAATTTATAATGAGAGAATATATTAAAACATATTATATTTCTTACAATTTTTGGAAACCCCTGTAAGGCAAAGGGAAAAGTTCATTTCAAAGATATCGATTAATGGCTATGACCTCCATTGATCGCGTATTTTTAGCCGATGCCTTGTCATCGAATTAAAAGGACAGACTTCATTCAGTGCTGACTAATGCCGCCCACGGAGAATGCCAAACAATAAGCGCAAACTTTGGCGACAGAAAATGGTATGTGGGACGCAGACCGCAGGACATAACCTGGCCAAGGGCGCGAAACGACACAGCACGGCAGTTCATGTGTGGCATAAAAATTGCCAACTAATTAAATACACCCAATATATGGGTGTCACGTGCGCGACGTTGTCTGGCCGCCGTCAGGTCACAATTCTCAGTTGCCAGGTGCCAGGTGCCAGGTGGCGGGTCACCTGTTTAATGTGCAAATAAAATGGCGTTAATGTCCTTGCTCTGCATACTAATTGCAGCAGCCTCAGACTCGGCTCGTAATGCCATAATTGCCCGTTGCGGAGAGGAGACACTTTTCAAATGCCAGAGAGACGCAGCAAGCGTGAAAGTCAAATCAGCTGCCAAGAAAGCATCCGCCCGGTCTAAAAGTCCAACCCACAATCCCAGCAGCACTTAGTACATTCCCAAGCGCCATGAGTGTGTCAGCAGTGCTGTCGCCAAAAAAAATCAAGAAAGCAAAACCAAAACATATGGCAAGGAAAATGGAATTAAATTAAATCAAGATGTACTTCTTAGAAAGTATTATCGAAGCTTTTTCTTATTAGATTATATTCTCGAACAAAGCTAGTTTTTATAATTACAAAATTACTTACTTTTTATATTAGTTATTCATGATTTTATTAGAATAGTAAACAATTACAGTTCACTCTTATAATGATCTCCTGTTCAGGGACCTTGCAAAAGAATGGATACCCATCTGGCCATAAAAAGGACGAGACGACAGCACCGTGTGACATTGACTGAGAGACCCACTTCTGGGTACCGGCAGCCCGTCCTTGCCGATATGGGCCACCCACCGCCCCTTTGGCCCCGCCACAACAAACTGTTGCTTCTCAGCTGTTTGCTCCTGAAATTCTCCTCCACAGAGTCTGCGCAGATGTTCGTGTCCTTTTTAGTACACATTGGCGGGGACTTTCCCCGTTTTTGCGCAACAGTTTGGGGCACTTGTTATGTTTGATTGGGACTTTTTGGGACTTTTTACCCGCCGAGCTGTTGCTTCGCGGCACGGGCTTCGGCGCTCGACTTTCCGCCGGAGTAGCAGAATTCAGTCTGTTTGGGGACTTTACGGCGTGCGAACGTGCTGTGGCGAATTCCAAGTCGGTTTTCTCGGTGAATAAAATCAAGCCAACGGTGCGGATACGCAACGGTCAGCGCACACGCGTTCTCTCACAGGTAACAGGCAGGCACTCGCATGCCGTGTACAGTGTACACCTGTACACGCCGCGTGTGTGTGTGTGTGTGTGCTGCATATAAACGCGTTTAATTAATGTGAAAGTGTCGTCGTCGGCGCTGCCGTTTTTCTTTGAGACTGAGACGGGGACGCGGCACTCGCTCTCAAAATCGCATAAACGTTAAATGTGCTGTTAATTTCCCGTTGCGCGATTATTAAGTGCTGAAAAGCGTGAATTGATTTCACAAGTTTTTTTATTTTGGAATTTTTCAATTTGCACTTTTTTATGAAAGTGTTAAAAACCAAAAAGAAAATTAGAAAGTTTTTTTGTAAGGCAACGAAAGAATTTATAACAAAACCAACAATGAAAATGTATTTTAAATCAATTTAAAAGGCGATTTGGTTTCTAAAAGTTTTGTGAAATTATTTTGGCATTAGGGATTTATATTTTCCCAGAGTTTTTTTTAAAGTCAAGGCTGTCTTCTAATTATATCTTCTGTTGAGTTTTTTTAGCTTGCATTTTTGACTTAAACTTATTTTAAACAAACTTAAACTTTATGTTTTCCGTAGAGAAAGAATTTGTACATATTTAATTTTATTGATTATTTATTTACAATATTGTGGTCTATATATTATTCGACCATATATTCATAATGTTTTCTTTATATTTTAAAGTGAATTAACTTTATTTGGTATGTAGTATTTATTTTCAATATAAATATTTGATTTATGCAAATTAGCAGACTTGATATAATATTATTAAGGCATTTCTTATTATATAATTTAAATTATTATAGAAAAAGCAAACTGGTTATGCCAGTATTCTTATATTTCTTTATTTATTTAAAAGAAACACAAAACCTAAATTCCAGAGCAAGTTAAATTCCAAGAAAACCCCATTTTACATTCCTTTAGTCATAAAAGTGAAAATGTATTTTTTATTTGCCACAGCTCGGCGGTCTTGGTTTTGCATTGTGATCTGTGCGGCATACCTGGTCATTTCAGGTGAGTGAACAACTCCTGCTGGGGCTTGGGTGCAAATCCCCTGAAAATGAGTGAAAAACCACATTCAAAATGGTTTGAACTTTTCGAGGAGAACTTTCGACTTTGACTTTGTCCTTTGATTTTAGCTGCCAAAATGCATTAAAGCCACAGCCATAAACCTAACTAATTAAAAAGTACTGTAACTTGCCAGGAATTTGCAGTATTGTTGAGGGATTTCTATCTATAGTTTTAATTGTGAAACGAGTCGAGTGCTGTCCGCCCATAAAAGTGGTCACAATTAATTAATTTGTGATTATTTGAGGAATTTAGAGTGAATTTTATGCTCTCTCGCCCCGCCGCGACATATGTTTGAAAGAATGTGCTTGTGTTATGCGTGAAGGGCAAATCATTTGACCTTGTGCTTGTCTCAGGGATAATAAAGTTATACAGCAGCATAGGGGGAATTTCAAGAGCAAATTGCAGCTAAAAATGTTAGTGCAACAGTTTATTAAAAAGGAAAATTCAATTTAATTAGAGGTGCTTGTTAGCGTGGGCTTTGACTTCGGCTGAATTTATGATTTCCTTTTTAACGAGTGCCTTCCTGTAACCCCATCAAAGGGGTTTTTGTTAAGGATTCATTCAATACAAATTCAATACCCATTGAATAGAATAACAATTGAATTGTATAGAAAGAGTAATACTTGGAATATAAGCTGAATTGGCTTTTAACAACAATGACGGTTGGTGCGCTTTGGTTATTATACTAAAAATAAAAAAGTAGTGAAATTGGGAAATAGCATAGACTTTTATAGATGAAAACTTGTTACATATTAAAATTGAGTTTTTAGTGGTTTATTCAGTATTCAAAGTGAGGGGCCTCGCCTCAATGAAACCCACAATATTTTTACAGAAAGTGCCTTCCTTTGACGAACTTGTTGGTTTAATGCTTTAAGCACCCTTGAAATATATTTAGGTCAGCGCGGAAACTGTGCCATTATTATGCAGACCAATAAACGCACTAGAGGAAAACAATTTGTTAGAAATTTTCCACTCGCGGACACCCTCGCAGCAGCAATTTTCCAACTCAATGCAATATTTTTTTTGCAGCAGCAGCTTCAGCTTCGTGCGGCTTGTTTGCAGCTACTCGAGGATTGGTCGCTCTTGTTGCTGATTTTTCTTTTTTTTTTTGTTCTTGTATATAAAATTTCACTTCAAACTTATGCAAATTTCTGGCTTATAATTTTGCCTGAAACGCGAATCAAAAGTTATAAGTAGAAGCAAAAGCTGCGTGGCCGACGAGGGCGAGACCGGGAAACTTGTTCTTGTGTTGCCAATTTTTAAGTGATTTTAAATAACTGCAGGAGGAAACTGAAATTAAAGGCCAAAAGTGAGTTTCTGAAGCATAAAAAAAATATAAATAAAGCAGGAAACATGTAATGACATAATTTGTAATGTCTTTTGCCAGCCAACAAAGGAATGTACACATCGGCGACAGCTACAAGGACGTCCTCAAAGTCCTGCCTTTGCAATTTAAAATAATTCCCACCGTGCCCCCTAAATGCCATTAAGTATTAAGTCATTTTGGTGGGCGGTGACGCCGGGGGGTGTGGCAAGTAAAAACTTTCACCGTCGTGTGTGTGTTATTCTCATATTTGTGTGAGTGCGCGTCTGCAGGCATTGTTTGCTGTTTGTATTTTATTTTTCTGTGTGTTTTCGCGGGTGTGTTCTTACTTATTTTTTTTGGTGCACTTATGCACATAATTGAGTGACGAAAGAAATGGCATAAGACAACTCACATTGTTTGCTCTTTCAGGTAGTTCTTCATGGATTTTATCTGGGAATTTGCTCTAAAGTTTACTTGCAGACAACCGTGTAATTTGTTTTATTAAAAATATATTTTAAAAGTAGCATAACTGTATTTCTTCGAAAATAAATAATATTATTTAAAAGAATGAGTTTTATATATCATACAAATATTTTAATTTTAGTTGATATCCAGATATTTTTGCTCGCAAAATGGACGAAAACATAACCCGATTTATTGCACTTATTTATCCCTAAGTTGTACGAAAATGCACTTGTGAACCCTGTATATATGTGAGCCTTTTTGTTGAGCCAATAACACATTTTCTGTCCCATTTTGCTCGATTAGTTTTTCGTACACACACTCTACTCTACGAACGCCATCGCAATTCGATTGCCATCGAATTTATTTGCCAAAATTTGGCACTATGGCAATTTGCAATTCATTGTCGCCTGGCGAAATACAGAAAGTCATCATCATTTCGCATTGAAATTTTTGCAAAATATTTTCCATTGACTCTGATCGGTGCCTGCTGTGGCCACAATATTAATTAGGATGCTTTGTCAATGGGGCTGGCAGGCAAAAATCATATTTCGCAATGTATTTTTGGCACTTGCAGGAACCAAAGGCATATTTGGTCGGTTATTTTTGAAAACTTTGACCAAGCAAATTGAGAAGTTCGTTTAATAAGTTTAACAAGGATTTTGCGACAAAAGGTTATTTATGGGTTGATTATGCTGGATTCAGGAAGTTAAAATAACAAATAAATGATTGAAATAATTAAAGGGAATCCGAAATCTATTTGTTAGATTTATTTGTTGAAAACTTGGAGCCTAAATATAAAAGAAACATATTTCTTACATTTAAAAATAGCCTATTTAAAAATGTATACGATACGTTGATTATATATTAAAGACTTAAGCTTTTAACTTATTAAATTTCAACTCGATGAGCCCTATAGGGAGTCATCTAAATATTCCAAGAAAAATCTATAAATAAATCAGAAACTATTTCTAGAAAAAGCTTAAGGGCCGCCTTAAAACCTAAACATTTAATTCGCATTAAGCCACGCTACATTGCTATCGAATTATGTTTGAATAGATGCGATTTCTGTGCATCTGTGCTGGCAATATTAAAATTCATACGGCGTGATCACTAATAAGCAATGAAATTGGATTTTCGTCTGCTTAATGTTTATATCCTACGCCTTGGAAAGAGAGCTTGTAAACACGACTGTTGCCACTGCTTAAGCTGTTAAATATCCGTCTGGAGATGCTCGCTCTATTGAAAACTGATTACTCGAACCGGGACAGGGAGGAGCAGCTGGAGGCGGGTGTTGTTCTTCTCGGCTCGGGCCGAACAAACATATTAACGCACGAGGAGCACTGAGGCCTGACTTTGACGCATATTGGCCTGGCAATTAATCCGCCCAGCCAAACATGGCAGCATATTGTGCTCACGCACGCATAAGAATAACAAAAACACTTCAGAAGCAACTCTTGCCCCCAAGAACTAATTGCCCATTCTTCGGAATTCACTGGGTTTTCTCTCCTGTTTTCATACGAGTATCTATCACAGATTCGAGGCTTGTAATTAGGTTTCCTTGTGGGGCCCGTAACTTCGTTTGTCGGTCGGTGAAAACAGTTTACAATCCTTGACGGCTCCCCCCCCCCATAATTATGCCACGATTGTGTTGCTCTTACTCGAGCTGCAGTTAGCATTTTGCCACAATTCAATTATGAACGCTCGTCTGCAACACTTAAGCAAATGCTTAAACAGCTTTTGTTTGGCCATAATCCAACGGTACCCCCATGCCCCCTCTCTGCCACACTCAATTCCATTCAATTTTCAAGTGGATACTGCCGGGGATAACTAAACAAATTACGCAAAAGATTTAATTAAGCAGCCTTAATGCCTCAGTGACAGCAGCTGGAGTAGGAGTAGCAGAGACAACAGCTCAGCTCCCTGGGCACGTTCACGTGTCGTATACGTAATATGCAAATGTGCGCACTACGCTCGAGGACGCAATGCCAAGGGGGAACGTTAGCTCTGTCCGGCCGTGTATTGAACTCTGCCCCTCCCTCTAAAGGCAAGCTCGATAAGTGCACAGCAGTGCGGCCAACAACCTATTCCGAAAAGGAAAAGACAAATACGGAACATGTAATTACTTAAAGGTTTCCTTAAACTCCTATTTTCATATCATACTTTTATGAATTAGTGTGTGTTGTTCTATGAAACTCAGCTAATGGTTGTGTATTTTGTTTGGCCTGACACCATATAAAACGAAGACATTGAGCTGGCTGCACTGGCTCACAACGTTTCCAGATTGTTACCATTGGACCCCAACAGGATCCCCGGCTCTCCTTTGAGGGAGAAGGTAATTAGGCATGCGGCAGATGCAGACGCAGTAGTTCGAGTTAGCAGTAAAGGAATGCTAGTACGAATGGAAATTGTCGGAAAGTATGCAATGAATATTCCTACCATTGCTCCCGGCAAGAAACGGAGCAAATGTAGATGAGTTGCACCAGGGAGCCACAGCTCCTGGCTTCCACACACCGAGGCACTCGCAGTTGCCAAGGAAAAATGAAACTTTGCTACACTTGGGGAAAATACAAATAAACTGGCTTTTCTAAGGGTTGCTCTTTGCTAATTTGAATTACGAGGCTAAGGAAATCTCTAGTGATCCAAAACTACATCAAAGTTTTGGAATGGAACATTTAGTTTAATGTACAAATAGCTCTTTATGTCTAATTTTTATTCACCTACATTTTATTTTTGATAGCATAGCCTTTTTTTATTCAGGCAAGCTTTTGCTTATCTAAATGCAGTTCAAGAATTATTAATTGTACTTTGCTTGCCTGCTTATTGTTTACAATTTCCAGAGTGACTGAAAAAGATCCTCGTCCTGTCCATATTTTGTATTCCTGTGTACGGCCTTTGTCCCTGGCTTGATGGCGAACAATAAATGAGGCAAAAGCAAACAAAAGATGGGCCACAGTTGCCTTAACTGACACAATTCTGCTATCCTTCGGCCGACGCTCGTCGCTTGTGCCTGTGCATGTGTGTTGGTGCGTCTAAAGGACCATCATATCTGTTTTTTTCTAATTGAGACATCTGTGTGCGTGTGCGTCTGCCATCGTTTGTTTTGGCCACTGTGCGTGCTGTGTGTGTGTTTGTGTTTGTGCCAGCGTGTGTCTCTGTGTGTGTTTGTCTTCAATCAGCGCTTGAGTTGGCAACATGTTGTTGTTTCTACTGCCTTGCTTGTTGCCTCTTTTGTTGTGCGCTTTACGCCCATCTTCGTCTGACTTTCGGCTAAAAATATTTAACTCACAGAACGTTAAATACACAAATACACGCAAAAGAAAAGTGGCCATAAGTTGGCTATAAGTCGAATTAATTCTAACTAGATTTATGGCCAATAATAAGGAAGAGGGAAATGATAAACTTGTATTGTATTTATACTTACAGATATAATTGGCTTTATACATTTATTTTTAGTCATTGTTCAAGGGCATCATTTTTTCCCCAGTGCATACAGGCTCATTTTGAATGCCTCTATGTGTCTGAAATTGTCAAATATAACTCGGGAACCTCTATCTCTCTCTCTTTCTCTCTCTATATAGCCTTCTCTCTGGTAGCCAAAAATAATTCCCAGAGTTCCAGGAGCTGTGTGTTTACGCTTCGCTTTTATCATTTAATTTTGGCTGCCTCAGTCCGGGGCTGGTTCGTGTCCATGTCGGAATCAATAAAGCCGGCAAGAGTCCACGTGTCCAGGCCACCAGTCGTTCGCATTAACGGCTTTCCACCACCCCAAAAATTTCCTACCCGCCGCACCCCCATCGCATTTATAAAATTCAAATCGAAACCATGACATTTATTAGAAACCCGATGGCCGATCAATGGATTAGATGCCATTATTCCCATTGAAGAGCCACATTAAATGCTGATTAAAGCAGCCGCTCGCAGCGTGCGAAATATTGCATTTCTTGTTCAAACAAAATTACCCGAAATACGATACCTATACTCCTCAAATTTTATTAGCCTGAATATTTAATGTGTGTGTACTGTGTGTAATTGGAATAAATTAAATTAATTTTATTCATGACGACCGCATAGCGTAGGTATATTGATTTGATTTATTACTCCGGCTGAGGTTTTAATTAAATTGATTTGGTTTGAATTTAATGCTTGGCGGAATTTTGTAATCCATAATTAAATGACACAAATATATATGGCGCATATTTTATGCATTTCAATTTAATTGTCGCTCTTGTTTACGGGCATAAATAATTGTGATGAAATTGACAAAAAATATGGCGAAATAATGTTTTACAAATATTCAAAAGTTAATGAATCAACCGTGTGTTTATTTGCTCAATATTTGCTAACAAATAAAGTTTAGTAATTGACTTAATTCCTAGAAAAATGAAAAATCAAAGATGGGATAGTAAAATATTTAAAAAATGGACTTCAATAAAAATGCGACTCAGTAAAACCAACAATTCTATTTAATTTACTTGGTGCAAGGTTGAATTTACATATTTTAATGGAAATTTGTTTCTTGAAAAGGCAATTTGTGAATTGTATTTGTTTGCTCTTCAATTACAGTTTATGATTGACTTGTAAATAATTGATTCTGAGAATAATGTGAAGGAACTTTTAAAGAAGAGAGAACTACAGGTTTCTAATTTGCATGTAAATGTGTTTCAAGAGGCGACTGGAGCTCTGTAATTTAAATGTTTAAGGAAAATAGTATTCCTTTTTAGTTTTCTTTTTAAATATTAAAAAAAGATACAATAAAATCCAATTGCTAAGTAATAAAAATAAATTTAATCGCTAGAGAAATGTCTTTGTTTCGAATTCTTTTTTTTTTTGGGACTACTAGAGAATTCCCACTGCAAATTCCGGACGCTGAAAGATTACAAATAAAATACCGTAAAAGCAAACCGCATCCATTCGCCACGCTAAACCGCCTTAAATATTTAAGCTTGTTTGCCCTCAATTGTAAAATGCTGACCTAGAAAGTTGCCTTCGCTCAACCAGCCGCCAATCGCCTTCCGCCGGACTTCGTCCTCCTCGGTCCTCAGTTCCTCTGCTCCTCCATTCCTCCGTCTATCTGTCAGCCATCATCGGTCCGTGTCCGGTGTCGCCGTTCCTTCGTTTTGTCCGTGAATCCTTGGGCAGTTTGTTCTATAGATACTCGCAGCGTTAAGCACACAATACGGCCCCGTCTACTGGGCTCTCATATTTTATTTATTTACCATCAGCACAATTTATTTAACGAAAAAATTTCACGCTACGCTGCAGTGAGATAGACCGGAGAGCGAGGCCGGGTAAATGTTTTCCACTAAATAGTTTTACGTTTGCTTGAAATTTATGTTGTTGGCTCGTTTGGGGGCGCAGGACCTTCGCCACAGTAAGATGTCTCAAGTCAATTTGTTGGCTTCCCTCTGGCTTTCAGACAGCTGCTCTGAGCATCCTGCCAAAATGTTTACTTGCATTGAATTATTCAGTCGGCAAAGAATGTACACCAAAGAAGAGCAGACAGGCCCCCTCCCTGGAGGTAAAGTCCTGCAAAGTACTGGCAGAGTAGTGAGTGCAGCCGGTATGCGACAGACATGCCAGACACTTTGACACATGTTCGGCAAGTCAAATTGCATTAGGTTTCCATTGCGAAATTGCGATGGCTTATGCAACGTATCGCAATTCTTGGATTCCTTGAGATGATGCTATTTTCAGCAATTAATCGATGAGATTATGTGTTGAGCGCATTATAATAAGTTCACAGGAAACGTGGCCACCAACAATAACAGGTTCATTCACGGGCCGGGTACTTACTTATACGTATTCAGCCACAATGAATGGCCAGGGCCAAGCTCATTTAACTTTTTAATTGTGCAGTTTTATATGAACCGGGCTTCCTACTAAAAGAGGCCATAACCGAGACATACATACTCTCATATATTGTTTTTCTTTTTATATTATAAAATAAATAATAAAGAGGAAAAGGTTAAAAGTATTTCTCTTTTGCTATTTGTATTTCCGTTTTTATTCAGTCAACTTTTGTTTAACTTAGACAAACGTCTATGAAGAATAATATTTCAATGTATTAAATGTATCTCTTCAATGCATTAAATTTATCAAATAAATGTTCTTCTTATTTTTAAAAACATAAAGCTCTTAATTTGCACAGAACTTTAGAGTTTCAGTATTTAGCCCGCATATATTTGCGTTAAATTAGATAGAAATTGCATGAACAGGCAGCCAAAATAAACCAAAACGTAGAAAGCTTTTAATTAAAATAAATATATTTTATCTACAATCATAAAATCATAAATGTGTGGCTTAAATTTGGGAATAAACACACACCGAATTTATTTCTATTCAATTGGTTATTGATGGCCACTATTTGTGCTTAGGCTTTGAATGTGAAATATATATTTTCTCTGTGATGCACAAAAATGCATTTAATACGCCTTTCAAATATGCGAATAAATATAGGCATATTTATGTGCTGGCTAATTAGAGATTATATGCTAGGCTTTTAGCAATTTCCATTCATAAAACTGTGGCCACCGCGCCGCGCAGCTATAAATAAATTGTATCTAACGCTCACTTGAACAGAATTAACCCAGCAACCAACCACCTCGACTGGCTAGAACTTACGGAGGCAGAACAATTTTAAACTGTTGGAGTGGTGCTCCTTTTGCCTGGGCTTAATGAGTGTATAAATTGAGCACAAAAGCCAAGCGGAGCAATAAGCGCATTAATTGCCATTGCAGGAGGGCAGAGCAGGCGTCGAGATGGTCGACGTCGCCTGGCCAACGGGGTGTATGCGCAATGTGAAGTGGCCGCAATTAAAGTGAAATTTTGCGTTTATTTTCTGTACCTCCCTGACTGGCTGACTCCGTGACTCTCTTCCTCTTATTCTCTCTCTCTCTCTCCTGTAATTGCAGGAAGTTCTAGGAAGGACGCGGCACAGCAGCTACTCTCGGTTCTCTAGACATCAAAGACGGCAACAACGGCGGCCAGAATTTTCTCTCGTTTGGATAGTGTCGAGGAGGTGCAACGCGGTCGCAGTGGCAGCGCTGTGGGAATAACGCCGTCGGGCGGACCAGGTGTGGCAGGTGCGGCAGGAGGAGCAGCCGGCGGAGGTGGAGCGGGAATAGGCGTAGGCGCAGGAGCAGCAGCAGGATCAGGAGCGGTGGCAGCGGCAGCGGTGGCAGCGGGTTCACCGGCCAGAAGTGGCCAGCAGCAGCAGTTCGGTGGCGGAGGCGGAGGAGGAGGAGGAGGAGTGGCGGGAGCGACTGCTGTCGGCGTGGCAGGTGTGGGCGTGGGACCAGGTACAGGAGTGGCGGCCATCAGGCAGCGTAGCGCCAGCACAGTGCTCGACATCGGCTTACAGCAGCGCAAGGTATCCGTCGGAGGCGGAGTTGGAGTAGTAGGAGGAGGAGCAGGAGTTGGAGCAGGAGCAGGTCCGCCATCGCCAGGTATTCTCCACAAGCGCACCGGATTCAATGGCTTCGGCGGCTACGAGGCCCCTGTGAATCCAAACCGACAGGAGATTCTTAATGGCCCCGGCGTAGGAGTGGGCGGGACAGCCTCCAGTGCAGGATTAGCAGCAGGTGGACACTTACCTGGCCGTGCCCGGCTTTCCATCAGCGGTGCATTACACATCGCCTCGTCACCTTCATCGTCAGTGTCTGCAGCAGCGGCAGCATCATCGTCAGCAGTAGCAGGAGGATCAGCAGCATCAGGAGCTACCCTCGGGGAGACAGCAGGCGGATCGGCGCCCAGCATCGGAGGCAGTACACCTGTGTCCGCACCCCTGCCCGTGCCGGGGCCAAAGCGTCAGGGCAGCTTCTCGAATGTCTTCTCTAAGCTAATCGACGGAATGCCCGCCGGCACAATGTTTGCCAAATTCAAGAGCACCAACGTGGCCGCCTCCACATCGATGCAGAATGTGGCCGAGGGCAATCCCATCACGCAGTACTTCGAAATCGGTAAGCCGGTGGCCTGTGCCGGCCCAGAGTTGGTGTGGCGCATCCACGACGCCTACCGCAAGAGCGACAACAAGGTGAGTGGACAGGGTACCGGGCCCAGGGCTCAAATTGCGTAAATATATTTCCAATGAAGCTGAGTTAGGAATTTTCCATAGGCAGGATGGCTACTCTTCTAGGAATATGAATTCCCTTGAAATTGGTCGTTTGATACAATAATTCGTTTTAATAAGTACTATTTTTGATTTTCTTATTCCGAAGAAACTTGTAAAGAGTTAGTGTCACTTATTAAATGAGTAAACTAGCAATTTAAACCCACTTTATTATTGCAGTTTTGAGATTTAGAGTTTTAAGATACAGAAAAGTAAAAAACAGTGTCTTTCTTTCAACATTTATATTTTATTATAAGAGCTTAAGAGGCTGTCAAAAACAGCAGAATATTTCTTTAAAATTAAACAAAACATCATTTTTAAATTAATCCTCCTTGTCTTATCCATCTTTCTTTTAATTAATTCGAATGTCATTGGATCTCCGTTATTGCAGGAATGTTCGGTGTTTATATTCGAGAAGAAAATAGCTGAGAAGCTGCATAAGCCGCGGCGCAAGGAGACCATAACGGAACTGTTGAAGAGTTCGGTGAAGACTCTGGAACGCTTCCGCCATCCGCGGGTGAGTGACTGTCTCTACGGTGCCACCCCAATCGATAATTACTTTTCCAAAGCACTGAATCTGCCCCCCTGCATTCTCTCTCCCGCCCGCAGATACTTCAAATCTATCACACGGTCGAGGAGAATGCGGACACGCTGGCCTTTGCCTCGGAGCCCATCTTTGCCAGCCTCTCGAATGTGCTGGCCTTTCACGTGAGTTTTGGCCTTAGTTTCCAGTTCCCCAGCCCCGGTTCCCACAAGCCCAGTTCCCAGGTTCACTTGCGAGTTGCGAGTTTGAGTTGCTGACAGCGACATGGACATGCAATTTGTGTTGTCGCCTGGTTGGCTTTCAGTCCTATATTGGTTCTAGCCTTTTTATTTTTGTTGCTTCTTACCTTACCCCTTTTCAAACAAGGCACAGAAAAAAAGTGTATTGATGTAGGAGAATATTATTTTTAGTTTGGATTAATACAAAAATAGGTATTAAATTACTCAAAGAAATACAGGAAAGGAAAATATAATTTATGCATTGTTAGGCGGTTTTTGGTAATCAAATATTTAGCAAATCTTTGAAATTATTAACTTTTTGTTACTATATTTTATGCATAGTTTTATTTTTGTTATAAATAAGTTTATCTAAGTATTTAAATAGTAAAAGAAGTAAGTCAAAAGATTTTATTGACGAAATCTTTAATCTTGTTTATGCCGAAACATTTTCTCAGGCTGCTTTTCATTTCAGACCTTTTTTTTAAATACAAATTAATTTATATTAAATACAAAAATTAATATTTAGAAAAGCTAAAGTATTGGTATACTAAAAAACAGTTCCAATTTGAATGAAATAAAGCTCTTAAGCAGGATAAACATTTACAAATGCTAAATAAAAGAGAACAAATTATTTTTCGGTGTTTATCAGGTGATTTCCTATTTAAAAAACTACCTATATATATTATTTTTAAATATATTCCATTACTACTTATTAGTAACTATTAAAATTGGTTTTAAGCTAGAATCTTTTTTCCCGTGCAATCTCATGTCCACTGCCGGTCCATCTAGTGTTTCCCAGGTATGGCGGCACAATGTTTAGATTGTTGGGTTGATTGTTGCTCTGTTGTCGGTGCTGCTGCTGCTGTTGCTGTTGCTGCTGCTGTGTTTTGTTAAAGTTTTGCAGGCAAGCCAAGTGCATAGTTTGACTTTCGAGCACAATGGGAGGGCGGCCGTCGGTCGGTGGGCGTGGCAAGTGCTGGGTATGCATGACAGAAACACACAGCAGTAGCAGCCAGCCAGCACAAACGCAGTTCTCGCACACAACAAAATCGAATTACACGGCGCGTGTCTGTGTTAGCCAGGCTATAAGCGGTTAGGTGTGAGTGTGTTCTGGGTGTGTGTTTGTGTATGTGTGTGTGGGAAAGTTTACGCTGCCAAGATTGAGTCAATAAAGAGCTTCGGTAGGTCTGCAGCACAGCTCAGAAATTGATACGCACACACATACGGACACAGTGCGTGTCACAACTTAAATGTAGTTTTTAGTTTTTCGGTTAAGCTCTAAAAGCATTCAGGATACTGAAGCAAGTTAGTTGCTTAACTCAAATTAATTGTTGTTTCGCAACGAATAAGTTAAATAAGTTAAAGTTTGTGTTAGAATGTTGCTTAGAAAACGGGTGAAGAATATTCTGACACTTGGAAGTGGAAAAGGAACCTAAAAGCATGCAATGAAAGGGGTTTGGTTTACAGTAACATAGTTACTCAATTTAATGTTTTTAATATTAAAAAATCAGGTGAATATTATAGATAAATTATATTTAACTTTAAAGAAAATATTTACAAATGTTAAAAGCCGAATTATTGAAAAGATCTGCTAGATATATTTTATAAAAAGTTTTAAAATCTTTTGAGGTTTTTTAAGAACTTAACTAATATAGTTATAAAATCTCTGATGGTTTTTAGAAAATTCCTTAATAAGATTACTTAAAATAAACCCCTCTTATAATAATTAAATAAACTAATTAAATAATGCAGGTTGTCGAGAAATATTTATATTTTACTAAATCGCAGCCAAATTAGAAATCTAATTTATTCACTAACTAAATAGGATTTCCAGTGCCGTATTTATACTACCGAAACGCACTGCACCTCTTCGGTTTGCAGCAAACAATACTTATGCCCACAGAAACAGCTCAACAATAACGAAAAAGAAGGGAAACCCATTGAATAGTTTTTAGTTTCAAGGCAAGTCGATTCGAGTTAAATTACATTGAAAATTGCAAAAGGTAAAGCTCAGGAAAAAAAAACACTCGCATGCACGCATATACAACCAGGTAAATTGCCTCACAAAACAAACGAAAAATTGGAAAAAGAAAAAGCCATGGGAAAAGCAGGAAAGCCAGCAAAGAGTAAACAGCAGAAACACGAGAGATTTGAATGGCTTATCATCAAATGCAATGCTCTGAATGGGAATTTTAAAGCCATCAGCTGAAAGTAGCTTGCCATCCCAGCCGGAGCCGAGGACGAAGCGAATTTAAGAGGCCACCCCGACCAGCTCAGTCTGGGATTAGGCCCTAACTCTTTATTACCTGTCCGCATCCTTGCACTGGAAAAATTACAAATTGATTTAAGATAGTTAATAGGACTTGGGTTAAGAGGAAACTTAGCTGAAAGGTTCAACAAAAAATCTGTCCATTTATATGCTAAGCAAATTATGAACTGTAATGATTTATTAATTCGAAAAATTATAATAAATCCTAAAAATGCGTAAATTTATCCCTGTGCAGGAGTCGAAGACCTACGACAGCGCCAATGTGACCCCGGCAACGGGCGGAGCGGCGGCAGCCCAGGCACAAGCGGCTGCCCAGGCGGCGGCCAACACTTTGCCCCAGCGACCTGCCCATGCCAAGGAATACAATTTCTTGGACATGGAGCTGAAGTACGGCTTTCTCCAGGTGAGTTGTGAGTGGCAGGTGGCAGCGTGACCAGCGTCTCCTGACCCTTCTCCGCTTTCTGCTTTCTAGCTGACCGAGGCCCTGGCGTATCTGCACTATTCCGGTCACGTAATTCATCGCAATGTGTGTCCATCTTCTATACTAATAACGAAGCGCGGTATTTGGAAGCTAGCCGGGATGGAATATGTGGGTAAGTGTCGTTGTCCGAAATTGAAATGGATTGGTTGGGTCAGCAATTTGTATTCATATTCGGATTGCAGAAAGAATGAACGAGAACGATTTGAATAGCTCCATACCGTGCCCGCCGTGGAGCAACAGGGTGTCCAAGATGGCCCAGCCGAGTCTGGACTTTATGGGTGAGTAAATGTAGCCGAAAATTCTGTGATTGAGTGAGAAAATGTCACAGGAATTTCTTATTAACATTAATAAGGACATTCTATATAAAAGTACATCCCTTATAATATTTAAAATGAATATCTTTATGGCTTAGCTCCCGAAACTCAGTCAACGTCCAAATGCAGCCTCCTCAGCGACATGTTCTCGCTGGGAATGGTGATCTGTGCGGTGTACAACAGCGGCAGGCCCCTGATTCAGGCCGGCAACTCCACCTCCAACTATGCCAAGCAACTGGAAACGGTGGGTAAACAATTTCTAATTTCTCTGTAGTAGCTACCGAATTGTGAGCCAAGCCGGAGAATCGAGCTGGCGGCGACAAGTGCCAATTGGATGGATGAAAAGTTTTGAGCCACGCTCGGATGGGCTTGTTTGCGCGCTGTAATTAGATTCGCAGCTTTGTCAAATGCAAATGTAATCAAAAAGTCCACTCGAAACTCTAATTATTTTGCCACTTGTGCGGACAGGTGACGGAGCAGTAACAGGAACAGTAGCAGGCAGCACCGCGGGCGCTTGTCATTAAAACTTTTCGTCCTGCTTCGTCCTGCTGTCTGGGGCATTGGACTCGACTACCGAAGTCCTCAAGTGGTTTCTAATGTTGTTGCAAAGTTTATTTCGGTTATGCACAGCAACAAAATGTTATTTACTTTTTGTTTTTATTATTTTATATACTAAGTTATAGAGTAAGTTGACTACAACTGAAACATATATATTTCAAATGATATTTATTTATTTTTAATAAGAAAATATCGTCAAAGAACCTTTTTGATATTACCTAAGCTTAAAATTCTATTTAAATTGAATCTAAAACTAAGCTATACAATATTTTAAGTACCCAAAGGGCATAATTTTATTTTGTTTTAGGTTAAATATTTTTTAGAAGATTTATTTAGAAGCTAAATCAATTTGTGTTGATTTTATAATAATATTCCGTGGATATATCTCAAAGAAATATGATTTAAGAACACTTCTTTCGGTGTAATTATGAAGTTTTATAAATCCTCTTTCTTTCCCTCTGCCACACAGCTGGATGATCTGGTCCACAAGCTGATGCCCCGGCTGCCAATTGCCCTGCAGGAGGCCACCTCGCGAATGGCCAGTAGGGATGCAACCGCCCGGCCCACCGCCCAGCTCCTGCAGCTCATCAAGTACTTCATGTGAGTGGCCAAATTAATTAACTTCCAGCTCCGGCTAAGACGCAAAGCAACAGGAAGCGCCGGCAACTGTGGCAATTTGCGCAGTTTCACTGAAAGTTTTTGTTTGAGTTTCAAATGAAATTGACACCTGTTAAGAGCACGCACACACACACACAGAGACAGCTGAGGACTTGCCCTCGGCGACACCGACACGCAATCTCTAAGCCAATTTGTACCTGTAGCTGAAATTCAATTGAAGGTTTCATTTTTTTTCCACCTTTGCTGCCTCAGCCAACACACGCACACTTTAATTACGTCTGTTTGCCAAATGAAAGCGGTAATCAGACCTGAAAGACATACACAATGCAAAGCGAATGGAAGCTATGCACTGAGGGAAAATTAAGGTTTATAGGTTCTTAATTGTGTGCACAGGATTTATTTATAAAATGTTTAAAGAAATATATTAGATTTTACAAGTTGCTCTTGAAAAATATTTAAGTTATAGAATACCTATTTTTGCGGTTACATTTTAATTTGCATTCTTTAATTTTTCCTTAAATTGAACTATTTTTCCTGCGTGCAGAAAGCCGTTGCTTTTCAGCTGATTGTGCTGTGGTAGTTGAGCAGTGGCTGTGGCATTGCAGGGCCGCCTTCATAGCCTCCTCGAACTTCCGCAGCAGTCACAGCCTCCACAGCATCCGCAGCCTGGCTGACTGACTCTGGGATTTATGACGACAGCAGCTGTTAGCCTGCCTCCCGGAGAGCAATCTGGGACAGGGAAACGGTGGGGCTGGAAGGGAACGTGCCGCGTTTAGACAAACAAAGCCAAGGATGGCGGTGATGGAGATGGAGCTTGAGCTTGCGATGAAGATGGAAGACGTAGAAGGGGGTCTGTAACAGCAGCAGCTTGAGCCACATCAGGTAGCGATTCCATTGGGGGCTCAGCTTGGGGATACCGCAGACTGTCTCAAGAATATATATATATATATATATGTGTATATGCCCCATAGGTGAATTGAATGTAAAGTAGCGCAAAACGTTGCCAATTGTGTGGTAATGCTGGTGCCGCTGGTGCTTTGTGGATTGAATTGAAATTGGTATTTCATAAAGGCAATTTCATAGAGTGATCATTGGCGGGGCAAGCTATTTATAACATAATACGATAAATAAACTAAGATGGAGTTACAAGAATGTTGCTTTTACAATAGAGAATTCCCTGTCTATATAGTTATTACCACATTTATCATTTATTAATGGGTATAGCTGACAAGAGACTCACGTCTTGATCTATTTTAACTAAAGTAAAGTCAAAGAAGGATATTTTTATAATTCAACTACAAGCGGGTATATTTTAAGATTTTAATGGCCTGCCAGGATTAAATTAGAATGCGTTGAGATAAGAATAAAACGAATATACTTCCCTTTACCATTTACAAGCACGCTGACAGCCTCAGCCTCAGCAACAGGGAAAGCAACAGCGTGCTTTTCCACCGCTTTTCCCTCAACACAGCCGCCAGATCCTTTGCTTTGGCGTAAAAGCACCACGGGCATGGCAGTTCCATCTCCATCTCCATCTCAACCAGCTAAACATCCCTCTTCAGCCTTGTTAGCCAGTCTCCAGTATTCAGTCAGTTAGTCAGTCAGGTTGGTGGCAGCACTTTGAAGTTAATTTAAATGTTGTCAACATTTTCCGCGTTTTTAGCAGCGTATGCAAATGGCTCGAGTGTCTTGGCAATCAGTGGCAAGCTAACTTTCCTCCTTTATCCTTTATCCCTGGCATCCTTCAGCTCCGCGCTGGCAATATGATTTTTGCTTCAACTTGGTCGATTCCGCTGATTAAGTCGACAAGACAGAGTGAGAGAGAGCGAGAGAGGGAGGCAAAATCAGCTGGCCAACATGGCGTATACGTGATGTGATTTAGTTTCATTGTTTAACTAAGCGAAACTAAAGCAGCGTCGAATAATGCCACATTTATTTTCCATTTGTGGCAATTCCACAGTTTACGGTCCTCGTCTGTTCACATTCAGATAACGGCGGAGGGCGTCGAGCGAAGGGAAATGGTACGCTCTGTGGGGAAATGCGGGTCGAAAGTAAACACTTTTTGGCAATTAAATTTCAACAATTTGATTTACATAACAATGAAAAGTATTTACAATTCCATTTTGGAAAGTTGTGGCGCCGACGCCGCCAAAAGCTCTGCGGGGACTTAATATTTTAATTTCGGTGGCACAGAGATAAATATTGCCTTTAGCTAATTTTTGCGGGTATTTTCCAGCGGCATTTTCCATTTGTTGCTGTTTCATTTTGAAGCTTAGTGTTTAATTGATGCCATTTACTGACTAATCCACCCACAATCGTTTAAAAAATATATGCAATTAAGCACATAAAGCGATTAAGCACGGCTATAAATAAAACTATAATGCACTGTCACAATATTTCAGAAATTTACCATATAAAAAGAATTAAAGAATTCGAATCACAAAGAAATATGTGTACATACTTAAAAAAACAATGAAACCATAAACTTTTTATTGTTATTATATTTTCATAACCAAGTTATTTTCCCCTGTGTATTTAGCCGTGAAAAAATAACGTAATTTCATTGAATACCACCGACTTAATGTTGCCTTATTTCCCTGTACG
Organism: Drosophila kanapiae; assembly: GCA_008042475.1. NCBI lineage: Eukaryota > Metazoa > Arthropoda > Insecta > Diptera > Drosophilidae > Drosophila > Drosophila kanapiae. The sequence continues at coordinate 97,916 of VNJM01001510.1, forward strand.
CAAACAGCGATCCGGCTATAAATGCCCTCAAATTCCTGGACGTGGTCAACATGAAGGACACGCAGCAGAAGTCGCAGTTCTACAAGACCACCTTGATAGAGGCCATGCCGCTGATACCACGTGTAAGTGCTGCCTGCTCCTTCCGCCGGAAACGGATGCAAGCACGTTGGACAAATTCTTTATTTTTTTTTTGGGTGATTCCATCTCGTTTTTGCGGGCGAACGAACTGACAGAGCATTAATCATTTACGGCGCCAAGTTGTGCGCTTTACGGCCAAACAATTTGTGAATTACGAGCCGTTTTATGACAGTTGCAAAAATGTAACATGGCTGTCTCTTTGTCTTCCCTTTTGTGGCAACAGAGAGCGGATGGAGTCCATCTTTTGCCGATGCCATTGTCCGATGCCGTTAATGAGGGCTCAGCATTGGCAATTGAAATGACATAGACTGGTTAATGACTTCCCTCCCGCTTTCCTTGTGTTTTATTTTTTTTTTTTGGGTTCTTTTCTGTTTGCCTTGCAGAAACTCTGGTGGCAGAACATCTGGCCCATGCTCAAGTCGGAGATCAACAATAACGAGGTCCTCGCCGCGGTCCTGCAGCCGGTCATGCTCTTTGTCCAGGAAGCCACGCACACGGAGTACGACAACCTTATGTCGGCCACCATGAAGTGAGTATAGGTTCGGGATGCTGGGGTTTTATATTTATAGAATGTTCTGACAGGGAATTAGACGTAACAATACGTTGGCAAACTATAGACCAAGAAGAAGCATTCAACATGTTACTTAAATATTAAAGAGAGGAAAATAAGAACTAGTTGTATGATATAAGTATTATATTTTAGATTTTTATATATTAACAAAACTAATATAATTTGAATGCTTCGAAACTCAACTCAACTGGAAACTTCTCTGGGTGATAGGAGAGTTCCTTTCCATTTAAATACATTCATACATATTACCGAGAAAAGTCCGGTTGTAGCCAATCCTGTCTTTGTTCAGGCAGCTTCCGTTGTGTTCTCAGTTCTCTTCTGGCGGTGATACTAACTTTGTGTTTGAACAATTGAAAAACTTTCGCGACACTTTTTCTGTTATTCAATTTTCATGACATTTTATTGCGCCCAGTGAGGCGGGCGACAGTTCATATTGTAATTTATAGAGCTCAACTGGCGAACTTTCTCTCAACTATATCCTGCTGGGGGCCAGGGGTCCTGGGAAAAGTGGGAGGAGTTCTCACCTTTTGTGGGAGCCGTGCATAAATTAGTAAAACACACAAAAGCCCGCACTACGAGACGAGAGGCTTGGGTTTCGCGCTCACTACTTTGCCGAAAGTTGACGACAAACTTTGTGGCCACTTGTAAGACGCTTATTGACACCGGGCCAAAAAAAGAAAAATAGCTTGGCCAAAAGAACTTTTCACACGCGCCCACACAATGGATCCTGGAATAATGCGTTTATTTTCGGCAACACTAGACATTGAGGAGTTCTGGATTTGACTTGGGAAGCCAGAAATACTTAAAAGTCAATGTTTTATTAATGGTTAATAGGACCATCGAGTATTTTTAGTATCTAGCTGATAAATCCATAACATTATTTGACTTTTTATTGCATAAAATGTTTCATTTGTTGGCTAGTGTTCGGCACATATGTGAACGAAAGCCAGTAGCGGAAAGTTTCTAATCAAATCTGTGATGTATCTCTGCTCCATCTCACTTAGAATCGTCTACAATACACCGAAATCCATTCAGGCCAGCGTTACGATACTTGAGAATTTGCATTTGATTATCGAGAAGACGAAGCCGGAGGATGTCACCACGGACATAATGCCAATGCTGTTCTGCTCCTTCGACGGCTCCACGATACAAGTGCAGGTGAGTGCTCCACTCGGATATGCAAATCACCTTAGACACAGACTCGGAGACTCGGAGACTTGCAGACTGACTGGCAGACAGACATAGCAGAGGAAAAATGGAAATGCGAATGGAAATGGGTTGACGGAGCTGATTGTGTAATTACAGCAGCAATTTCTTAATTAACTGCGACTCAGACGCTGACTCAGAGTATAAAAGTGACAGAGCAAGTGAAATTTACATTTTCTTTCCGCAATTTTGAGTCCTTAGAGTGAGAGAAATTAAAATTCAATAAATATAAAAAGAGAATTTAAGCACTCATTAAAACGAGGCAATTTCTTAACGGTTTTTACAGCAACGTCTGTCATAGGAAATGTATGAAATGAAATAAGTTTAATTGGAGATTTTAAAGGGTTTCTTACAAGGAATAATTAGGTGACAAGGGTTTTCTAAAGGGAATAAGAATTTGCTGATTTAATTAGTAAAATCTACACAATATTAATCTAATCTAATTAAAAATCTGAAGTAAGAGACCATTGTAGATTCATGTTTAGGTGGGACATTATTTTAAGAAACACATTCAACATTTTAGTTAAGAATAACCAACCTAGGCATTATTATTTATTACTTAAAACATACTACATTATACTGGGGCTTATATAGTAGTACCTATTAGCCCTAATTTATACTTTACTATAGCTGTTATATAGACTTGTAATACATTTGAATTATAACCATTACCTCAGAGTGCTGCCGTTGTGGCCGTGGCCAATGTGTTTGATAGCATCGATGAGCTCTCCATCCGGCGAATGGTGCTGCCCAAGGTGAAATTGGTGTTTGAGAAAAACATAACAGATCCGAAGATAGTCCAGAACGTTCTCATGTGTATCGAACGGGTAATGGACCGCATGGAGCGGGCGCAGGTGGGTCCTTCAGACACTTTCTGGCTCTATATTCTCCTATATATCATCTCTTCTTCTCTCGGTGGGACAGGTCATGGATGAGGTACTGCCGCTGCTGGCGAACATACGCATTCCCGATCCCGATATCATCATGCGTACTGTGCGTAAGTTGAGCCACAGACAATGCCCTTGGCAATTGCACACACACTTTCAGTTCAGTGCCAGTTGGCTATTGTTTTTCCTGTCGATTATCGAAAACTAATTAATGTTCATGATTCGCACACAATTTCACCGTCGGCGGATTTCGAACAATACAGGTTTACAGCGGCTTATCGGGTTGCAAACATGGATTAATACAAACAGCCTGCAGTGTGTTTTCTAATTTCAATTTATTCTTTCAAATTGTTAAAATATTTGCTTTAATAATTAAAGAAAATATAGCTCAATTACCAATTAAGTTTATTGCTTTTGACTTTGTGTGTGAATCATTACTTAAAAGTGTTTAAACTATTGAATAAATTATCCTATTTCATTTGTATTGTCTTTGATTTAATCTCAAATTCAATTAAGTTGTGATGACATTATTTGATAGACAATTTCTCTTAAAATGCAATTATTCTCTTCTGCTTTCCTGGTGCACTTTCCCCAACAAACTTCATTGGCTGAAGCTGCAACCAAACACTGTTCCGACCTGGCCAAGTAACCCTCGCTTCTCTTAATTAAATTTCGCAGGCATCTATCATAAACTGTTTGTGGACAAAACGTACGGCCTGACCGTGGAGACCATGGCCACCAACGTGCTGCCCCTGCTCATTCCGCACACCGTCAATCCGGCACTCAATTTCGAGCAATATTGCTACCTGCTGGAGGTGAGTGTTGTGGTGGAGCAGGCGTCTACCCCGAGTTATTTCTGGCTGCAACTCCTCCGCCCTATTGTTGTTACAGGTGCTGCAGCAGATGCTGGAGGCGATCGATCGGCAGCAGAGGAACAAATTGAAGCTGGACAACCTGTCGATGGCCTCGCCGGAAAGGCACCGCACCCTGCGTCACCAGTTCTCCACGGACAACATGAATGCGCCGCCCTTCAACATACCAAACTTGCGCATAGATCAACGCAAGACGTCCAGTGCCGAGGACATGGCCCGCAAGAACTCTGGCGGTGAGTGGAAGCCACTATTTCATACTCTTACTACTTACTCTTACTCTTAATATTAAATATCGCTACTTATTAGGCATAAATGAATACTCTCTATATAGAGGACATAGTTCCCTTGCCTTTTCCAGTAAAGAATATAATGAAAAAGTTAACTAGCATTATTTATGCAAATATATGCAGATATCTGCTAATGTTTAATGCCTAGGGAAGTGTAAACCATCATTTTAGGTACTAAGGAATCTGTCGAAGTCAAGCTAAACTGTCCGCCCAAGGAATATATATTAATGGGCTGACCCCCCACTCGGTAGGCTGAGTAGACGCCTGTGGGCATGTATAATTGGAAATTTCGTCGTGATTTCGAATTGATATTCATCGAACGTGACAGGAGCCCGTTTGTCCTGCCCACTAATCAGTGGGCTTCGTCTCGGTCTCAGTCTGGGGCCATTGTGACCGGCATTTAATTGTATTATCCGGGCAATGATAATTTTATAATAAGCAACATGAAAATCAAAAGCACCGCCTGCAGCCGGTTATTATCTGCCATGGTTACATGTACTGGCTGTGTGCAGGGCTTGTACTTAATGAACTTTCGCCCCTAATGATGATTTATTATGATGGCCCTAATCGCCCGCAGACACGACGTGGTTCAGCCGGTGCTCAGCTTCGACCTGGACTGACAATTTGCCACACAGCCGGGGTCAGAGCCAGCCCGGTATCTAGCAACAACCATCTACCCACCTGTTACCCTCTCACCTATCACCGGCTGCCTGTAGCCTGTTGCCTGTCACCTGCCCAAGTGTTGGCTGGCCTTGCATATTGCAAGTTAAAAAGTCACAAACAAACAGGGTCAGGACCATTTTGTGGTTTCCAGTGCCTGGAACCCTAACTGTTGGGCCCGTCATTTCGAAATGCCAGAATGCACAGCTGAAAAATATAATAAATTAGTTGGATTGGTTATTATACATTGTGTCCTGGAATTGTCAGAATAAGAATCTAAGAGCTTTTTGTGTTTGATGAAAAATTACCCATACGACATGCGATACAGGCCTTACGCCTTAAACTAAGCTCTTAGGGAAGCATCTTTAAATTAACTTAATTTCCTTTTATGAAAATCTCAAGGTTGACTGATTTCTTTATGTGTTTGTGGCGGTGTGCGTAGGCCAAACCTTAATCGAATGGCGAATTTCCGAGTGGCAGTCACAGCCTTGACAGTTGCCATGCATTCAAGTTAATAACTTTCGGCATAAATTGCCCCTGAATGGGAAACCGAATGAGAACAGGAGGACGCGGAGGGGGGCCCGAGTCATGTGCAGCAGCCGCAACCGCAAAATGTACGAATGTCCTTGGCAGTGACAGAATCCCAGGCGTGCGAATTCCTGGATGGCTGCATTTCGGGGTTTGTTTGTCGGTTTGCTGGTTTGTGTGGATGCCGATTTGTCGGTTTTTGGCACTGACTACGGTCACGCCGCCGTTCCGGTGCTATGTGCCGAGACGCCTACGTGACTCTGTTTTGGGCCTCGACCGCGACCATTATTGGACCTAATTAGCTTCCCAACACAGAGCCATGGAATGTCCGCGTAGCGGTATCTTGATGATGAATCGCATACCATATTAGCCGTGCACAGGGAACTAATGACATCAACGCTAAAGAATAAGGGACTTTAACGTTGAATAGATGGATCTGTGCAGTAGTTTGTACAAATAGAAATATTTAAGTGGCACTAGAAATGTTTTAAACAGGATGGTTTTAAAGGTTGAAGGTTTAAAGGAGATATTTCCATTTGTATAAACCATTTCGATTGTTTTTTTGTGTCAATATCCTTTCAATTATTCTATAGACAAGCTATGGGCTATATTATTATTATATTTGACTTTAAAATTCTACAATTTATTCTAGCAAATAAAGCTTTATCTATACTTATTTACTCTCCGAATCTTTATGCGCATCTAGGATCCGGCATGTTGGGCGGCTGGTGGTTCGGCTGTTCGCCCTCGTCGCCGGACAGTAACTTCCTGCGCGTCGGTAACGTGTTTCCCAACCGGCGGCTGTCGGACAATACGCTGATGACGCCCAAGATCCGGATAGCGCCCTCGTGCGCCAGCTCGCCGGGCGGCACTCCGGGCAGCGGGCTGCCGACCAGGAGGCACTCGAGCATTGGGCCGCAGGAGCGGCGGGGCTCCACCATCAATTTGTCACCGCCAACTGTAAGTTGTTTGTGTCTGGCCCGGCACTGGGTTTCGATTTCAATTTGGACGTTAACGTTTTTATTTTTTGTATTATTTCTCTTGTGTTTATTTATTTTTATTTTTATTGTATTTATTGGGTTTTTTTCCCGCTTTTGTTTGGCTTTTATTTTGTGGCCACCATTGTTTGTTGTGGTTTCACCCCGTGCCCCTTCCGCTATATATATATATATGCATATATATATACTCTCGCTTTATTTTCCGCGATGTGCCACTCGATTGGCCCTCGGTGGCCACAAAAGGCTTACCCTTATTTGATTTTTATTGAAATTTCATTTGAGTGCCTCGCTCGCTGTTCCTTGGTTTGGCTTCTCCAGCAGCTCATGTGCCATGTGTTTTGAACCCGCCGAACTACTACTCTGTATCCATATATAGCCATATATAGCTATAGCGCCTAGATTAGAGCTACTTACAGTTACTTACTAATTACTACAGTTAACAGTTACAGTTCTCAGTTCTCAGTTAAACGTTCTCAGTTCTCAGTTCTCAAGCGAACATTGCCCACATGACTACTTACAAAAGCAAACAAGAAACATTCCGTTCTGGTTTCAGTTGCCTCTGTTATTCAAGTATTCAAGTATTATGATTTTCGATCTGATCAGTTACGAATGCGTTTATGTATTAGCTCATTTCCCCCCTGACCCCGCAGCGAAGTCTACATACTTACCACAGAAATGCTCTAACACACGCTCTCTTATATCTTATCTCCCCCGATCTCCCACGATCACCTACAATATATACAAATATAAACTTGACAACAACAAAAAAATATATATATATTATATTTATATTAAACACCAATCACGTTGTCGTCGCCTCGGGATCTTTCGATCTCCGCAATTTATGTCTCTTTACCCTCAAAAAAAAAAAAAAACAAAAAACTTTAGTACGGTGCCCGCGGTAGCTCTGGATCGAGTCTATCGGTGCCCTCCACTTCGGTCTATGTTGTAAGTCTAAAAAACAAAGCAATCTCAGTCTGGCAAATGCCGAATTACAGAACAACACTGTGCACTTCGACCCAGTCGGAGATACTATACCCTTGATGGCGGGAATTTAAATTGTATGAGAGTTTAAAGATTCAGTTTTAATAAGGAAAATAAGTAGATACTTTAATTAACTCTCTTTAATATATAAATACTTTAATTAACTCAAATTTCAAGAGATTGATGGAAAACAATGTTCAAAATGGGTTGTAAAAGATAATAACCTTATAAAAACTATATTTTATATATTATTTACAAGAGAATTCGGAATAATCTTCAATATATATCTTGTAAATATTAATTAAATCCATTATTCAATTACTTACTCCTATGAAATATTGTTAATACCATTTGAAACCGTTTCGTCAAGGGTATAAGACTATCACAAAATGGTTGGGCCTATTTGTACGGATCCGTTTGACATTCTTGTGCAAGTTGTCGAGCATCGAATTTGGACTTTGTCTTGTCAAGTTGTTAACATTGTCGTTGTTTCATTGTTCATTGTGTCGTTGTCGTCTCCAAAAGCACTCGAAGCCAACCGCTCTGTCCTGTTCTAAGCCCACTACACACACGAACTCACTCGAACAATGGTCGACTCTGCTAATCAAAATGGCGAACGGAAGCCGGGCGATGCGTTTCCGTTTTCGTTTCTATTGCTCGCTCGCTCGCTCGTTCGCACTCGCCGCTCGCTGGCCTTTTTATTCGAAATGTACTCGTATTTTGAGACTGCAACTGCAACTGCGTTTGAATATGAATTTGACTTGCGCCTAAATCTCTCGTACTCGTACTCGTTCTTGTGCTGTTTTTTTGGATGGAAAACCTGTTGCAACAAATGTATATTTATGATTTTGGTTAAGTGGTTTCGTTTTTTGTTTTCGTTTCCATTTTTGATTTCCATTTCCGATATGTTCTGTGCATTGGCTGCTGTTCCTGTACATGTTTGTTATCGAATCGTTTTTGAACTTATTGTTTTCCGTGTGGTTCCCCTTCTGTTTGAAGAGTCCTGTTCTTCAACTGTGTCTGCCTGTACTTCCGTTCTCTATCTGCCTATCTCTCTCTCTCTGTCTCTCTCTGGGGACTCTTGGGTGGAATAGCTCATGCTAAGCTCATGCTAATATCCAGTATGGTGTATATATAATGCAGTCGTCGACTCTGTCCCCCTTTTCGTTGTCCTTTTCGGTGTTTCACATTATTTTCCTTACCTATCTACGTATCTCATTATGATTTCTACTAAGTATATACAAAGTGCTTTCACGCGGGCCAGAGTATCGCAATAATGAAGTTGCCTGATGTAAATTTGATGAATGGGGGAGACTTTTCAGCGAAATAATCAAATTGACGAAGGAAAAAATCAATCAAATTCGTAGCACACTTTTTGGGGGCTTCGGTGGAAGACGTGTCTTTAAAGAAAAAGCGAGATATATAAATTATAATGGTTTTAATAGGTATAAAGGCAGAGACTCACAACAAAAGGCCATAAATACTATCACCATCGCTGGGAGTGAAAAAAACACGCATAAATCGATAGAGTGACCAATACAAATGATACAACAGCCATTTAGTTTTATTTTACTATACTATAAACTATACTATATACTATATACTATATACTATATACTATACTATATAAAACCTGACTACTTCTTCATTAAATGTCCTGATCGTGCTCAGTGTTAATTTGATTTCGTTTCCATTTAACTCTGTTCATGTTGCGTTCGTATCTGAAAAAAAAACCAATGAAAAACTAATTGCCACACACACATGAACATGGACACTAACAACTGTATATGTACTATTTGAATGGCTAACAAGAAAATCTCTATATATACTATATAAATGGAAGCCAGATTTCTGTGTATATTTTCGCTGGTTCGTTGTTGTTGAATTTTTGAACAGCAGCGCGTTGTGGATATTCATGTTAACTTGGGTTGCCTCCTTATTCAACCCAGGACGAACACAAAAAAAAAAAACACTACATATGCGTTTCTTTCATGTGTGTATTTCCGTTCTTCATTTCATGTACGAACAAACAAAAAAATTAAACAAATGTAACAAAACAATCGATTATACGTATAAAAATAAAATAAAAAAAATTCGCAGCTTGCACGGAGCATGATCGTGAGTACACGTTTCATAATTTCAGAATTTCTTCTCTCTCCCATTTAATTTTCTATTTCAGTCTCTTCTCAACTCTTCCTCGGCTCACTCCCCTCTCCCATTTTATTCCTCTGCCTCTCCACTATTTAAGGTCTAGACACGCACACACATTTACACACACACACAAACACACCCACGACACACACTCACGCAGTATGCTGATATTAAATTTTATGTTAATGTAATTTGATTTCATTTGCTCTCCGCCCGCGCCCCGTATTGCGAAATTTGATTTGGAATATATGTGCCTAAATACTCATGTGCACTCGTCCTCATCTGTACAATACATACCATATATTCATATATATATGCATATGTATATGCTCTCATTCAGTTGAACACAAGCGTGTATATCCAGTATATGTTCTCCATTCAGTTCCATTCTATTTGTATCAATGTTTTGGATCCGCCTCCTGTTCTCCTGTCTGTCGATTGATTGACTACTGATTGATTGATTCAGTTCGAGTTTGACTGATTTCGTTTCATTGTTTGTTTGTTTGTTTGTTTGTTGCTTTGTTCGATTGTTTGTTGGTTTCGTTGTCGGTTGGTTGGTTGGTTTGTTTGTTTGTTTGTTTGTAGCACAATCAGCTTATATGTACCGGTAAGCCTTGGGTTCAACCAAACACCACACACATGCACATCGCAGACCCTGTACATAGCACAGATTAAATATATGTAAGAGTATGCCTCGCTCCCGATCGCATCCGCCCGATATACTCGTACAGATCCCTTCCGAGCCACGACAAGCCTTAACTAATCTTCCAAAGAAATCTCCTTTATTGTACTCCCAAAAACAGGGTGGCTCCATGCCGAACACATCGAGCAGCGTCCCATTTCTGCTATCCTCCAGCATGCAGAGCATTAGATCGCGCCGCCAGTCCACTGTTTTGTCATCGGGTCCACTCGGCTCCGGATCGGGCCTATTGCAGCAGCTGGGATCCGGCATGGTAAGACAATTAACTTCCGTATCCGGCACCGTGAGTCCGGTGCCGCTGTTGCGGGTCAACGGTACGCGGAACAGCAATAGCAACAGCAACGTCCGAAAGTGTCCGTCACTCAATATAACATTCAGTCAATAGTACGATCTGAACGAAATCGGCGAGGCTCCGGCCAACGCCGATTCCGTTAGATATGCGTACGGTTCAGCCAGCACCAGCCAGTACAGTTCCGGCCTCAATTCCGGGCTCGGTTCCGGATCGGGCTCCGGCTACGGCTACAATTACGGCTATAATTATGGCCTCAATTACCAGCAGAGTCTCAACAATGTGCGGTTAAAGGCCAAGCTGCGGAGCATGAATCTCAATCTCAATCCGCCACGGAATTGAAAACCGAAGATCAAATCGAATCGAATCGGAACGAAACGAATCAAAAACGAATCAAAAGCTAATCAAATCAAATCAAATCACATAGATTCGAGTGAAATGGAATCAGAAATCATGTGTTGTATATGCAAGCGGGGCAGAGGGTAAAATGTAGCAAAGAAAAACAATCAAGGAATGAATCAACTTATGTATATGAATGTACCTATGTGAGACCTATACTATAGCCTAGTCATACTTACTTACTTACTTACAGTCGATGCTAAAAAGTAAACATAAATGCAGTTATGAAACTAATATTTATATGCATACTAATAGAACGAATACAACTGTTGTTTTTTGCCGAATTTATTCAAGTCCTCTATATTTGTATGTACCATAAGTGTTAATGTTGAAATACCAATATACCAAATATCTGAAAAGTCATAACGAGTTATCCGCCACATAACCCAATTGGATACTTACCTACTAACTATTTAAATTTATTATTGTTGATATTGATTGACACTGTTGATTATCTTAGTTGTTGCCACTCCTGCTCCTCTGTCTCTCTCCCTCGAAAAGCCCCTCAAAAATGCGGACGCGTGAATTGAATCGAATTCGATTAGTGATTGGAAAATCAAATTGAGAGATTCCCCGATTTCCCGCCCACACACAGACACTATGGTCACCGCTGCATGTTTGTGTGATGAGTGCCACCTATTATTAGTGTTTATGTGCGGAACACGATGCTAACTTAATTTGAACCCTTTATCCTTGTCACCGAACTCCGTAATTCGTAAATCCCGCTGCCTTTTTTGACGACCGTGACAGTGTTATTATTGTTAAAGTTCACATATTACCAGTTAGTTTAGCTTAAGCACCTGCACTATGAATTTATCGGATTAATGTTGGATTAATGGTCACCGTACGAAATATGAGATAGGGAAGCTATAGTTAGTAACATACATTAAGTTAATATTATTAAGTTCCTGTATATTGCGGTAATCCAGGTACTATATTCGATAGAACGTTAGTATTATTTATGTTTATGATTTCCAGGTTCATTTCAAACTCTTTTGTATATTTTTTCTTGCATGGTTTCATGGCTTGTTATTTTTCCTGTTTAAAAGTTAAAGTTTTGAAAGCTATACAAGAAGTTTGTCCCCCATTTGTCCGATCCACTGTGAAAGTCATCAAAATGTACTTCAAAATATTAAATATTATATACAAATAATATTTTAAGCTTTTGTCTGAACAGAAACAATATTTTCCACAAACAGTATTATTAAATATGAATTTAAAATAAAAATATAAGGCCCCTAAATGCATGAAACCAGTGAATTAAGCTGACAGCTTTAAATCTACCACCAGACTCTAGAAATATCCTCGTGCTGAATCATAGGTGAAACCGATATTTAATCTAGGAAAGCAAAGACAAAATATATAAGAAACCACCCCGTTGAAATGCATGCTAATTCTGTGCCTGCAATGTTTTCATTTTCTCGCAAAACAAATGATTTCTAAACTTTCTCGCAGCTGTATAATATATTCGTGGTGTTCCTAAGTGTATTCGAATTGACGTTATGAATGTCTCTGTACTACTTGACTTGCCATTTTACTTTCTGCCCATCTGAACTGCACTATATAAATATTTTGGAAATACAACAAGAGCCACCGATAATTGAGAAAATATATGGAAAAGAGAGAAAACTCGAGCTGAGAACAAATCGAATTAAACTGCTGATCGCGGAGATATTGTACAATATATATATATATATATATACAAATACATATATGTGTAAACTTGATTGATTGACTGACACTGAAGGCTTCAGAAGGCTGCTACCCGCTATCTTGCATACCCACTATATACATATACCGATCTGAATCTAAACTATATGCATCTGTTTACCGACTTACCAGATGTTGATATGCATTTGTACTTTGTATTTTTACTCTACTACGATTAAGTCATTGCGAATTTATTGTAACTGTTAAATGTATACTTGGCTTTTGCACAATCAGTGTTGCTTTGACATTTGACCCCGTTAACCCGTAAAACCGTAAGCCCGTAACCCCGTATCCCTTAGCCCGCTTATGCATTTTATTATTTCCATTTGCTTTCGCTGTACTGTAAGTCGTACCTATATGATTATTATACTTCGAAATGTGCCTTAAGAGTTCAAAGGTTCTCGCATTCCAAATGTGCGTAGATTGTGCGACAAGTCTTTAAGAATTACATATACTTAATGAGATCGAAAAGAGTAACTACCGCTACCTAAGACAGGCTAAACTCTGCTTAAACGTAAGTCACCTCGCCCGGAGGTGAGGTGTTCCCGGAAGTAATGTCCCCTCCATCCCGATAATACCCACACTCATCCACAATTGTACCTTAGTAGTAGTTTTGTAGACACACTCACATCCTGCGGAAGTCCGATATGATCCGTTTCAACACAGACACGTACACCTAGCCGTAAGTTGACCCAATATCGATGTTTGTAGTTTGCATTAAAACCCAAAGATCCAAAAGATACAGTTACCAGAACCCTGATATACTACCGGAAACAGGAAGCCATCCCGAGAATTGTACCGATGCATGATTACCGAACCCGATGTCGATGTCTGTCATACCTTTTGCTAATATATTGATAATCCTTATAATACAATCGTATTGTGTGTGTGCCCCGTCCCCCAATCTCTCTCCCTGCCTTTAAATATTTGGTGTATATTTTCCCGTATTCGTAACTCCCGTAATATACGTAATAAACGAGTAATAAACTCCGGCATTAAGTAGCTTCAGCAGTTCCCCATTTCGTAACAGTAGCTAGATATACCAACTTATTGTAACAATACTACCAACAATAGATCTCTATGTATTTTGACAAATCGTTTGAAATCGTTTTCTTGAAACAACCAGATTGATGGCCTAATTATGATCTTGCAACAACTCTATTACAGTATCAACTATTCTCCGGACGTAACTAAGAACGCAAAAATAAAAATACAGAAAAAAAGAACATTCAAAAGAATCCAATTACTTTTCAATGCAATTTCGGTCCATTTATGAAACACCAGTAATCAACTAACAAATATATATATTAGCGTTATATAATTATAACATTGTAAACGTATACCAAGAGCAAGCTTAAAACCAATCTAAATGTTGTCAGCCAATCTAATTCGATGTGACCAAAACAACAAGAGGTAATCCAAGAACGTAATGTAATTTAACCACAAAAGAAAGGTGTCAAACACAGTCGAACACACACACGATCCCCACGAGCCTACAAAGAACACTATGCAGAATGCAATCAATTCATAGAAGCCCCCTACTTATCTCGAATATACATATATTTATTATAAATGTTTACGCCTACAAAGTACATGTCAAAAATACTCCTCACATATAGCATACTAATATTTTTCGAATTATTTAATGTATATTCTTAGCGAAATCATATCATAAAGCATCAGCGCATCAGAATCTGTGCGCTAAGTTTTATTTTTGCCAGCATATTCAGATATTCAATCATATCTCTAGCGCATATACACATGAAAACCTCAAATATAAATATGCAATTAACTAAAAACGAAATCGAGTACCTACCGTACGACGTACCTAGGCATCAAGAGAATCAAATTTATCCCAGAGCTTTACAGCAGACGCAATCAAAATGAATATACATAAATAACCACGAGTATAAAAGGATATTTATTTTAAGCCGCGAACCTAGAGAGTTGCAGCCTGCGCTTTACAATGATCCCCCGCCTCATCATCCTCCAATCCATTCCAATAATACTTACACTCTCCTGTTCAAGCGGAATATATGTCGAACGAACCAAAAACCACACCCAAAACTACTACTAAGGTGAATACACGAATCTAAGGTCCACCAATCCACAGAAACTGATATAGAAGTCCTGAACAATTAACGGAGGCAACAACTCAATCTCTCAAATTTATAGTCAATTTGTATAGATGTGTGGTAAATGGTAAACTCTTGAAACTACTTACATATATTTGTTATTACAAAAGCGGCAATTAAAGCGATTATCATTGTTGTGCGGTATGTTTAGCGGAAAATAGAAACCAAATATGAATTTATATATATGTATACAAGCAAGAAGCAAGACGAACTCTACCTAGGACAAGCTGAAACATTCTTTATATATACACACGAATGATCTATGCTCTGAATAACACGACACGGGAACGGGACAATCAAAATTCAACCGACACTCTGTACCAATACACGTTACGTTACCAATTATTCGTTGCTGTTGCGTTTGTTTTGTCGTCTTCGTTGTGTTTGTTCGATCCTGCGGGATCTGTATTTGGTTGATGCCACGATCTAATATGATCCTTGAAACTCCAGCATATCCTTGCCATGCACCTGAATCTGCTTTGCATTGTGTTGAGTCCTACTCTTAATTCGTTTTAGTTGTTACCACGATCGTTTCGGTTACACTTTCGGGAAGTAAGACAAGGCATATCGATATGGTTTACTAGCGTTTAATCGTATGTATAAACAATTAGATTTACTTAATTTTAATTAATTAATTAATTACACAAAACTAAAGCGAAACCAAGCAAAAAGGGGGAAAAAACCTAAAGCTCAAACTGGACTGAACATTTAAGAGTTATATTATGTAAATTATTGAATTGCATTTGATTGATTAATGAGAACACTATGGTTAATATTAAAGGGTATTATATTTGTATTCGAATTTGTACATGTAACTTTGAACGTATGTATGTGAAATCATCTTCGGTTATCTTATCGTAAGTGTGTGACATCCTAGAACCTGAAAACCTGAAATGAAAATGCAATTGCAAATGCAAAACGTAGCCAACTCTGTCTCTTGTGATTCTATTGTGATGCTATGAGAGTCAAGCAGCACTCCACTGTTTTTATGCCTCTTAAAGTTTAAAACAAAGCTAGTCAAAGCAAAACAAAAACTAAACTACCAAATCTCTATACTCTAGTCTATGCAACGCTAATTGGCGACAAACAACTATTGAAAACAATCATGCACAATAAATGTTATGCAATTGAGAGAATCCAAAGGCCAATGAACCCTTAACCTTAACTTTTTTCTTATACTCGTGAACTTACACCTACTTGAAGTAATTGTGTACAACTAAAGGAATTCTAGATTTTAAATGTGCTTAAACTGTTTATAGTCAAGTACTTAATTATGAGTGTAATTATCGAATATTAATTAATACGTACAAAGGTTCGGGGCATCATTCGGCATAGTAATACTTATGTATAGAGCGTGGAATCGATTCGTCGATTGATTGATAATGGAGCGACAAAGTGCTAAATGAAAAGTGCAAATGCAAATGCAAATGTGACAATGTACGTATATAGAAAACAAAAATTGAATTTAAATGTTTAATAAATGTGTGGAAACGATTTAGCGGTCTAGCGTTCAATATATTTATTCTCTTTCATCCAGGAACAGGGGATCCAGGCTAACCTTGTGCGGCTGCGCCACATAGTCGTACTCTTGCTCGTGGTACAGGCTCTGTCCCATGCTCCGCGCTACGTCATCTGATTCATCCGTGTTTGCCTCGGCAATGAGAAGCTGTCGGTCACGTACAGTTCAATATTAAGAACTTATCAGAGGAAATTAGTGGATTAGAAACTCACCTCAATTTCTTTCGACATAAACGCCTTGGTGGCTTCAGTTAGCTTCTTTTGGGGCTGGCCCAGAAGCGCATTTTCCAGAAATGTATAGGCTTCACTGTGAAAAAGAGATGTTTGTTTAGAATTTGATGGGAAGAAGTAATCTTTTAGAAATAAGCTTGATTCTTACTTCAGGTCAATGCCATTTAGTTCGCCTGGCATTGGCTTCTTCTCATTCTGCACTATGGAATTGACAACGGCCGCCGCCTCGAATTCGCAGCGATTGGAGAGGTCGGCGTTCCTCATCAGCTCCAGCCACTGGGTGATATTATTCAGACTGACGGAGTCGCAGTCGGCGAGTCTTTCGTTGGCCCAGTCGCAGATGCTAGACACGTAGGCTGAATGGAATCGGTATTATTTCTTGTCTTTTGTTTATTGTTTTAAAACCTTACCGAGCACCTCCTTCGAGTTTTCTTGCTTTTGAAAAGTGGAGGCTGCCAAGATGTTTTGCTGCGAGTAGCCGTGACTGTTTAGATACCTCTGTAAACGCAGCTTGAGGTCTCTTTTTAAGATGCTAGTGTTTGGGGTGATTTTCCCTACCGGCGCATCCGTTTCCGGTGTAAAGTCGTCTTCCTCCATTTATCTGTTGTATTTTTTAAGGGAAATCTTAATTCAAAATAAAATCAGCTGTAGAGCTGGAGCTGCCAACTTGCTATGATCTGGGGATTAATGGGGTGACCGTTTTCTTTTGGTGTGGCTTAAAATCGCGTTGGTATTATACATTGGGGGGTTATTTTTGGGACCCTGCAGCGGTCACACTGATCAGCACTTCGCATTTCAATCCGCGAGATATAACGAACGCGCAGTGGCTGCGAACGAGAGAGCAATAGCACTGATCCTTTTGTTTCAAAAGAAATCTTATCCCTAAAATCCTTGTGCAATATAACCCTAGTGCAATAAATACTTAATTTGCTTTTGAAAAAATAAGGACACTGCCCAGTTGCTGACCCCGCGCTACTGCCTGTTGCTCCGCCAGCGAAAACGACAACGAAAACAAAGCCCGAGAGGAGACAAAGACGTGATCCGAGCGCCAAAGTCATAAGCCAGTCACGGAAAGACCTTGAGGTGACTCATTGCCAATATCACTGCCAATTGGAGATTGAACACTGCCGCTGTCCTTCGACTTACAAATAAGTGCAACTGAGCGATAATAAACACGAAAAGCAAACACCTTCGGAATGCAGCCACCCGAACGCGAGATTGGAATGTTGAAAAAGCATCGCGACCACATCCGCAACAACCTCGATCGGCTGGTAAAGATGACCGATTACAATCGAATTTCCATGGAATGCGTACGCCAGGGTATCCTTTCAGCGAGGATGCTGCGCAACGCGGAAGATCTCAACGGCCAGTGCTTCTCCATGGACGAGGATGATGTTCGCTTGCAGCAGCACCGCAACTTCTTTCTAAAGATCATTCAGCGCGGTCCCACCGCCTACAATCAGCTGATAATTGCCCTGCGAAAAGTCGACAGCGCGGATGCCGCCGAGTTACTGGCTTCCATCGATGATTCTGCCTCCCGAGGGTCCTTCATATCCATTAGCAAGCGCAAGACCAGCAGCAAGTCGGCGGACATTGTGGACACCAAGTGCAAGCCGGAAGGAGCCTCCGTCAGCAAGGTTAGTAAGGTTTTTTCTCCATTTCAAAAGTTCATTTTGGTTGGGCGTAGCGTCATTTTCGATGCCTATGCGTGCCACATCCATCCGCAACTGTGGGTTATATATAAACAAAAGGTATATGTACCTATCCCACTAATTTCTCCAGTGACCTAGGGTCATTCACCTACCTGTGGGTGTGGTAGGTGAATCACTTGTCGAATGCGAAAACAGGTGCCTATCTCATGAATTTCAAGTGCTATACATTTCCAAAGTTTGGAATTAGGCTAAAACCAGTTTTGGGGGTTCCCTGAATTTCACCACATGATATCATCCAGCTTAATGCACTCACTGCAAGTTTTATCAAACTAATCATACGGTCAACAACAGAATTACACCAAAATTTGTTTATTTTTGTTATGTTATCGCTTATATAATTGCTTGGTCTTATCTGCAGAAACCCCTCTGCGATCCGCTGGCTCCACTGACGCCTTTTACGGAGCCCGTAGAGGGAACGCGTGAAGTGATAAAATCAACAATGATCCATGTCGACAAGCTGTTGGGCACATACCCCATGGTGTCGCGCGACCACCGCGGAGTGTTGTTCATGGTAAACAACATCGACTTCCCGAATTCGGACCGGAGACGGAACGGCGCCGAT
This sequence comes from Drosophila kanapiae, assembly GCA_008042475.1. NCBI lineage: Eukaryota > Metazoa > Arthropoda > Insecta > Diptera > Drosophilidae > Drosophila > Drosophila kanapiae. Next base: position 116,454 of record VNJM01001510.1, read on the forward strand.
GTAGATAGCAACTCCCTGATACACATTTTCAACCAAATGGGATTCATTATCTTCCCCTATAAAAACCTGACTCAGCAGGAGTTCTTCAAGGTTTTGCCCCAGGTAACGTCTTCGACGTACGCTAAAAACACCGAATGCTTCGTGATGGTACTGATGACTCACGGCAATCGCGTCGAGGAGATCGATAAGGTGGAGTTCCATGACGGATCCGTGGCGGATACGCACAAAATCAGGAATCACTTTAATGCGAACAATAGTCCTAATCTGGCTGGCAAGCCAAAGGTGCTTTTATTTCCGGTTTGTCGCGGCGAGAAGGAGGATAAGGGTCAGGCAAACTATAATGATAATGATTCAATTGCGTCGTCATCGGCTCTGATGCAGCCGCAGATGCGGGATGTCGAAATGGATGGAATGCCCGGCATTAATGTGGCCACTTGCTCTGACACTCTCGTGTGCTACGCGAATACACCCGGACATGTTACCTACAGGGATGCCGTAAGTGGTAGCTGGTACATTCAGACGCTGTGCGACATGCTGGCCAAGCATGCCCACAACACGCACTTCGAGGACATCCTGAAGATGACGCACAAAAAGGTGGAAGATATGCGCACCTGCAAGAATGGCAGGCAGACAGGCAACTTCGAAAATCTTGGCTTCAACAAGAAGCTCTTCTTCAATCCCGGCTTCTGTCTGGTGTAGCCGCAGCAGCCACTGCCCATATTGAAAGCATTCCCCGACTGATTATTTGCATTTTAACAACCGTCTTTATGTATGTATCGTCGTCGCATTTATGTATGTCCTTTATATTATGTGTATTTCGTGCCGCGTGCTATATATGTTTGTATGTTCTTTTTTTGTATATTCTGAGACAATACTCTACCTAATATCGATACGTATTGTAATACTCCAAAGTGCGGGGTAGAAAGATTATGTTCTATATTGAGTCACCATTTCCACTTACAAAATGGATTTTTTAAACGAACAATTAAGTGAAAAGTATTTCTATTATGTCTGCTATCAGAAATCGATTTGTATATTGAAACAAAAAATAAATGATTGAATTTTCAGACAAAACCTTGATGCTGAACAGGATATATTTCTATTTACACTCTTAAAATGTAAGGGGGAACCTAACTGGTAAGATAATAATAATAGTACGCCTATAAATCGTAGCCTATTCATCCTGTTCGTCTTCCTCGGCCAAGTGGGAAAGCTGGAGTTTACCCGAGGCACGACTTTGATTCGATTTCGGCTTGGATTTCTTATGTTTCTGCGCTTTTTGGCCTATAACATACTCGGGCATCACCAGCTTGGAACCCCTTAACTGTGGCTTGTCCACCTCAACATCATTCACTTCTTCCGCCTGCAGCTTCTTGAGATTGCGATTGAGTTTGCTGGTCCTCTTGAACTCGATCTTGCCACCGGCATCTAGGGAATCGTTGTCAGCGCCCTCAGCTTCCCGCTGGGCATCCATTTCGCGGAGAAAAGACAATGCGGCAGCGGAGTTGCTCTGTTCGGATATATCGACGTCGGCAAGGGAATACTTCTTCCACTTGTGGGGATTTACCTACAAGATTACAGTACTTAAATGGGAGTTCTTGCAAGGATAGAGAGCCTTGCTCTCACCTGGTAATCGGGCGTTTTTCGAGGCTTCAGACACCGACCAATGGGTAGCTCCGGCTTCTTGAAAATGCTTTCCTTGCCCCGCATCCGCCGCAAACTGCCATCCGCTGGTTCGAGGCCTGCCTCAATGCTGCGTCCGTGGCGATAGTTCATCACCTGTCCGGACTCGGACGTATTTCCTGAATTATTTCCCCGGTCGAGAGCGTTGACGGAATACGGTTTGGCCTTGCTCTGATCCAGGGCCGTGCCCCTCAGCTCTTTGCTAGCATCGTCGAGGCATGCGAATAGTGCATTCCGTTTGGCCGAAAACTCTTGCATTCTTTTTTAGTTTAATGCGAAAATTGCATTAATTTCTTTGTTTTCGAATTAAAATGCAAGGAGGTGCTGCCAACTTTTCACTCTTAAACAGCTGTTCTTACATGCATACAGACTTGATAAATAATAGTATTTTTACAGACGGTATATTCTGATGTAAAAAAATTGAAATAATTCATTTATTTAAACAATAAAAACAAACAGCATACAATTATATTTATATTGCAAACCGTACCTTTTATTTGCATATAGATAAATAATAAAATTATATATATTTAGCTAATTTATTTTGGTATATTTTTCAATACCAGCCCTGGTAACACTAGTGCCGGTGTATAAGTGTGCAAGAAGTGTGCTTATCGCGAAAAACAAATAAATTAATAAAGCAGGTGGATATTAAATAAAATATAATGCAAGTGCGAGATATAAGTATCTTAGCTATTGCCCAAGAGTGTGTTATTAACCGCCAGACTTACCAGACATCGGCAGAAGATTACTTAGTTTATTTGTTAACTCCATGTGGTTTTTGGTGGCAACAATAGCTGCAAGTGTGGGTACCTTTTTAAATAAAGGTTACCCCCAAGACAGATTGTTGGGTACAAAACCTAATAAATACCCACAGTTTAATTGTTATTTTTGTTAAATATTTTGTTAATTTTGCTCAAATACCCCAATTAGGCATCAAAGTTTGGACCTGTGGGATTTTGACTTTGACAAAACGGTCACACCTGCATGACAGCTGTTTTTTATTGTGAAAGCACCAGAAATCACATAAATTTGAAAGAAACCTTTATTTTTGCTGCCAAAAAAAAAGAACTACAAATAATTTTCCAGCAGTTGTTTTGTTTACACATATTTCCTTCATTAGTTGAATGTTTAGAGCTGCGAATTGCACGATTTCCCCTTGAAATGTCCCTGCAAACGGGCTTGGTTTTCATTTTCACCATATTAGCCTCTGTTAGTTTCGTCGCCGCTATTATTTTGTTGGGTAAGCAGGCTACCGCAGAGGATAGTAGTGGACATAGTGGAAGTCAAAATTCCACACCCCGAACTGTCACTTACCCAGAAATACAATTCCTATTTCCCTCTGCAGGCTGGTTTCTCATCTGGAAGGCCTTTCTTTCAAAGTTTCGTCTCGTGCGCGAGTTGTTGGGTCAGGAGGAGCCGGAGGAGCAGCAGCCACTTGCCTGGGATCACCATCAGAACCAACAGCATCCACAGCAACCGGGCAGAGCGAGAAAAGCTCGCCGAGACTAGTAGATATCAACCGTCAAGCCGCTCCGCAATAACAGCCACACCATGAACATCCGTTGCGCCAAACCCGAAGACCTGATGACCATGCAGCACTGTAACCTGCTATGCCTGCCCGAGAACTACCAGATGAAGTACTACTTCTACCACGGCCTCACGTGGCCGCAACTCAGCTACGTGGCCGAGGACGACAAGGGCAGCATCGTGGGCTACGTCCTGGCCAAGATGGAGGAGCCGGAGCCGAACGAGGAGAGCCGCCACGGCCATATTACCTCGCTGGCGGTGAAGCGTTCCTACCGACGCCTAGGACTGGCCCAGAAGCTAATGAACCAGGCCTCACAGGCCATGGTTGAGTGCTTCAACGCGCAGTATGTGTCGCTCCACGTGCGCAAGAGCAATCGCGCTGCCCTGAACCTCTACACCAACTCGCTAAAGTTCAAGATTATCGAGGTGGAGCCCAAATACTATGCTGACGGCGAGGATGCCTACGCCATGCGGCGCGACCTTGGTGAATTCGCCGACGAGGACCAGGTTAAGTCGAAGCAAGCGGGTGACGAGGAGACGACCACCGGGGATAAGGTCTCGCATAGATCCAGCGGACATGGGCACTCCCACAACCACAGCGGTCACGACGGACATTGTTGCTGAACAAAAAAATAGCCTGCCGGTGCGCATGTTTCGACGTTTTTTTTGCATTTTTATGCATTAGGTTTTTGTAATTATCAGTTAAAGCGTAACTAAAATTAAACAGAAGTAATGACAATGAATGTGTGTTTTGATTGAGGTTGGTACATAGCAAAGAGTATCTTTATAATAATATTCATTGATATTAGTTAGGCCCAAAGTTGGCCATACGACAAGCGTCGAACATTTACTTACCTCGAGCTGTCATCCGAATATAATTTTCATCTGAAATAAGCACTAGTCGAAGTGCTGCCGGAGGAACAGCTCGTATCTTGGATATTAGAAGAAACTTACTATAAAACAGCCACAGGATGAACATCCGTTGCGCCAAGCCAGATGACTTCATGAACATGCACCACTGCAACATGCTGTGCATGGCAGAGAACTACCAGGTGAAATTCTACATTTTCCTTGGCACCACCTGGCCGCAGCTCAGTTATGTGGCCGAGGACGAAAGTGGTGGCATTGTGGGCTATGTCGTGGGCAAAATAATGGATCCGGACACGATCAACGGTCGCTTAGGCCGCATCGTTTCGGTGGCGGTAAAGCGTTCGTACCGCCGCCTCGGTCTGGCTTACAAACTGATGAAACAGGTCTCGTATGCCATGCTCGAGTGCTATAACGCGCAATATGTGTCGCTTCATGTGCGCCATAGCAACCGAGCTGCTCTAAACCTCTACAACTTGCTCCAGTTCAAGATCGTCGAGACAAAGCCCGGTTACTACAGGGATGGCGAGGACGCCTATTACATGCAGCGAGACCTCATCGGATTCGCCAGCATGAATCAGGAGGATGTGGAGATGGCTGCAGGGGATCACATCTCGAATAGATCAGAAGACTGCAAGCATGACGGCCACTGTGTCTGATTATGGTTTTGCAATAAAATAAAGAAAGAGTGCAGAATGTACTTTAAAATCAATTAAAATTCAATAACGATATTGAATACGTTTATTTTTAATTGTTAAGTAAAAGGGGATTAACAAATTGAAGCATGCTTTTATCAAAATCCCATCTAATGGGTATTTTGAAGCCAAATGTGGGTTAAAAAATGTGGGGCTTTTTGTTATGCGAAAAGTTTGTTGGCCCCAAAAGTTGGCCAAGCGGAAAGATGGCCTTTCTGCAGCCCCGTGCCTGTGTTTGAGAAGTGTTGACTTTCGCGCCAACTTTAGGGTTCAATTTGTTTTCTAGGCGGCGCTTTGGTGGAGGGAACTTTATGGCTACGGTTAAGTGTTCCCATTTTCGGCACTTTCCAATGCAATAACGGCAGAAAGCTTTGGGAATTTCCCGGCTTTTCCTAGTGAGCTGCAATTACGCAAACTCAGTGGAACATCTGCGGCAACAGCTGTTCGCTCGCCACGTGGAGAACGGTATTTTTCCGGATGGCGCCAAAGAGAGTAAGCGCGAGAGAGAAAGTACCCCAAATCACAGCTGTCAAGTGTCAGAAGGAGCTCAGATGCTGGCTTTTCGCACTTATATTCGCAGCTACACTGTTCAGTTCGTGAGGCGCTGGCTGAGCAAAAACGTCATGTTCACGGGTGTTCCTTTATCGCTTGGGATAACTACGTAAAACGTGCGGAATATCTAAAACTTAAATATCGAGCAATGACAGTGAAGAGTGTTGAAATCACAACGGTAAATCCTCTCATTTTGCAACAAAATGACGTTGTGTGCGTGCAAATGACAGGCTGAATAGTGATAAAGATTTATGGTTATGAATATAACGCCCAGCTAAATCAATAAACACCAAGAACCCCATAAGAAACGCCGAAAACGAAGAAATTCCGTAACCCATAAGTCACCGTACATAACTATAAACGTATTCATCAGTGTGGCAAAAGCCAACAAGAAAAGCCGGCCAGCAGCGGGTTCAAAAAGCCGGAGAACAGAAGACTCTGCTCCTCTCGTGTTGTTATTGTCGAAACGGGGTCAAAAGTTCGTGTCTCGCTCGCTAATTCAACCGCACTTGCAAAAACAAACACACACACACTCACACACACCCGGCACACCACCCAGATAACGGTTCCTCTCAAGTGCAAGCAAAGACTGAGCGTCGCCCGTCTGGAAAACGTAAGAGAAAAGCTGAAAAACGCAAGCAGCAAAAGCAAGAAAAGCAGACAAAAGCATTAGACACAAGTGCCAAGTAACTCAAAACTGCAGCCTACGAGAGGCCTAAGAAAAAACACACGAAAGACAACACCAAAATACAAGACAAACTAGGCCAATTCGGGGAGGCTAGCGCCTGGGAACGCAGTGAAAACTCGGAAAAATGTTCGGGAAACGTGGAGAAATAAAAATAAAACAATATCGCGCCAGTTCCCTGGCCATTTGTCAATGACTCGGGCACTCGCGTGACTTCCGATTCCGGCGGAGAGCTGAGGAATAACTGAAACCGTAACAGACTCCGGTACAAGGACTACTTCGAGCACTTGTAATACGGTAAGTCAAACAGGAGCGGAATTGGTCCTTTAAGCCTGTATTCACTTGATATTCTTTTCTATGTTTTGTTTTATTTCAAATATATTTACCACCAGGGCCTGTTTGATATTTTTATGTTAAAAAAAAAAACTAGATAGCATTTCTATCATTGCGAATTTTAATCGCATTTTTCTATACTTATCGCTCCATCTCAGGCTTGAATTTCATTTCATTTCATGAAACATCATAGGTTATTTAACTGTCACTCTAATTTGTACAAATATTTCTTGAAAACTTATTTTCACTTAATAAGGAAATACACAAAACTTCAGCAGCAGCAACTGTGCCTGTCACAGCGTAGCGAACTTATTTATTTAAGCGGCTACCCGCTCAGCTTGCAATCCGTCCCAATCTTTCACATTCCCCATCCCCATCCTCGAAAAACTCGGAAAAGTCGGAAAACTTCAAAAGGCAACTTCACTATGTACTATGTAGATGGTGTAATGACATTTTGTCAGCGGGATTATGCCGAATGTTGGCCTCCACACCACCACTGGCGGCAACCTCATCCCATCCTCATGATGATCCCCAACATAACCATCGTCGTCATCATTGTCTCTGTCACTGTCAACGCGTCTTGCATCTGTCAGGAGCAGAAGAAGCATCTGCCCCTCCATTCTAAGGCATACCATCCCACACCATCCTGGGCCCTCCTACCGGATTCTTCTCGTGGCACTGGGGGGCTGTTCGCATCATTTTTAAACAAACATTTGCTGTCCCCGGTCCTTTCTTCCCTTTTTGGCAGTAGTAGTGGCTGCTGAGCTGTTGGTCCGTGTTGTTCTTGCCGCCTGCCGCCGCTCTCGTCAAGTGTTTACTACTTTTTGTGTGTTCTTGTTGCCGGCGCTACGTGTTGGCTCAGAAGATGTCAACAACTTTTGCTGGCTGTCGCTGGAAGCTTCGCATCTGCGCTTGTTTTTTTTTTTCCGCCACTCTGATGAAATTTGCAATTTGATTAATTCCTTGCTTTCTCGTATTTCTTTAATTTTTTGGTACACAGCAATGTGCATGTGTGCACAGGGGGAAAAGTCCACACAGTGAGAGTTATTTCCTACAAAGTTTTCTTTGAAGACTTGTAAAAAATGGTAAAATATACCATACAAAAATATTAAATAAAGGCGTTCAGAGAAGTGCGGAAAGGGGACACTAAAATGTGGTTATATTTTCATAATCTTAAGTAATTTAGTTTATATATAAACATTTCATATACGTTGGGAATTTATGCTTCATAGCATTTATTAATTTATTAAATAAAATATTAGGTAACTAAATAAAATAATATTTGTTGTGAAAGTTTGTGCATTAAAATAGTTCCTTAAACAATCTAAAAAGCAGCTCTGTCTGTGAACCCTTTTTAATTAAATAAATATGAAGTTTCAACTTCTCCTATATTTATAACAATCTGCTTTAACACATGCCCATATTTTTTGTATGCTTATATTAGCTTCGTCAGGTAAAAAAAACATTATGGGGATTAAAAAACGTTTGCCTTATTTACGCAATATGATTTTGGTGGTTTATACAAGGAAAGAAATACAAAAAGAGACTATTAGTTTAGATTACATATCCGAATCTGCTGGAATATAAAATCACATTGAAAATTCAAATAGAAAATTTTATTTAGAGACTAGATAAAATCAGTTTTAACAGTCATAAATAATACAATTATTTTCTTTAATGATGAAAGCATATTAATAGTCTGAAAATCCTGCATAATTTATTACTTAATTAAAATAATCTAAAGGTTATCTTAATTCATATTAGCACTCGAGTTTATTTTAAAAGTTGGTGTGTTAAAAGATTAAATTTACTTGTTACTTTCACTTAAAATCTTCAATCGCGTTGGTCGTGGACTTACCACGATTTTAGGTGGCAACTTTTCCGCCAGTGTGCGTGTGCTTTGTTGCATAAGCGACAGGCGCAGCTGTCAAAATGCTTAGCAATGGCCACGTGGCTTCCGCTGGCGTTTCCGCCGCCGTTTCCGTTTCCGCTTGCGCTCGCTCTCCTCAGCACTCTCGCTCTCGCTCAAAGGTGATTGATAGCCACACTCGCACTACTAATTAAAGTTATTTAACGAGTGCTCCTGGCCGTGGCCATTTTTCATTCCCGTCGCTCGCTCACTTTGGTTTTGTGCGGCTGTGGCTCCGGCTCTCCAAGTGTTTATGGCTTCAATTCAATTAAACAACTGGGTCAGTTGTGGTCGCATTGGCACAAGGGCTTCCGGGTCCGCATTCGTATCCGCATCCGCATCCCCATTCGCATCCTCACCCGCAGCTGCATCTGCAGACTTCGAGACTGCGAGCGGGAATCAACTTTCAGCGGCGTAATTAATTTTCTGCATAGGCCATCAGAGGACAAAGACGCATCATAAGGATGGAAGGAGAGAGCAAAACATGAAATAGAGCTCCCCGCTGTGCAGTGGGGCAAATTGCATTTATAATTCATTTTCTCGAAATTAAATATTTCTTAAATGAGCCCTGAGAAGCGAGCGGCGCGAAAGAGGAGCTGACAGAATTGCAATGGCTTTCGATGACGGAAAAAAAGAGTCATTTCCATTGTGAAGATTGTATTTATTAAATCTCTTTTTGAAGGGAAGCATTAAGAGATGCGGACCGACTGTCCTTTTGATTCACATCTGAAAGGAACTTATATTGCTTTACGCTCGCCGAAAGAAATACTGCTTAAGCTGTCAATAGCTCTCTCGGGTTATTGTAAAGGCAGAAACCTGCAATTCACATTCATTACTCATTCCAGCACTATTTATGAAGTTCTTAAATCAATTCCGCAATCCCAGCTCCGAGTTCCACGTGTGGTGCGCCCAAGGAGCGATTTCCACAATCGAAAAGTTTTGCATACTGTGCAAACATTTTCGCAGAAGTTTATTTACAGAAACAAGCAAGAGCGCTGTTCCTTCACAACATGGAAAGTTATTAACGAGTTGGAATATGTAAGCTGTGTGGTGTCTGAATTCTGGTGGGAAGGACATGAGCTGGGAAATCAGAGTTTTTCCACTCTGGGAAGGAAAAGGGCGGTTCATTAAAAGTTGACCATGACTTAGTAGGGACGAATGAGGTCGTTACTTTTCCTGATTAATAAGAAAACAAGAAACAAGTGCTCTGCTCTGCTATTGTATGTACTTTTGATTAATATTTTCAGCGGTTCTATATCTTTTAAGGATATTTATCAAAGGAGCATTGAATAATGCTATAAATATAGTCTCTTTTTTATATTTTATAATTGTAGACCAATCTTTAAAATAAAGCTAACAACAACTTCCATCTCTTTTAATGCTCGTTTTCCTTAAACTTCATATGCCCCAAAAAGAGTTCCTTTTTTCGGGCACGACGTATATGCCCCATTAATTTTTCCAATCACTGTCCACTCGGCTTCAATTTATAAGCTTCCTTATCTGAGCCATAGGAGCCGCAACTATACCCAATCGCTGTCCTTTCTTTGTTTATTCGATGGCATTTATTTATTTTCCGGTTGCGCCATGTTGTTTTCTTTCCTGTACCTCCTGCGGCCGATCTGCGATGTCGGTGGCCATTAAATATGATTTTTTATTGCTGCTCCATCAAGCGAAAAAGAATCGTGGCGAAAAAGCGACGCAACACATAATTTTGCAGCAATGAATTGGAAGTTTTTTAAGTTTAATATTTATCTGCCATCGATTTAAATGTCAGGCAAAATATGTCCTGCGGGAGTCAAGTGCGAAACTTTCTTTGGGGCAAGGCAAAAGTTTGCGCCGGCCAAAGTTGATCAATGAAATTAAAAAGATTTATGATTTTTGGCCGGCCAGCCGAAAGTTCGCTACTGTTGACTGAATCCCCACACGAAACCCGAAAATCCCAAGTGCGAATCTGAATCTTTGCGAAACAATCAGCGACGACGACGACGACGACGACGATGTCCTGCTGGGACATCCTGGCAAAGTTTTGGGTTCCAAGTCCGGGGATATTATTTTGAATTGCACTCATTTCGGTTAATGGTCGTAGGAGACCCAGGTTGGGCAATAAAAAGGGCGACCGAAAATGGAACTTATAATAATCATCATCGGCCGAGAAACACAAAGCGAATTACATTACTTTCTATTACGATCGAGGGGACAACCCTTGGACAATGTCTAAAATGTGTAAAAAAACGCCTTAAAAAATCGTAACAGAAATAGAAAAGGAGAAATTATGTTAATTTAAAGTGAAGTCTCAATAACGGGGCCGAAACTCAAGTGTCCGAAAGTGTTTAAATCTGACAAAGGTCGCCCTCGAGTGCCGGGGTTCAACAAAGGACAACGGCCGGTCCTAACCCCTTGATGCCCCTCCCGAACATTCTTGTGGTCTGGGGCCAACTCCTTTCCACTTCCGGCTGCTGCCATGACTTACTGCCTGTTTGCTCCGAGTCTCTAACGTTCTCCCAAACCCAACTGGGCCAACAAAGAACCATTGTGCTCTGTCCTAGCCTCGGCCCACAATTAAGGCTCGGTCACGCTAATTTCTGATTCTGATGCCGATGATGCTGCTGTCAATACCGATGTACCCATGGAGCCACGCCCATAAATATATGGCCAGCTCCCACCCCATACCCCCGGATTTTTGTTTGCTCTGGTCTTTCAGCCTTTAAATTAAATTTAAGCAGGCCAAGGAAGGAAAAAGGCGTTGCCCCCGGGGGCAGGAAAAGGGCGGTCTGCCAGATGTTTCTTTAATACACTCTCACACCGAATTCAGACGCACACCCCCTACCCCATCGAACACCATTCGCACACCCACCGATAGCTAAAAGTGACAAAAAAAAAAAAAAAACAACAAGAGGAAAGAATAGCGGAGTGGGTCTGAGGTGAAAAAAATAAACACGCAACTCTCTCGGTGCTGCTGAGTTGAGCACAAAACAAGCAAGGCTTCGGTTATCGCTGCTGTCACAGTTACCGCCAGATACACTGCGAGAAATTATAGTTTGTATAGGGGAAAAAGAGCTCTAAATGTTTCACTAAATTTCCAGTAACTTAAACAAATTGGGGAGTAAGGAAACTTAAAAAATTCATATAATAAAATAGTTAAAATAAATTTAAATTTAAATTTGCGAAACAAACCGTTTCTTTAAATAATTTCTTAGTTACACATCCGATCGAGCAATACTTTTAGCAATCTTATATCCATTTACACTTTGAATTTTCTCCAAGTGCGACCATCTCGTGAAGCAATCGCTACGTGAAAACTTAATTTAAGCGATTTCCCCGACTAAGAACTGATAAGATGTGTCTGATTCAATAAATTGATCAACCCATGCAGGCGGACTAAGTCGCCTAAGTGACGTTATCGTCACAGCCAGTCGCCGCCTGTGGATTTTCGCGCTGTGCATTATCTAGGCCCACCTATGCGACATGGCCATGGCCATTACATGACCCGCATCGCATCCCATCGAGCGAGCAAGCGAGCGGCGGGTGTCGTTTGCCTTTTGGCAGCAAAAAACACGCCTTGCCAAAATGTAAACAACGTAAATGGAAATGGCGTTGAGCAGGAAAAAAAAGAGAAAGGAGAGGGAGAGTGTCACATGGAAGCCTTTTTGCTCCTCTTTTATTCAGCTTTTCTTCCTTTTGGCCTGCCTTCTGCTCTTTTCCCAACTTTCTACTCAGCTATTCCTTATTCGATTGCTCTCGAGCTGATGCCTGCTGTCAAAGGCAGTTGGCGGCGACGTTTGCCAGTCAAATCAAATGCTCAATTTGCCCGAATATTGCTTATACGCCGTGTTGCCGGTCGGCAAAGGGAATGCGGAAAAGAGTGGAAAATCGCGGGAAGCACCAAAAAACTCATAGCAAACGGGAACTTAAATTAGTCGGTTACTTTTCAACCAAAAGTACAAGTAATTGCGAAAATCAGTGTGAAACTGATGACTTTATCAGGCATTTGTGGTCGCCTTTAGGGTTCGATTCCATGATATATATTTGTAGGAGATCTGACAGAGATAATTACTAAATTAATTAAGGGTGTAACCAGTGAGAAGGCTTCAATTAGTTGGCAAAGGCCAGCCAACAGTAATTGCGAAAATCGGTGTGAAACTGATGACTTTGTAAGGTATTTGCGGTTCGCTCCGAACTTTGAATGGTAACTCGATTTATTGACACTCACCTGTCCGGGCCGGCGGAAATCTATTTTAGCGGGCTACCGCTTTGCAAATCCCCAACCAGCCCTGACAGCAGTTAATTAAAATTTAGTTTTCGCCTCGGTTTTATCCGGCCAAATGTTTGTTCGACAAACTCCGAAACGAATATGAATTGTGTGAGTTTCGGTGTGCGGAAAACCCGTTTGAGCCACATGGAAATGCGTTCGTTGTCAGTAGTGTTTATCGGGGCATTGACTGCAATTTGATTATGACCAAATATTTGCCAAAATGCATTACCTTGTGGAATTTACCAACCCGTCACGAATGCATTAGCCTGGTCGGTGAGCTGAGCTGAGGTCTGAGTAGCGAAAATATTTACATTAATTAAAAGAAAGCTGGCCACATGAGGAAAAGTCAAATGTCAACACGACCGCAAATTAATTTATAAATATATATTTCAGTATGTGCTGTGTGTAAGGGCATTAATACCCTGTAGCCCTGCCAGCAGCCAGCAAAGGAGTCTAATTAGTTCGGTTAAGCTTTCAATTAAAAAGGAGAAGTCTTTGTATTTTTGAAATATTTATTTATAGGTAAAAGCAGCCTTATTAAAGACATTAAATTATTACACATTTCTGCGATTTTCTTTCTTTTAATGATATTTGTAATATGTTCAAACCTTATGAAACACTCACATTTAAGTATCTTTTTAATTTGTATAAAAATTAAAGAAACTAAATTAACCACGAGTGCTTAGGCGGAATTATATAGATTACATCTAAGCCACCATTTAATTTTTTAAATTATTAAGCTGGAAAACGACACATATTTACGAATTAAATACATTCTGCTGGGCTATTTATATTTCATGTTGCCTTGAAGGCATTAAAAATTCAGTTAAGGCTTAATTTGTTTGTTGCCAAATTTAAATTTCCAGCTTCGACAGTTAACGATGATGATGATAATGTCATAAAGGAAGTCTTACTTACACATGACCGATAATCCAATTTAATTTGCTTCAATTATCCTTCAGCAAAATTAGGCATTCAATTATTTAGCTGGCAGGATATTTTAAATACTCAAATATATAAATAATAAGATGCTAGTTTGAGAATGCCAGCGGGGGTGGGTATCAAAAGGTCGAGCTATATTATGGGTAGAAATAATTCCGACTTGTTTCATTTTATTCCTTTTCGCCTTTTGTGTCTGCTTTATGCTAATGCCATGCTGGATGTTGGCTGCGGACGCTGCCATAAAATGTGCTAATACACAGGAGAGGGGGGCTGGGCGGNGGGGGGGGGGGGGGAGAGGCTGAAATGGGCAGAAGGCGGGGTTAGGGGTCGCTTTGGGGCCGAAGCAGCGGGCAACAAGCGAGTGTTTGTAACTTTGCATTTAAAAAAGCATTATGTTAAAATCAGCCTACGGCCACAGCCAGCATCCCAAATGGTGGCAGAGAGCGAGGAAAAGCGGGAAAAATCGAGGAAATGCGGGGGGGAGAATCAGGGGGAGCGGAGGAGGAGAGATGATGTGCAATTAGATTTCCGCTAAAGCGGATTTCGCGATATCGCGTGACTTGGGCCACCCAACAATTCACAGGCAGATACACCAAGAGAAATGCTAACATTTTTCTTGTCTGTAAAGAAAACAGTTTAAATATTAAAGCCAAACATACAGAGTTAATATTTTATTAATATTTTGTAGTCATAAAGACCATACCCCTCCTTTTTGTAATAAATTTACCAACTCAATTGAATTTATTTAATATTAAAATAAGTTATTTCAAGGAAATACCAACGAAAACTTTGTATTTTTGGTAACATACATCAAATAAATATTAAAATATAGTTTCTTTCAGTGTACAGATACAGATAGAGGACCAGCAGCAGTGGCAGTAGCGTTGCTGTTGGATTATATTTAAAAATCAGAGCGCAAAATTGTACAAAATGACAACAGCAGCTGGATGAGGGGCGACTCTGGTGCTTAGCGGGGTGGGAATGGTGGTGGCGCCAAGAGAGGGGGGTTGAAAGAGGAGCGGCTGAAAGGCGGCAGGCAAGCGTAAAATGAAAACAAGTTGCTGGGCGCGCATGTAGGACGACGGCTGAAACCAGAATGGCAACAACAATTACAGCAACGACGACAATAGGAAATGACGACATGAATAACAAGAGCAGCGGCCCCGGAGCGGTGAGCGGTGAGGAGTGACGGTTAAGGGGGTACCCCGACAGGGGCGGAGTTTCATTGCTGGGGCAGGGGGGAATGGCCAACAACTAGACACAGCAGGAGGGCCACAGGCGGCATCGCATCCATCGAATGATAACAGGCGCAAATATCAGGGATATTAAAAAAGTCAAGCTGGGTGCAAATGCTTCACCGAAGGCGGGGCGACAAGTTAGATGCACTGGGAGAAAACAGACCCGCTTTGTTAAGTTAAAATGTATTTTCTTAAAAGAAAGTAATTGGTAGATATTTCAAATAAACTTACAATAAATATTGTAAGCTGGCAGTATTTATGTTTTGAATAAATTCTTGGCACATTTTTTTCTAAGTACAGTTGCTGTTAGTGGAGCGGGGTGTGAATGATGGCGGCTATAGTCGAAACAGAAGCAAACACCAAGGCTCCCTTTTGTCTTAGCCAAGTGGATGAGCGTGGCCTCCTTATTATGCCTTGTTGATGCCCGATAACATCGAGGCGCGGGGAACAGCAGGACCTGGGATCAGGATCAGGACCAGGAAGGGGGCGCCGCCCTGTAAGCAACACTTTGCGTGACAATGCAAAACAAAGCGAGGCGGCATAGGAGCCCTGTCGAAGATACTGCCACCCAGAGCCGGGGCCCTCGCACAATGAGCGTAAATTAATGCGGATTCGAGATGAGACTGATGCTGAAATTCAGCCGGCGACAAGGAGTGTGCTCCCTTCAGATACACTGACATGGACATAATGGCGCTCGAGGCTCGAGGCCCGGGGTTCTCGTCCTCTCCCCCCTTTTGAAATCCCCAACAGCACCACCCTCCTGAGATTTTTAATGGGCGGGGCCATTGGGTCAAGCAGCAATTTGA
The DNA here is from genome assembly GCA_008042475.1 of Drosophila kanapiae. Classification (NCBI taxonomy): domain Eukaryota; kingdom Metazoa; phylum Arthropoda; class Insecta; order Diptera; family Drosophilidae; genus Drosophila; species Drosophila kanapiae. Next base: position 131,946 of record VNJM01001510.1, read on the forward strand.
ATGGCCCGGGGCATAAAGTTTGCCTAATCTGTCTTTCAGATGGATCAAAGATGGACTGCGGGTAATGAGGCGGTGTGGGATATCTCACAGAATGTATCCGTTTGAGTGCCAACTAGTTTAGGGATTTAACTGGGCTGATTTGAATTTTGAGATTCCATTAGAGAAGCTTACAAATTTCTGGTAGTTGCCATGGAAATGTATAATTCAACTGACTTGCTTTGCGTTATTATGTTTCGTTGGAATATTAGGGTCTTTAGAGAGGAAAGTTTACACATTTTGTGTACAATTAAATATTTATGGAAAGGAATGAAGTGATGCAATCATATGAAATGTTTAAAATTAAATGCTTAAAAAATATAGAATCCATTAAATTGATTTATGGCCGCAGGGAGATTAATCAAATGCAGTATTTTTGCATTTGTTTATCAACAAACATTGACTGACAATATTTGTAAAAATAAATGAATACTTTGAAAGCCCCAAAGCCAATGGCAATTGCTAAAAATTCACCAACCATCGTAGTGATTAAATCCACAAAATGAAAAGTAATGCAAATTCAAGACTTTAGTAAAGACTGCTAATGAAATGTTTGTGACCGGAACCAATAGCACAGATCCCGGGGCGATCGTGAGGGCCTCATATAGCATTCATCGCGCTGAATCGTTTAAGCGCCCGCAATTAACCCCTGAGTTGCACACGGCGTATGTGCGATGTGCGATGTGCCATGGGCGGTGCGCGTCAATTGCAGCGCGAAAATTCACTTAGGCAACCGGGTTAAAACGCGACGGTAAATGGCAACTGGAAACTGCAAACTGGTAAAATGGTGAATGGCGAAAACCATCTGCGGATGGCAGTTGCCAATTTTGTGGCGGTCGAGCGGTTCAAATGTCAAATGCGATGCATTGCGGGCGCCTTAATTTATGCAACAGCAGGTCAGCAGCAGCACATGGTATCTGCCAGGCTGTGGGTGTGACTGTGTGGGTGTGCAAGCGTGGTTGTGCGCGTGTGTGCCGGTGTGTGTAAGGGACTGTGTAAATAACGCATTCCGCGGCAGTCGCCAGCGAGCAATATTTTCGTATGCCATTGCCGAAAGTTTGTAACTGAATTTTATTAGCACAAATTTCATTTGCATTTTATTTGCGTTTTCGCTGCGAGAAATAGTTTCCTTTTTTTTTTGTATTATTTTGTTTTTTTTTCCTGGTCTCCGCTTTAAATTGCTGGGAAAATAACAAACTAAGTCAAAACTAAAGACAAACAACAGCAATTGACCGAATAAAATACAACAGGACAAGGCACAAGACATAATGCAATTTTATCCGTTGGTTTCTCTTTTTATCGTCTACTTGTTTACCAAATTTTTTTCTATAACTTTTATAATGCAGTTTGTGCGGCTCTGATTTAATCATACCCTAACCCAGAGGGAACAATATTTACATATATACTGATATAGTTTATATATATTGTCGTCACTCCAAAGCGCGCAAGCTTCAAAAACTTTGACAGACCGAAACGTCAAAGTTACGCCGTCCAAAAGGTCCTGGGACGAGGTCCGCCCGAGGTCCTCTGTCCGCAGCAAATTGGCCATGTTCAACACTGTTGCCAGGGCCAAGAAGCAATGGCGGGGGATGGAGGGAGCGTGAAAATACAAATTCGTTTCTGGTTTGCTCTTTTATAATGCCATAAAGTAGAGCAAATGTTTTGACCGAAATTAAACAGTTCTTGTTGTTAACACAAACGAAAAGGCAACCGAAGGGAGAGCGGGAGGGTGGACGAATAATTGAACTTATAATTGGGGAAAGTTTAAATATTGTGCGGCATTTGAAAGTTGCGGACTGCAGCTAAGCGGAGGCATAAAAACTTGGTCACTGAAATGCGGCTTAAAGGAAATGAAATAATATTTTACTGAAGTGTTTGGATTGTGTTCGGGGACAGAAGTTGGTTAACTTAGTTTCGGGGGAAACTTTGCGCCATTTTGACACTGTGAAAGTTCTTGAAAAGGCGTCGTTTTTTTTCCTACCAAGTTAATATAGCCGTTTTAACACTGAAATTAGGTTTTTTGATACAGGAAATGATGCAGAGGGCGCGCTTAGAAACACATAATTAATCAAATTAAAATCAAATGCAGCCTTCTCATCCACCAAGTGTAATCAAAATCCCGACAGCACTGGCGGGTATATAATTTATAAGGGTTTTATGACTGAATCTGGCTGATTTGGCCCCCAAACTCTCGACTCCCGACTTTTGACCATATCCTGTCGCGTGCTTAAGCTGGATATTTACGAGGACCTCTTCGACCCCCCGTCTAAAGTCGTGTAGGGCTCGTAGAATTTTATGCCGGAGTCATTAATTCGGGCGCTTAAATTAGCAGCTGGTGTGAATTATATGTCGAAAAGTTTGCTCGATAAAATGCCGAGGGGTCGGTCAGGGTGGTCCGTCCCCCTGTCCGCCATGTGAATGCCTATAAATACCCGCACACCCAATATATACATTATATATGCATGCGAATAGAGGTGCCCCTCGTGCATGCATATAAATGCGAGCTGTTGTCGCTTACCTTTTCTTTTTATTGACGTAATTTTATGCCATTTTTGGATTTTCGCAAAGGCAAACTAGCGATGCGAAGGAGGAGGAGGCTTTGCTGACACTTCCTCTCCCTCCCTTTGGGGGCTTATCAAAATTCTATGAAAATTCGAATTGACATTTAACAACTGCTTTTGTGCGCATTTACATTTAATTTGTATACGATTTTTGGTGTTTTCGGCTCTGCCTCTGACTTTTTATGCCACTCAACGCTCAAGATTGTGGCTTCATTTTCACAAATTCGTTTCTTTTTTTTTTATATTCTTATTATTTCCCCTTGACGGCGGGATATCTGGGGGACTGCGGCACACGCTGTCGCTTAGCCAGCGTAAAGTCATTAAAACCTTTTGACTATTTTAAGCACAGCGCTGAAAAATAAATAAAACTGTCATTGCATGTTGTTTGAGTTTGAGTTTGTGCCGAGGATCATTCGAGGGTGCCCGTGGTCCCCCCTTGACTGTGGGCTTCACTTGATAAGCCGCCGCGCTGCACAGTTGCTTTAATTGCGCGGACAGTCGCGGTTGTTGGCCCTTTATTTAGGGGGATTTTTAAGAGGCAACATAAAGCGAAATTTTCCGATTTGAGTTCCCTATTTCTTAATTGGGTCAAGGGAGGAGCTCTGGGGAGTACAAGGATGGGGCAGTTTTGACACATAATGAGTTATTTTTTGCCTGATAAGTTTCTATGCATTTTACAAGCGCTACAAGCGGAAAACTTTTGGTGTCGTAAATGAATTAGGTAATCAAAAGACGTAGAATCCCCGCGAAGATCAAAGGCTTTGGGGGTAAGGGTATTAAAATTATGGCCGCAAGACGTGGTCAGGGCAAGGAAAAAAAAAAACGATGGCGAACGAACCTCAACCCAGCTAATTACGCTCTAATTAATAATTCAAATTATGTTCTGTCCCAGGGAACCCAAGAAACAACAAAGGCGGACAGCAAGACAAATGTCAATGTCTTGCGGTTATGCGGTTAGACTAATTGATACTCCTTAAAGGGGTTATTTAAGACTGAAAGTTAAACGAGGCAATATTTAATATACCTGACTTTCTGGAGCACAACTTTAGTATAAATTCTGTGTTCTATTATATTATTTTTACATAACTACCTTTACTTTTAATTAAATTAGCTTAATTTATGGTTCCAACACTCACTAATGGATGCTAGAAATCCTAACAAACATCTGACAACTTGATATAGTGTCGTCCTCTGTTTATCTTGATTAGGAGTGTCTGGGCATAAAATATAAAAAAAGGTCACATATTTTTCCATTTTCATATTACGGGGAGAGGGGGTTAAATGAAAATGAATTAGGGAGGAAGTTTGATTCGTCCGCCACTCGGCTGCTTCCCTTCCCCTCTCCAGCAAGGTTAAGTTTTCCAAAAATTGCGCAATTTATCATCGCAAAGAGTAAAGTTTGTGCTGCTTGGCTCTTTGCTAATGAATGAATGCAAAATGTTAATGCTGCAAAGTGAAACTTTCGCGCTCCGTTATTAATTGAAGTTACAAAGATACAGATACCAGATACATTCTGGACGTGGCCGGGGCCGTGAGAAGGGGTTGAGAGCGTCTCGGCTTCATCAATCAGCTTCAGTGTTCATTAGCCCGAAGGATTTAATATGCGCGCTGAGTGCACGTTTTATGATTTATACCGGGCGCGCCAAGGAGTCGCATCCAACGCTGCGTATGAGTAATATTAATTATTTAAGCGCTCGTTATGCCGCTGCGCAGCTTCTGCTTGGGTCCTCGACTCCTCAGCTCACTTGGGCAGTGGGTCAATAGTCCGACTGTCTGTTTGTGGCACCCCAGTGCATTTGTCTGCCCATTTGCTGCTGGCCATTGGCCATTGGCCTGCTTTTTGCACCATCCGGGGCATCATAAAAAGCCATACATGTTCCTGGTCCCCCCAAAAAAAATTGTTTACATTTTTCTCTGAGCCCTGCTTCAATGTCCATAAATGTTCCCTCACTCTTTTCCCCCCCTTCAGCACATATACTATATATAGTTATGATATTTTTTTATATGCCCACAAATGTTCGCGGAGTTCCTCCGGCGGCGAGTTCATTTTTGGGGCCACACGAAAAACAAATTAAAGTCGACTTGCCATTGCTTACCTCTCTGTATTGCCGCTGCTGTCTCTCTATCTCTTTGGCTCGCTCATCCTCGATCCTTTTATTTCTTTTTATATATTCCTGCCCCGGTTATTGTTGTGCAGTTACAAATGCTCACTGGGGAGCCATTGGGAGCATAAAGAGCACTAAGCTGCTCTTGGCCATGAATTATGTTTTAATTGGGCGCGTATTTTGGGAAATAAGGGCCAGTTAAGACCCCGTGGGTGATAATGAAAAGTGCGTTGCCTGTAATGCCTTTCAAGCTGTTTCAAATAATATTTATGATTAATGCCATTAGTTTGTGGCTCTTCTTCTCAAAAGGTTGCTTTATTTATATACCGAGGAAAATATATATACTCTTTGATTCAAATCGGACTGTCGCACATTTCCGAGAACGAAACCCATTACATTTTTCCCAGAATATTGGCCACCATGAGAGTTGGGAAACCAGTTTGGCATTTCAACGCCTTAGTCCTTAGTCCTTTGGCATGAATTTTCCCTTTACTAGTTGGCCACTGATAAATTTTAACGCCAAGTCCTGAAGCTTTTTCGCTTAGCTCTGCAAGGAGAATTAAAATTGGAATTCCTTTGTGTTTGGCATCGAAGCAGACTCTCTTTTTTGGCATTTTGTTTGGTTAATGGTAATGGGGGCGTGGCACGTGCACAATTTATGGGGCCCGAAGTCATTCACCTAATGAATGCGCCAAGGTGAGCTGATGGAAATCGCGGAGGAAAGGTGGAGAGCTGAAGGTGAACCGAAATGAAGCGAACAGAAAGAGCAATGACAGCAACAGGCGCAAAATCTGAATAAATAATGTAAAAAATCAGCAAACTGATTTGCAAAAGGGGCCTGCGTAAATGCGTAAAGAAAAACGAAGCGAAATATTGAAATGTTAATGAAGTTTACTTTCCGCTGATTTGTTCTGGCTCCAGCCACCAGAGTTTTCCGCTACTCTTCAGAGAGCCTTCCAGAGTTTTCCGAGTTCTCGCTTCCTGTTGATTCTTTGGCCGCCGCAATCAACAAATGATTGGAGGAGCCCCCTCCCGGGAGACGGAGAGCTGCTTCAATCAAATCAAATATTGATTTTTAGCCAGACAAAGTGTGCTACATATTGGGAAAAATTTTAATTACATTCTCGGCTAAGATGTGGTAACCATCTTGGTAACATTACTTCCGGCCTTTGATTGTTAAGACTTCTTGAGATTTTGATTAAAATGTTAGCCTTTTAAGCCATTTATGACTAGAAATTGAACGTTTATTCGATAAATTAACTTTTTTTGTATTAAATAAATAATTTTTGACTTCATGGTTTGAGTTTATTAATGTCATAAACATGTTTTACCCAAGATATACACTTTCTCTGAACAGGTTTCCATATCTGCTTTAAATTACATATCTTTTATAAATGTTATAAGTATATTTATTGTAGTAGTAGTACTTTGATATCAATTTGTTAACATAATATTAAATGGTATACCATTTTTCATGCAATTCAACTTAAATTTTAAACTTTCCTACTGCCACAATAAGCAAATTAAATTTAATCGAATGAAAGCGCTTTAAAAATCCAATATTGGATTTAGGCATTGAGCGTGCAAAGTGCAAACTTGGCAATATATATTGTAGAAAATTTTAATTACATTCTTGGGCCGAATGTGGCAACATCTTGCTCTCATTAACTCCGGAGACTGCGGCCTTTGATGATCTGCTCTGTCTGTGTGAGGTCTTCGCACACGTGTTGCTTTGATATTTGATTTGATGGGCGAAACTTGGGGCCCCCGTTCTTTGTGGAAGTCAAACAAAAAGAAAGTTTTTGCATGTGAATTAAATGAATATTGATGTGTGTGAGTGTGATGGTGGTGGGGTCCTTGCTTCTTATTTTCTGTAGCTGCTGTAGCTTCTCCCGGGGGTCTGGGCGAGTGAGCAATTATAGTAATTGCTTTGGTAGTCGGCCGAGGGAAATGAATGGCCTCGTCCAGGGGCAACTGTCGTCGGTTCATTAGCATAAATATCAGCTTACTCCTGGCCATAATGTGCATATTTTAAAATGTATGAATATATCTCCGGCGAGGGTCCTTTCGTGTCCTGCTCTGTCTTGGCTTGGCTTGTTGATTCAAATGAAATATATTATTATGGCAAACACGCAGGACATTGAACAGGATCCCTGGGGGCCTCTCGCCTCTCGCCGCTCGCGCCTGCCAGCTTTATTAATTTATATTGTTGACTTTTATCAGCGGCGTCATGTCAATGTTGTTGTTGTTGTTGTTGTTCTCGGCCGTGTTCTTGTCCTTGTTCCTGTGGGTGTCCTCCAGTCTGTGTACGTTTGAGTTTGTGGGTGTAAGCACCCCCGCCTTATCAGCAACACGTGTAATGAATGCCTAAACTGTCATTATCACCTTCACTCTGCCGAGAGTATGTTTTTCGGTTGTCATGTCAGCAAATATTGTAGCAAGATATCCCCGGCTCCTGGCAAGATTTATGGCAGTGTTGGGGATAAGGATAAGGTCGTGGAAACAGCCGCGGGCATCCTGCGTCCCACACTCCTTGCCTCAAATGGCATAATGTGACACATATCAACATTTATGTTGTTCTTAGCCAAGGTAGTTATGAATGTATTTGCGCTGAATGTTGTTTATCCTTCGCGGGATGCAGCAAGGACTCGGGTCGCCTGTCGCCTGATTCTCATTCATTTTCCATTTGCATGCTTAAGTTTGTGGGTTTCTTTTTTGTGTGGTTATAAGGGAGCACCTGGCCAGGCAGGCAGGCAGTCTTCTTTCGATTCGCATTACTCATACGCTCAGTGGGCGGCTTTTGAATGGAGCTACGCTGCGTGGTTTGCAAATTTTAAGTTGCTATTTATATTTATGGCCAAGCACAGCTAGAAAAGCAACAACAACACCAAGCAAAACAAAGCCAACAACACCAACTACAACTGCAGCGAGCATAATAATAATAAAAGCTCACGCACAGGCTCCCGTTGTTCTTGTTGGTCCTTGTGGTTACACTTGGTGGAAAAGGATGGTAGGAAAATGCATTAAAAACTATGGATTCTAATTGTTATTATTTGTAGAACAGGCATCAGTATCAAAAGTATTTCAGTAGCCAAGAATATCAATAAAATGAAGCATTCTTTAATATAATTTGAATGTTATTGAATTCTTTCAGCAAAGTTTTTGTAAAAAGTTATATCTTTAGATGTTAAATTAATTTAAAAGCTTTTTTATTTGTTGATAATTATATATTTCTTTGAAAATATCATTGATATGTTAATAATGACAAATATTTCTTCGTGTGTACACTGTCGTCGCCTTCAAGAGCGCAATAAGTCATGAAAAGAAAAAGTTTTAAAGGGCTCTTAACTTTCACTTTCATCTCGAGCAGCCGCCACGTCGACCGACGGACTCGCCGTCGCGCCGACATTCCGTCTATTTGCTCGTCTGTCCGTCGGTCGGCCCTATTGTGTGCCCACTGTACAGGATTCGCCACTCACTGGCCGCCGCTTAACTTAACTTTTATGATTGTGATTCTCCGGCCGGAGAATGGAGCACGAAGAACGAGCCAAGTGCGGTCACAAAGCCGGAATATCAACGGAAAGGACGAGAGGACGCCGACGGGCGGTCGCATAAATAAGAAAGCGACTGTAAGTGATGGACTTTATTTTTAATATTGGCCGCGATGGCGAAGACGAAGGCGAATCGCGAATCGCGAGATGAGATGAGAGAATGCCATGACCATCGCATCGGCATGAATATTAAGAATTTCGCATCCTCTCGCGACGGGTTTATTTTTTAAATGAAATGAGATGGCCGGTCCCCAGCGCTCGGCACTAATGAAAATATGTTCGAAATGTAAATTGAGACATTCGCTGGGCTTTGGGGCAGCTTTTACGATATCCGGCGCCTAATGAATTTGTCCAGTGCTCCGCTGACCCACATCCACATCTCGTCGTCGGTCATCTTATCGGTCTCCCTGTGCCAGTCTGTCTATATCTCTGTATATCTGAGCTCGTGCCCGGAGCTGGAGTGGGTTTGAGCGAAGTGGAGTGGACATTCTTACCCTTTTCAATTTGCTGATATTGTGGGAAATGGGTCCCAGTGTGATAATCACAAAGAATGCGGAAATGGAAAGTGGTGGCACTGTTGTGGCACCCTTGTTAACTTTGTGTCTCCTTTATACCGCTGTCTCACTAAGCCGAATACCCTGTACACTCAGTCATCGGATGAGGGGGTGCCTATGGGCGCAGGCATTAAATATGTTAATTAATTACAGTGCCCATGACTTTACTGTCATAGATTCTTGCCCTTAAGGGGGCCAGTTCCATAACAGTTTCGGCACTTTTGCTAATTGACTTCTGTCGCTTATTGGGATAGAATTATTACTATTTTTATTACCATAGAAGGGGAGAGTTTAATTTTAAACCCTATATGTTTCCATATAAATATAACTTAATTAACCACATTTATTTATTAAGTTTATTATTGTAAAAGGGGTCTTATTAGGTGCTGCAGGCGAGGTATCCCTTAGCTCATCCTTCAGCCAAGCGGCTTTAACTCATTATGAACTATGCTGGCCATGTCAGACGGAGAGCAACAGTCGTTCCCGGATCAAGCCGCCTTGGTCGCATTCTTTGGGTCTTTATCGCGCACGCCAAGTTGCGCAAATCGCCATAAGTCTTTGGGCTGATTTATGTCGCCGCCCGGCATTGGCCTCCAAAATTTATCGCAGCCCGATGACAGCTGCGCCCAAGTTAGCCCACGGCCACAGCCGTCTCTCGGTGAGGAGCCTCGGTTGTCCGTTCTCCGCTGTCCCTTTCATACGCTGTCCGTTCAAGGGAGAGAGAGAGACCGCTGTCCGCGGACAGGACGGCCACGACCGGCGTTTGTCAGCGGCTACCATTTCTGGTGTGGATGGCTCGCGGCCGACATCCTTTCTCCGCCGTCCTTCGTGAGTGGCCGTCTTCAAGGCAAACAGGCCGTCAGACGTGTGGCCAGGATATGGGATGTGTCCGCGGGTCCGTGAGTCCTTGTGTGAGTGGGCTTAATTATCATGGCCGCCCGTCTCGATGCCTTACTGTGTGACTTCTGTCGGAAATTAATTTCCTCGCGGCACGTTTGCACTCACATTCACATACCACACTCGCACTCGCACACCCACATCGCCCATCCCACACTCGCACACTCGCACTCAGTCGCAGCGAAAGTGTGGTGGCCATTGTTTGCCAAGTGTGAGTGTCTGTGCAAATGCTCTTTGCAGCGTATTTGCGTTTAATTTTGTATGAATAACGGAAATTTGCGGCTTTCCGACATTTTAAATTGCCATTAAAGCTGATGCAAAAGCGACGCGCGTTCGGGCCATTACACAAACGGATGGACGAAGAAATCTTTGTGCGGTTGCAGCTGCGGTTGCCGCGGAACACAGATACAAATGTTGAAATATTGAATGTATAAATAAACCATTTGCAAATTGCTCGAATGCCTGAACCTGCTGCTGCTTCAGCTGCTGCTCCAGCTGCTGATTGATTTAAACTTTTCCTTTTTGTCCCACATAAGTAGGCAGGGGAAATTAAATTAAAATGGTGAAAAGCACACGCGATTTTAGCGAAAGATTAATTGCCCCAGCTCGCACTGGTAGGTCGTGGAAATCATAAAGTTTTCCCTTCGGAGAGTACACATCAGGGCTAATTAAATCCCGACTTAATCAGGGCCCTATATTGGCAATTAATAAATGCAACAGAGAGTTGAACTTCAATTAAAGGCAACGAGGTTTGCTTGCTTGATTTCAAATGTATGGTTTTCTCATGATGATAATAGTTTTCCATTACTTTTATATTCGATCTTACAAATAGTAAATATAATTAGAGATATATAGTATTGCAAAAATAATGTTTTGGGTAGAAATAGAATTACAGAAGGATTTATAAGTAAATAAAATATCTCTTAATAAAAGATACCACATTATTATTTAATAAGTAAAGAGCAGAGTTCCCTTTGATCAACAATTCGTATAAACATCGGTAGTAATTCATGTAAAGAGAATTATTCGAAAACTGAAGAGAGTTAATAGAAAATAATTATTAAACAAGCTGCCTAAGGCTTCTGTAATTTGCAAGGTAGCCTGAGTAAGTGTTATCCCATTAAATAATTTTACAAAACATAACAGAACAAGATAATCTAATTAGATGACACAGAACTGGCCCAATTCAATTAGATTTCCAGATATAAATAGACAAACCCTATGAAGTTGTACCAGTGGCAGTTTGCAGGCATAAATCAGACTCAAGCCAAATCCTCGGTGAATTATACCAACAAATCCAGAGTCGGCTTCCATATAGCATAACTCCCGAGGAGCAAATTGAGCTGGCCCCCTAATATATACGGCCATGCAAATGAAAGTAGAGACGGCCACCACATACGCACATAAACAGCAACTGAATCAGGATAATGCAGAGCCGGAGGATTTTATTATACGGCGGTGTGGAGTCACGACGACAGCTGTGTGGCTCTTATTGGCAATTATTGTCCATAAATTGCACATTTATGAGGGAGGAGCGGGACGTACTTCGAGTGTTTGTGTGTGGAGAGAGAGCGTTAGTTTACCTTTTTGTGAATGCCGCAAATGTGCTCGTATTTCGTCTCTAATGTGGTCCATTAAGAGCCGGGCGGTGTCGGTCCAACTTGGCCAAGTCTGGGCAAATATTTGGCCAACGGTTAGCCACTCATCCAGGCTTCAAGCATCGGAACTTGGCTTTGTGGCTTGTGGCCGAGCCGAGAAGATTCAGTGCCCAGAACACAGATCTTCGAAGCAGAGGCGTTGGCTTAATTGCATTTCATAGCAGCTTTGTGTCGGCTTTAAGTCAACCATCAGCCGCCACCCCCCGCCTTCATCTTGATTTGTTTGGCCCGTTCGCCGGGTCAAAGGGCAACTAAATCAATACGGCAAGTGTGCGACGACGACGACGACGATGGCAATGGCAACGGCAATGGCGAGTGGCTGCCAACAAATCAACATGGGGCAAATTCTCGTGATGCCAATGGAGGAGTGAGAAAAATCTATGCATGAATGCGATTTTCAACACATTTTTCACATTAACTGCCAGCAGCTTCGAGCTCGAGCTTCGATGTCTGTAATTTTGTATGCACAGTCTGCTGGCAGGACAACAAATCACCCGTCGTCTCCCCCGGCTATCTATGTGGGCGGACCAGGCAACCAGCTCCACTGCAGTGCCATATAAATAAGGCATGACCCAACAGTTGCATTTTCGATTCGATCGGTTGTCGATTGACAGTCCTAAGCGAGAGATATTGCCAAGTGGTCACAGGCTGATATGATAATGCCAGGGCAGCATAGCAGCAAATGATGGTGTAACGCAGCTGTAATACCTTTTAATATCCTTTGGTTTCTGTAATTTAGTGACTTTATATTTATGTATAGGTATTAGGCCTTGTTAAAGGCATGGCGAAGGCTTGAACGAACAGCTTCGGCATCCTTAGCTCTTATAGATCTCTAGCCTTTATAGATCATAAGACCCCTTCTTGTTAAAGACAAGGATAAGGCATAATAAAACAGGCTATGGGGGTTGCCTACAATTATCTTTGGCATCCTTAGCATTTGTATATTTCTAGCATACATAGATCTATATAAGCCCGGTGTGCGTTTAGATCTCTAGAATATATATTATTAGTAAAACAAACTAAAGATTCTTTTCATGCTGAAACGCTGAATATTTAATCAATATATTGATGTGAATACCTCTAAAAAGCACTATTTACCATTGAACATCTAAGAAACCCTCATTTTGCACCAACGTTCAGCAGCCACATTTCAACGCTTGCCCATGCGGATGGTTTTCCTTGTGGAGAGAAAAGATATTCGAGTAAATAGGAAAAAAATTGACACGCATTTTTCACCTTTTGCCATCCAATAGATCGAGTGAGGGGCAGAGATTCAAACAGAGGAGGGGCAGAAAGGCAGACGCTTCCTGTTGTTCAAGTTGATTTCCTTCTCAGATGGAGCTCAACTTTCGATTTTCTCTTTTCTGCTCTGTGTGTGTGTGTTTGCATCGCAATCCTTCGACGATGGAAAAGTGGGCGGGAAACTCCCGCGTTGCAGTCTCGTTTCTTGGAGTTTTCCTCAATGCTCAACTTTTATGCACTGTTTTTCCTTATCATTTTTGATTTATGTAACTGTTTTTATTATTTTCATATTGTTCACAAGCTGGGCGGCGGTCGGGCGGTCTGTCTGCTTGGCTGATTGCTGAAATCAGAAGACTTTTTCTCACATCCCCCTTTTTGGGGGTTTTTTCTCTTTTGTATGTGATGTTGTGCCAAAATTCGTATTCCATGGCTGCAAAGTTTACGGCAGTAAGAAGATGGAAAAGTACCGGGGGGAAAAGCGGTGCTTAAAGGGAAGAAAATGGGCGAATTCAGTGGGTGGGACTTGGTGCATGGCGTGCAAGATTTCTTACGAGCTCCGAAATTTGATTTTGCTGTTTGTTGTGGAATTTGAAATGATTATGGGAAGCAGAGGCGTCTCACCATTGCAAAGTTGCATTATGCGCTTTGTTGGTCAACAAGAATTCTTTTGGCCAGCAATGCGAAAGTTTTTGGCCAACACACACACACAGAGCCCTCTCTCCGCCACATAAATTATGCAATTCTGAGCCTCGACACCAACTCCATGTTCCAAATTCTGGAATTCCGCTTCGAGATTGAAGATTGCTGCAAGCGAAGTTATGCGAAGATGGAAGCTACATATCAACAGCAGTTGTCAAATGTTCAGCAAGAGTACAAAGATATTATTAACATTATATTATATTTCGTATTTAATTTAATTTATAAATGAATATTAAAAAGGAGAACCTCAAAGAAAGAGAGGGTTTCCCTGTGAGATATGTTAACTTAATGATTATAATGAAATATAACAACTACAGAGGTAAGCCTTTCTTTTAGGGATGTACCTTTTATGACACAAAGCACAAATATCGAATCGAAGACCAAGTTTCATGACATATTTTCCGTGTCCCAACTGAACTTTTTTCGATACTTAATGGAAACCTAAGAAAGTACTTAACCCCGGGGAGTGAAAGTTTTTTTCGGTGAACATTTTGAAGCAAGCCGATGGCTGGGCGCATTCCAAGTGCCAGGCAATTGTTGACATTCCTTAAAGTCGGCCACAAACTCGCTGGGAACCCAATGCCTGTTGCCCCTCCGCTCCTCATCTTTCTACGACTTTCACGGGCCCACACAATGAAATATTAATAAATTCCATTACTAAAGAAAACACACTCGAGTGCGCAGCAAAACATCAATGGCATCGGCATAGAGTTCGGGAATCCTTGGAGCGAGTTGCGGTGGTATGGAGTGGAGTGAAGTGGTTTCGGGGAGTGGTCCTGAATCACTGAAGGAGACGCCGATTCGATTCTCCGATTCCCAGACTCTGCAGCTCTCTCTGCTGAAGCATTTCACTTTTGCCACGCAGACAATTTTCAATTGAAGTGGGATCGAAATACGGAATGGGATTGGGATTGGCAAGTCTTACGCGAACGGGTAACGGGTGACGGGGAATGGAAAACGTGGAGATGGTCCCTTTCCAATTCAATCTAGTCGTAGAAAATACATATAGATTGTATAGCATATATAGACATTTAGATGGCATTCAGTGCACACTTACAATATTTTCTGTGTCGCATTTCTTGTTTGCAAAGGCTTTATTGACAATAAACACTGTCGGGGAGATGACGATGATGAGGATAGATGGCGGTTTAAGTGTCGTCAGCTGGCATTAAAGTCGCACTCAGCCGAATGGCCAAAACTTTAATGCCCATTATGGCCAAATTGGCACTTATCGGCTGGGGACTCGAACAGAAACTGCAGATCTGCCTCTATATGGGTATTAGCAATAATATTTGATTTGCCAAATTAAATCCCCGCTGCCACGCTGCCACTGTGTACGCAGTTTTAGGCAAATGCGCTTGTTAACAAGGCCAACACGGCCGCTCCGCTTGTTCCCTTGGCTCTTGGATCGGACTCTGACTCTCACTCCGCCGGCTCTGCAATTAAATGCAAATGGCGTGTGAAAGCCAATTTCGAAAAGTACACAGACAAAAACTAAGTGCAAGGCACTCGCTCAGCTAATTTGTAAGGACCTGCTGGAAGCGCAAATGGCTGCAGCAGGACGAAAAGGAAGGAGCGCCCACAATCCCATTCAGGCTCTGCTCCACTGCCTTTCATTGCTGGCCAAAACTCGTGGCAGAGTCTTTTAACGGAATGGAGTTGGCCCCGCAAAGACTTCGTACCTTACATGAAGTATATATCCTGCTAGCCACATCTAATTGAAGATTTATTTGTAATTGTTTAATGCAGAGCATCTTTTAATTAAAGATTAACTTGTAAGTTGGGCCAGTACTTGTGTAAGCCCACAAGTGTTCGTAATTCACTGTTTAATCGAAGACCCTTAAAGTCATGGCCATAACTTAAAGCTGTATTAGTGACTGCTCTGAATACCCTTATTCAAATCGACTCTGAATTATCGCTTTCAAATGCTGATATTCCCCTGAACCCTGAACCCGGCCCTGCCAACAATTAGAGCCTCCGATTCCGGGGCCTTTGTCTATTGGACGGGCTTTAATTGCTCAAAGGACGGACGCGATTTCAGCAGAGCTGCAAGCCGCATATTAGGTTGGTCGCAATGGAAACCCTTTATTATAATTTAGCCAAGACATGCGGCCGGCCAGTTGGATGGATGAGCTGTGTTCGAGCGGAAGGGATGGAGGTGGGGTTTTGGGCGGGTTTGTTGGATTCGCCGGTGCGTGCCTTTATTCATTGACGTTGACCCAAACTAAAAACCTCAAATAACACAAAACACAAACAATCAGTTACGATCCAACCGCACGCCACACAGTGCAGCGATTTCTTAAATTTGCTGGCAAAATTTGGAATTATTTCACAATGAAAAATATTGTATTTAATAAATACAACTGCAATTTTTAATTTTTGTAACTATTACTATTAAAAAATATATAGTTTCAGTCTGCGTAATCCAAACTAAAACCAAAACTAATCTAGAAACCATTTTTCTTATATAATATTTCATTGACTTTTATTAATATTATAATAACCTAAGGTAATATATTGAAATGTGAACTATCTTTGTTATTGAATAACTAGGTTTTTGAGTTAGATATTATTTTTATTATATATATAATATTGGAATATAAAAATAAATCTAAATTGTCTCGTCGTTTTCTTCGTCTCCTCAACTAGTTCACTCTACTCGTTGTCCTCCTATCTCGTCGCAAATATTTCCTTTTAGCTTGGTAACTTGGAGCTAACACAACCAACACTATGTTTCAAAATCTTCCCACTGTGCGCAGTGCCAAAAAAAAGGAGGTTTGGTGTTTGGGTTTTGTGCGGAATCATGTCAAAATCCAAAGCCACAAACAATTAAACAAAATTGCAAATTAGACGTTATTTAGACCAAAAACCAACCGGCGCTGCCAGAAGCTCACTTCCAACCGAAAAGTTGACAGCCACAGCAGCAGCAGGAGCAGGCACTGGGGGCAAGAACAACAGGAAAATCAACAGCAAGGACTCGGCCGGCCACGCCCCATTTGAGGGCGCTACTCCGGCCTGCTGCACACAGTGAAATGTCAAAAGGAAGGAAGTGTAGGAAATTGCCTATTTGCAATTGTAATTTATTCATTTTGCTTAATATGCCGTGAAGCGCAAGGCTTTCAGTCGCCGCCTCCCCCTTTTGCCCCAAACAAAACAATAATTTTCTCATATTTTTTGTGTGTGTGTCGCCCATTTTTGGGGGTCACTGGCGTCTGCTGGTTGTTTGCCGATTGCAATGGTTTGACTAATGACTCGGTGCCAAGGTCATGGCCTGAGTGCCTGAGTGCCTGACTGCCTGCCGGCCTTCCTGCCCATTGTTGTCGATTTCAATTAGGAGCTGCGCTTAATTTGCATAATTATCATAAAGTTTGACGAAGGATAACGAGCCAGTCGAGTGGGAAATTGTCCAACTAGGATTTTATCTGATGGATGGATGTTGTACTTCTCGGGCATGCAAATTAGCTCTTGATTCCTGCCAAATGAGTTCTTTATGGTTAGCTTTCACTGACAAATATCCTTGGCTCAAGCATTTCAATTATATAAAATACATATACATTCTTTGTATATGATAGTTTCATGAAGTTCTTATTTTATTCCTTTTTAAAGCAGGTAAGGTGGAACCTTAGTCTTATTGGTTTTGTTAAAAGTCCCTGCCCTATCAAAGCAAAACAAGGACTCTATCGCTGCTTTGTCAGCTCCCTTAACCTTAATCCTTAAGCTGTTAGTCACAATTTGCACAAGATCTTTGATTATTGAGCGAGTAGGACTGAAAGGAGGGAAGGTAGAGTAATATCCTCCACCCTGAGGGTCCCTTTCAGCAGGATGCTTTGGTAAATGGACTGCAGAATCGGCTTGTTGCTGGTCGATGGAGCTATTTAGACCGAGTTTCCTGGCCTTCCGCTCACCTTGGGGCCCCCAAAGAAATGGGCCATAGATTGCAGTTTTATGTCACAACATTCAAACAAATCGCCGGCCATTTAAAACGGTTTAAAAGCCATTGCTGCAGCCCGTAACAGCCACACGGTGTCCTGGCGACAGTCACGACAGACAAAACAACTGGGCCTGAATGAGTTTCCCTTTGCCCTGATTTCATCCCCCTGCCCCCGTCCAGCTCCTCCGAGAACAGTTTCCCTTTCCCGGAGCCCTTTCCTTTCCGGGGGATGACAATAAATGAGCGCCCATTTGCGTACGAGCGTGCACGAGAGAGCAGCAGCGGCGGCGGCTGCCTGGGAAAGCCTGGGAAATTGTTTTGACTGTCGAATTACGTAAACATTGTCATAAATGAAAAATTTAGCAGTCGTAGCCGGAGTCAAGCATTTCATTTGCTCTGGCAAATTTGTCAATCTTGTCGGAGAGTTTTTTCGCCGTCGCGACTTTGCTGGAATTCCATTTCCATTTTGGCTCAGACGCCGCAGGACTCACATGAGACGGTTTGTTTTGTTTACATCTTGAAGGGGGCAGTGCTGTTAATTTGTCGGAATCCAAGATAGATCTGACCATAAATTTTAGGCATAAATTATTGTTTAAATGTGGCAGAAAAGTATATAAATATCAAGCCAATGCTGAATGGAATTGTTGTGTAGTTTCCGTGGTAATCAGTTTTTATGAAGATATTTCTTTAAATTCAATTATATCATTTGTTTTATGTATTAATTATATTTTATTAGAAAAACTTCTGTATTTTGCTATCTTTTTTTAAGCAGATTATTTGCCAGCACTGCTGTAGAGCCTAAAAAAGTCATTTCTTTTCTCGTGATGAAAGACTTGCTCTGTCTGGTTTCTGCGGCAGGCGCGACATATTAATTATTCATTTCGATTTTTGGTTTGCTGGCAGCGGGATACCCAAACAACAAAAAGAAGAAAATCGGGGAGCAAAAAAAAAAAAAACCAAATAGAAAATAACGAGGATGACGGCCTGGCTCTTGGGCTGCTCGTGATTTATAAACACGCGCGTCGCTTTGGGTGATTTACTGCAAATTGCTTTATAATGTTATATACGTTTTGTTGCCGATTTTGTTGCTCTTCGGCGGTTTGCCTGCTCGCTAGTAATTATAAGCAAAACGGAAAGAAAAATGAGCCACGATTTGGGCGGGATTTGTAATCCAACCGATTAAGTATACGAGCCTTGGGCTTAGGCTTAAGGTTGTTAACAATTCAAAGATCAAAGGATTTCAGCTATAAGGAATACAAATGCTGAATTTATTATATTTTAAGCCTGCTAATCAGGGCTAAAGAAATTATGTCAAGGCCCTCGTCCTATTAATATTCATAGTGGAATGCAGATTTTGCTTAAATGATTAATATTTATGTTCCTGCCACTCTTATAAATCGACATAAATTTAAATCGAAGGGGTAGAAGCTTTCCTCGGGCATTTATCAATGCTAAAGGGTAATTACTCAAGACGAGAGTATGTTTATCTCCGATTTAACGAATTGATGTGGCCAAGGGACATTAACAATATAGTTTACGACTGGAATATTTACTAGTATCCTTACGTGATATTTATATTTATTAATGTAGCACTGTTGGCTTTAGTTAGCGAGCCATTAGAGTTTTCTGTTTCAATTATTCAACAGCCATTACTTTTCATTTGCATTAGTAATTTTTAAAGCACAGATCCAGGACGACCTCGAAGCATTTTTAATGATTACGCCGGCAGCGGAGCAGAATGGCAAAAATACTTTTCCGGGATGTAAACGTAAAAGCAAATCTTTGTACGAAACAATTTACATAGCGCATCTGTGAATGTAGACTGTATTTTTTGTATTTCTTTTACTCTCGTGTATTTATTGTAATTCTATATGGAATATACATATATATATGTTTGTGTATTTATGTAAATTTGGCAGCTAGCTGTTTTCTTTTTCGCTGCGTTCCGGCAGTGTTTGGCCAGCGCGCCTTTTTATTGTATAAATTGTTCGTAGCTGAAAATTAGAAATGTTCCACTGCGTTCAACTTCACTGACAGTGCGTGGCAAATTGCTTTCCAAAGTCTGAAGTCTGGCATGTCTACAGAAAAACAGAGAGCACACACGTTGCTGCACGGAGAGAAATGTATGTGTCAAGGATTTATGGAATCAGAATGAAATAATACAGGATAACCAAGCTCTTTGTTTACCCAAAATCTGATTGATAATTATGCCTAATTTATAGATTATACATCCATTAATTTGCTAAATAATTAATACCCATATATTAGCTAAGTTCCCAAAAAGAATTGTTAAAAACCTAATTTTATTTCCTCTGCATAACCAATATCTAACAATAATAGCAAAAAATGGGCTTTTTTACTTTTCTCCCTGCTTTCCGTTTCCTAACAATAAGTGCGGAAGGAAGTAAGGGGAAAGGGCGATATGAAAAAAAAAAGTTGGAAAAGTGGGCGGGATGATATAGCGCGCCCATATATGGTTGCTGTTCGCTGTAGCGGCAATTTGCATGTGCAGACTATGGCACATAATATCCATGCATTAGAATTATGAATCCCCCGCCTCGTTACGAATAATGGCAGAGAGTGCTGGAACAATTTTCTGTTGTTGTTGTACTTAGAGTAGATAAATATGCGCAAAAATCGAAATTTTGCTGCGAATATTACGGCGTGTGCACACGGCGTATGCGTAATAAATGTGCCTGCTGCCATTATTATGACATTAATGCCTATGAATCGATCATCCTCCCTCCACATCCCCCCCAAGGACAGTAAGTCCTGACGCAAATAATTATAGTGCGTCGGAAAAGTCTACTGACGCCTGTTGGGATAAATCCCAACCGATCCGAACTAAGCAGAACGGGACAAAACTAAGCCGCTTGCCAGACAGGCAATTAACTTAATTACTGTTTAAACTTTCCAGCCCCGGCCAGACGTCGCTCTGTGGGAGAGAAAAAAAAAATTATATATTTAGCAAATTAAATTCCCGAGCTACTGCCAGAGATTCAGCACGTGGCGGGGTCGAAATATTAAGTAGCCGAAAAATGAAAATACCAAACGTACGGCGATTACAAATGAACGGTGGGGGGAATGGTCGATTATAGGGAAAAGATATAGTCCTGAAATGCTAAGGAATTCTATTAGTTATCAAGATATATTTGTTAAGGAATAATATCATATTTATTAAGAACATATAAATTTATTTCCTTATCTATATAATTTATAAGCAGATAAACTATTAAACTATTAATAAAATACTTGTCTTTATTTATTTAACAATAAGTATAAGTATGAGTTTCTTTTATTTCACTCATATTCTATAAATTAATGAAAATATAAACAGATATTTATAAAGTTTCCTTATCTACCCCACTGTACTCTCACTGCACTCCCATCATTATGCAGGCGGCATGCCCCATTATCGTTTTCCTCATTTCCGTTGTCGTTTTTGATTTTATTGCCAGTTCTACGTGGCAGTGGCCAAAGTGAAAGAAGCCGCTCGAGTATCTGCCAATGAGTGCATTCGGTGCTGAGGCGGGATGGGCGAGGAAAAGGCTTACTGGCAGCATGAACTCGACTCCCGATTTCTGCCAAGCATTTAGTCCTTTGGGCTTTGTCAGTTGCAATAACTTTCGCGTCAGTCCAGCCAACAGATCGTAATGCTCTCTCTCTCTCTCTTTGCTTTTTGCAGGCCACATTTCGTGCGGAGAAGCCAAGCTCTGCCTTTGTCTGTGTCTGGCAATTGGCCAAGTTAATAGAGAGCCGGGAGGCCCGATAATGACGTTGCTGCTGCTGCGGCAGATGCTGATGATGAGGCTGCTAACTTGGTTATTGCTGCTGGCCTAGAAAGGACCACACAGGACTACGAGCAGACCGGCAAGCCGGGAGACCGGCAGAGCAGGACACCAGAAGCCCCCGTCCCAGACAGACAACAACAACAACAAGAAGGCTTGAAGGCAAAGGGCGGCGCTGCAACGCCCTCGTCCTGGGCAGGCTTACTGCATTTCCGCTTCTCGTTCCTGTTCCTGCTCCTGCTCCAGCTCCTGTCATCGTTATAGCCATTTCCAGTCCGGTTTAACCATGCCCCACTGCCACACACAGACGCTTTGCGTGGCCCGGCTGCTGCTCCTCGTCGTGATTGTGATGAGCGGTAAGTACCCGTACCCTTTCCACTAAATACTATCACAAAACTGACCCAGAACCGACCCCGAAAGACCACCCAACAAGCCGCCTGGGGCTACCACTTTATATTGTTGCCACAGTTAATTGTTGGCATTTGTTTGGCGGCCATTCCCTTCTTTCCTTTTTTGGCCCTAATTGTCTGCCCTAGCCCGGAATTTTTGTTTCAATTAACAATTAGCTTGCAGACAGAGCATTGCATTTAATATAACAATATGGCGTATACACTGAGGCAAGAAACCGGGTCTAACTTAGCAGGGAAAATGCAATTACTTGGCTAAGGCAACAAATGTATTTTTAACAAAAAAATAAACAAAAAATAAACCCACTTTGTGTGTGTTCATCAAGTGGAATTACGAGATGCGTACAAAAATTCAATAAACTGCAGCAAGTTGAAGAAACTTAAGTCGGCTTTTACTTTGAGTTAGGAAGTTTCCGAAAAGAAGCTTTTCCCTGGCTGAAACCATTCAAAAACTAATGCTCTTAACCCCTGAGGAAATACCCAACAAGTTGTCTTGTCAGCAATTATTTCACTTCAAGCCCCCGAAACCATTTCAAAAGTGCAGGCACGAGACTCGATTCTGTTCGCATAAAGTTGTGTTGACCAAATAAAAACAATTGAACATAAGGAATAATTTGGCCCGAAGCCTCGACTTAAAATTCTGGCTATTACCACAAATATTATGCGAAAATATGCAACAATAATTGGCAAGTTGTGTTATGAAATATTCGGGGAGGCTAGCGGTCATATCAACACGGCACCAATAAACTGGGTAAATCGAACAAATTAAGTATACGGCACGTGCCACCGCCAGCGGTAAGCGGCATGCGGCGTGCGGTGTGATCCCATTTTGTCCGATAGTTTTCAGCAGGAGATTAACACATTTTAAATGCGAATGGAGCCATTTCAATTGGCCAACACCCAAAACTGATTTAATTAACAATTGTCAGAGTGCAATCCGAGAGGGGAAGCGAGAAGCCCTTAATGCATTTGATTTATTTTTAAAGCGTCCAGAATTTATTACAGAAATGGCAACAAATAACTCGAGCGGAGGAGAAGGGTCATTGGAACAATTCAAAAAGTGCTCGAATTAATTGCATTTTTCGGGCAGTAACTGAAACAGGAAAACAGAAAGCAGAGACGGCAGGAAACAAACACAACAAAAAAAAATAAAGCACAAATATCGAGAGGAAAAAAAATAGGCGACGGGCGTGGACATATTTCAAAATTCAATTAAAATAAAACAAAAAGGCGGCGGCATCTACAGCGACAGCGATAGCGACACTATGCAATTTCCGCTTAGGGCGTGGCTCTGCCAGGTGGGCGTAAAAATAATTAAAGCTCGACCAAATAAACATTGATGGCGCTCGTCCTTTTGGCCAATTCCTCCGACCATGGCCAATACAAACAAACACGGCAAATGGCGGCCATTTTTTAGCGATTTTCCGTGTGACATTTGTCGCTGACTTCTGCATCCGACATGCACAACATTTTCAATTGAATTACGCCAATATGTCGAAAGAATTTAAATAAAGCAGGGCATTATTCGTGGCCTGCCCTTTTTTTTTAGCTAAGCCACGAAAACAAGATGAATTGGCATCGCTCCCACTTGAAGCCCTCTAATCCCGTTCAGTCCATCCGTCCGTCCATCAATCAATCAATCACTTCGCTGCCACTGCTGCGCCCCAACAATTCTTCTAAGTGCATTTACGTGTTCGCAGGCGGTCGAATTAAACGCGGAATAGAGCATTGGGCCACCTGCTAATTGCTGGATCTTCCTAGGGTTCCTGGTTACTGGTTGTCACATTTTCCCAGCTTTGCTAGCCATTGAAAAAAATTCTTTATTTCTAAATAAATTAGCAGCGAGAATAAATAACTTATTTACGATGTATATAACGTTTAAGGCCTTAGCTAAATAGCAAAGAATTTACTTTAACATAATTTTTATTACATTTCCTTTAACGAACTAATGGGAATTTTGAATAGTACTATGATTTTGCTTCAAGAATAAATAATTCGATGAATTTTTAAAATTTTTGAATTACTTTTTAAGTATAATTGTAATAAGTCTTTATTTTATTTAAGAACAGTTTCTTATTTGATCAGAGAGAAATTCTTCCGATTAATGAGCTATTTAAACTTCGAGAATATTAAAAAATTCTCTTCAAACACTATCCCTTCTAAAAACCCTCATTTCTATAACAATTTACTCGCAGTGCACTTTTCTAAATTATTCCCAGTCGGTTGGGTGCGCTTTCTAAAAAGGAAATTCCCGCATTTCACCAATTTTACCAATTTAAATATTGATTATGATTGATTTAGCGAAAAAAGGCCGCCACTAAATATTGTTTGTTTGCCTTTGACCACGCCCCATTGGGCAACACTAGAATTCAGTTAGAATTCGAACTGCCGGGTTCGAATTCCGATTGCAATTCTGTTTCCAATTCGCTGTGTGTTTGTAAATTACACAAAGTAGAATTTACGAGTTGGTGCACTTCATAAAAGTAATTGCCTCGCATGTTTTAATATGAATATTTTTAAGTCGGTCAACACACACACACCCGGCAGAACCCTTTCTCTCCCTCTCTCTCTGGCCCTGGTCTGCATAGAAATTGCATATTTGAGAAGAACTTTTGGCCAGCAGTGTTTGCCTAACGCAAAATGAAATCAAATAAATAATTGCAGGGGCAGGAGGAGGGATGGGTTGGTCCTCCTGGCCACTGGTCAAATATTTGCAACAAACTTTCCGCCACTGCCGGCCAAGTCATTGAACGTTGGCCAGGCCAGAAACTCAAACACACACACACACACATCCAAGGAGCGGGGAAAAGCTGAAAAAAGTTGCCAAAAAAAGAGGATGAGGATCTGCAAAAAACGGGCCAAGTGAAGCGGTGCCTTGCCAACTCTCCAGAAACTTGGCCACGTGCACCTGAGAGTCCTGGAAGGAAGAAAGCCCAACGTAGGTAATTGAGTATGAATGGGGAATGTGTCGAAAGCGTTTTGTGATGTTTGCCAAACAAAACGCAGAGACTGGCAAGCAAAGTATCTGGAAAATGAATTCGATACATTATCAGGACGTCAAGTCGTGCGTGGTGGCGACTGGTGAAAAGTATAAATTACATCTAACGCCGGCAGCCCATTTCTTATGCGAAACACCTGCAGCACCAGTTCTACGACCCTCAGCCACCCACAAAAGCCATCCTTCCCGCCTGAATTGGGGCGGGACTTGGCCAAATGTGCGCATAAATGAATTACCAATGAACCGCACGGTTCACGTTTTCAATTTGAAAGGCTGGGCGCTAATTTTCGGGTAGGAGGTAGATGCCTTTCAAAAGAGTCCAGGGCCAGGACTAGAACAAAGACCGGAATAACCATTTGACAGATGTGCTGCTCAAGTTTTGGCCCAAAGGATGCGGTACAGTAAAGATTCAACTCCAGGGGAAATTACAAATATTTACTTGTCTTCTTTATAATTTTATAAATTTAAAAATTGTCATTCAGGCTTAACTGGCTGAAATAAAAATGCATATTAATTGTAGAAATTATTGTGGCATTTCTTTAGGATATCTTTGTTGTTCATTTTAACTTAAATTCTATTTTAAATAATTATTTGTCTTTCTAACTTTCATAAAACTTTAATATATAATGTCAGTTTTCAATTATCTAGCCAATTGTTGTGTTGTTCATTATTATTTATATTTGTATCATTTATTTATTTTAATGATAGCGATTATGTATTAATATGGCAAACAGTTTTTATTTGAGAAAAATCAAGCATACGAGCTACCAATTTAATAAGTGTCAGCAGCAATAATAAATCTGAAAAGAATCAGTTCCTTTTTGGCTTACTTAAATAAATCGTTTTAATATTTAAATATTTTCTTTTGTCGCCATAATTCCTACACTCATGGATGAAATCATATATTATCCATTATATCTTCTTAAGTGTTTATACCACAACTTACCGCTGAGGTAAGCCTCTTTCTTTTCTTTGGAGAGCGTTTACTAAATTCTTTCGCAATAAAATTAAGCCTGCCGCCGATTAAATTAAAGCTCAGCCAGGATTCGCGTAAGCGGAAGCTCTTCTAAGCAAGCAATAAACAAGGAGTTGCTTAAAAAGGCTTCACTGTATGAGGAAATGAGAAGGAACAGGACGAGAACGAGAACGAGTGTGTGAGGAGAGAACAAATCGACAGCCTACATAAAAGCGCAATTTGCGCAATTCCAACGTCAAGTTCCATTTGATTACAACACGTTGACGAGGACATACGCACTTCTCGAGGAGTCCTTTGTGGGTGTCGTGTGTGTGTGTGTGCCTGTGTGTGTCTGCAGCGAGTAAAAGCAATTTCACGAAATCTGCAATTGTTATGTCGCCTGCTAAACAACTCACTTGCCTGCCTGCTTGCCAGCCAGTTGCTTCCCCATTTCCACATTTCGGAGGCAGGCGTTCTCGCACGTCAAATATTTATATTGCATTGCTATTTCCAAGGCCTATTCTCATATACTATATATATATTAGAGATGCCAGCAAAGCAAATTAAGGCAGATCGGGTGGGAATATATATTGGAAATGAGTCTAGATGAGAGCTCCCTTCTTTCAGGTGTTTATTTCTTATTCGTTAAATAGTTCTGTGTGTTCTTATTAACGATTATTTATATTTTATTTATTTAGAAGTAATTCTACTCTTCAAATGTGATTATATCTTCTGTATAAAAATCGTATAAAATATTTAAAAGGACTTTCAAGCAGCCTGATGCCTCATAGAGTAATACTTGGCATCACTGATCACATTTGATATATTTCTATAGCTCCTGTTCCTCTCATTCCGGGCATTATGGGTATTGATTAAGCGTCAATTGGGGAGTTGGAACAATGCGACTACCGAATGCGAATCTCCTGCCCCGCCTCAATTACTGCAGCAGTTTATGTCCCACATGTCTGTCTCTCTGCCTTTTACAGCCTTTTTATGTATCCTGTATATAGATTGTTAACGTTAACGTCACGAAGGGCAAACGAAACGAAAAAAAAAATAAATAAAAAGAAGGGGAGAGAAAAAACACACCGGCAAGCATAAATCATGCAAACGACTTGATGGCGTCTATTAGTCTGTTTATAGGCCTAGTTAAAATGTTTATAGAGGAAACTTTACGGTGAGCAGCAATTAAACATGACGGTCGGGTCCTGTTGATCGCAATCCTTCTTAGTCCCAAACCAAAAAAACCCAACGAGCGACAACAAAAAGGTTGGGCAACACATAAAAAACAAAGGACACAAAAACGTTGTAGGATCCTGCTCCGAGATAAAAAAAATAGCATTAAAACCTAATCAATTTGATCAATAGGGGAGCAGCAATAGTAACTTCATTGGCACTGTTTAAAAAGTAGTCACATTGTGGGCTTTATTACCTGAGATTGTGTTTTTAAACTAACTTATAAGTAGTTAAAGGAATACCAGAACTAAACAGTAACTTGTGTATAAGTTTAAAGCATTTATGAAGGGAATACAGCTAAGCAAGCAATGCATCTAAATCTCAATTAGGTTGAGCCACATAAAGACAGAACAGACCTGGAGTGGGTCCCCCTGAGAGAGCTAAAAAAGAAGCATAAAAACCCCAATCAATTTGCTCAATAAGAGCATTGATAGATGCTCACATTTCCCCCAGTGTAAACTTGATGAGCAGTGATTACACATGCTCACATTTCGCAGTCTGTTTCTGTTTTTCGGGCTACGTGAGGAAAACACTCGGGCAAAGTTGGCGGGAGATAGGATAGGGACTCAGGACTCCCAGGAGTGCACTTTACATGCCTCACTCACGCGCTCCACTTGTGTGCGCCGGAATCCTTGGCAGCCGAGAGCAACAATTGAGAATTTATTCATTGAATGGTGCTGATGGAGCCGGATGGAGGGGCCCTCATTTAGACCTATTAAATGAGGAATTTCCGTGGCAATACAAACAATTTCCGCAACTAAAAAACCTTCGATGATGTGGCTCACTGAGTCACGGTCTATTTATGCCTCGCCGTACCTGCTCCTCCTGGCCATTTATTGATGAATTTCATTTTATTTAATTTCATTCGACGCTGCGCTGGCCTGGCCCAGCTCTTCAAATTGCTTTATTTTCACCGAGCTTGGCCAAGGGAAAGAAAGGTGAAACACAATTCCCAACTTTGTTGTTGTTTGTTTTTCATTCGCCCCGCCTTTGCAGACATTTATATTGCTGCCACGCCCACCGACCACCTGGGTGACCACCACGCAGCATCCAACCACACCATACCACACACCCATCCCTCCGTCATCTTCATTCCCTGGAACGTTGCTGGCATCTAAAGTGGCTGCGATTAGTTTGCTAAT
This sequence comes from Drosophila kanapiae, assembly GCA_008042475.1. Classification (NCBI taxonomy): domain Eukaryota; kingdom Metazoa; phylum Arthropoda; class Insecta; order Diptera; family Drosophilidae; genus Drosophila; species Drosophila kanapiae. Next base: position 159,706 of record VNJM01001510.1, read on the forward strand.
GTTGTAATTTCATCATTGGCGAGCCACGGCTCTCTCTCTCAGCTACAGCCCCGCCATGGCTACGGTTGAGATTACGGGTAAGGGTACAGGTCCCGGGACCGGATCCGGCTACGAGTCCGGGTACGGCGGAGCACTCAACGTAACGTACGCCGGGCGCTTAGCTAAACATCATCAGGTACTTGACAGCCGGGAGACCGCATTTTGCTGACCATTGTGCCAGGCAGCAAGAACGGTAGCTTCAGGCACAGTGGTTTTGAGTTTTCCAACTAATTTCAGGTTTTTCTCGAAAATATAGAAAGAATCCTATGGCTTAGATTTTTCTGAAAACTGAAAGTTGTGGAAAATAAAGCAGCATTTATAATTTCTTAAAATTAGTTTGATTTTCAACTTCTCTCCCATATTTTGTATTAAATATCGCTTAAAGAAAACTTCTCAGCTTCAAGAATGGTCTTTAAAGTCAAGTTTGGGAATAGTTCATTCCCGTTTAGTGGCATTCGAGGAATATTTACCTCGAATTGTTTACCAGGCTTTCCCTAAGCAAAAAAAAAACAGGGAAGGAAGGAAAAAGGTAATTTCGGCCACTGTGCACGGTCCTTCATCCATTCGGCCAACATTTGCTGAGTTGTGTTGGCCGCTTTGGCTCAAGTTTTGTCGATTCATTGAAGTGAGTGGCTTTTTATTTGCGAGAAAATGGCAAACATTTTTTGCCATTTTTTTTCTTTCTGCGCTGCTGCTGGCTCATTCTCCGCCCGTTTTCAATATCCCGGGCTTTCGGGCTTCGACGTTTTTGTGGCGGATTTTCGTATTGAAAAGGAAATGAACTCATAAAAAGTAATTTGGCCATAATGCTTTGGCCGAGTTAGTTACTTAATTTGCAGTTGCAAATAAAGTTTCGCTTTATTAATTTTGATGTCGAGTGCTGTTGTTGGTCCTCTTCTCCTCGTCGTTGCCGGCCACTTGATAAACTTGCCCGCTCCAAAAAGTTCTGGCAATAAAGCCCGAAAAGTTACGCACGATTCGAGGCGAGTGCAAAAATTGTTTATTACAACGCAAGCAAAAACCCAGTGCAAATTCTATTTTCAATTGAATTAATTCTCTCGTTTTTAGCTGGCCTGCCGCTACTAGCCTTGAGCCTTGAGCTTGGCATTAAAATAAAACGTGCCACGGCTTTACAGTGAAGTCGAGCCGCAGGATATCTACACGGGATATCTCGAATGGAAACCAAGAAAAAAATCCAAACAAAATAAAAAAGAAAGCAGAGGAAGGGAGAGAGCGGAGGAATACACAGATATGAGCAGACACATGGAGAGAAATTATATTTTCTCTTTTTGATGCCCGCAGCGTTTCCAATTGAGTTTCTCAACTTGATATTTTTATATTCAAGAATTCAATTAGAAGCCTGCCACAGCACAGGTGTCCATATCGGATTCAACGGCTCCCTTCGCTGCCAATTTTCCCACCTACGAAAAACCCGAAAAAAGCTGAGCGAAATAGACGGGATTGGTGGAAGATGGGAAAAGTCTGCAACTTGAAAGTTTATTGTTTTTCTTTGGCTGACTTTTGCGCGAGACAAAATTGCGAATATAATGAAATTTCTTCCGTTCTCTCGGTTGTAATTGTAATTGGTCTGCTGCTCCCGCTGGCCATGCAGTGGCAGAAAATTGTGGAAAACCGGCAGCTGAATTCGCCCCGAGGCGCACCTTTAAATGAGTGGAAATTCATAAATTCAACAAATAAATAAGTCCGGGAAGTGGAAGCACACACAAATAGAATTTCGCTGTCTCCGAAATGAAAGCCTTTGAGCGGCAGCAACTGGACTTTGAGCCGGAATCACCGCGTTGCTTCGTTTGAGTTATTTATGGCAAAGTCCTTTCAAATTGATAGCAAAACACTCCTTGTGCTCGGTGGCATATTCCCGACTGCCGCCATGACTACGGTGCTGCTGCGGTGAAGTGCGTCAATGTGCGGGGCTGGAAAAGCGTTGGGAAAGTCGCGCTGCCAAGTCAACGGGAGTCAACAGAAGCCAACAGTGTGAACTCAACTGACAGTAGCGAGTCGGATGGTAGCCTTTGTCCCAAAAAATAACTTTGCACCCCCCGGCAGCAGTTACATTTATAGTTTTCCCAAACTCACAATGCATTTTCCCTAATGGCAGTCGACAGGAAGCACAACTCTGGCATGTACAGGAAGAAAATTTGGCTTTATTTTTCCCCCACTTACATCTAAAAATTTCGTGGGTTTATTTATTTAAAATGTAATATTATTGGAAGGCAGGAAAATATGAATTTTTAATGGCTTAATAGAGTTTTGAATGATAAATTCATTTGCCATTTAATTGTTATTCTATTTGCATAAAACGTTAGTCTGGTTTGTATATTATTTTGTAATTTTATATATGTACAATAACAAGGAACTAGTAAATTTAATTTTATTATTTGTTTAACTTATTTCTTATGCACGTTCTCCGTCTTCCTATTTAATCGAAAGGACAGCAAAATGCTCATTGAATTAACAAACAAATCCTTAATGCAATCTCCCCTGATCTAAGCTGGTATCAATTTAGATTTTCCGCTGTTTTAGCTTCCACTTGAAATCAGATTTCAACTCGTCCTGGCATCCTCCTGGCATCCTGCGCCGTTTGCCTTGGGATTGTGCAGAGTGGTTGTTGTCACACGTTCTGCTTTATTGCATTAGTTTCCCTTTGAGAAATTATTTTCTTTACCTTAATGATTTTCCGCTGCAGTCGCTGGGGATGCGGCTGCCAGTCGCGGAAGAGGTCCTTTCCATCCCTGAGTGGCTATGGAAATATTTATGTTAACTTGCAGTCTCCATGGCTGATTGTGTTGATGCTGCTGCATTTATTTAGTTGTTTTTCTGTTTTCTGTCATTTGAATCTTGGTAGAACTTGAGAAATGCTGCGAATGTCAGTGGCTATTTCGCAGGCAAAGAATAAATTCAATTCTTATTTTTCGGTTTTCCATTTAGCCTCTGTCTGTCCCGCTGTCTGTCTCGCTGTTTTTCATGCGGATTCAATGAACCATAAATTTCAAAGTGCCGCACAGCCAGACGCGACGGCGTCTGACTTTGCTGTCAGCGAAAGGGCACAGAAAAGAAATGAATCGAGTAACCAAAACCGAACGAACAAAAAGAGTAAAGAGTGTTTTTACAATAATCATTGAGAGCGAAACTTTAAAGTTTGTCCCAAAAGTACTCGGCTTACCTGCTCGAAGCAATCTACCTCCGATTAGCTGGACGAGAACTTTCTGTCCTTGCACACAAATTGCAACAATTCGAACGTGATTATCCCGCACAGTCATCCTCGGAGGCACAATAAAAATAAGTTTCCAGCAAGAATAATACAATATTCAGCATTGCACAAGGGGACCAAGGCGAAGAAGGAAAAGCGTTTTACTCGATGATGTCTCTGTTCTGTCCCTTTTCCTAGTTTTTCCAACTGCCTCTGTCTCGCTCTTATCTAGCAAACAATTTTATGCTTCCGCCTGAGCGACAAACAATGGAGCGTAAATATCCCAAAAGCGGGACCAAGGCAAACGAACGAAAGAAAACGCAATTCTATGAAAATGCCTCACATACAGCACATATAAATGTGCAAATGAATGAGCGAGTGAATGAGTGAGTGCACTGGAAAAAGGGGCTACGAAATGCTGATTGATGGCATGTGACTTGGAATTTTTAAACTATAGTTGCTTAAGTAATTAAAAAGATAAATACTAAACATTTCTACTCAAAAATAAGACTACTTAGAGCATGAAGATGATGATACTTATACAATTTCCTAAATACCTTATATACCTTTCACATTTCCCTATTAAATATATATAATAATACAACTTAAAACCCTAATAGATCATAAAGTTATACAATAATAACTTAAGACCATAGTTTTTTTCCCGTGCCTGCCGTGTGAGTGACTGAGTGTAGAAGCAGTTCTGATGCAAGTATGTCCGGTGCAAAGGATCTGAAAGGAGGTGGAAGAAGCCTAGGCCTTCGCATTGTTCCGACATGCATAATAGACGAAGTGAAAATGCCTAGCTAAGCTGGAGATTAGACAGGCTGATACCCTATGGACACGCAGCTCCTTCTTTGGGAAGCCCAAAAGTAAAGGTAAAGCCGCAGAGATGAAAGCACAATCCAATTGGATCCAGTCTTATCCGACTGATATCCCTACTCAACAGAGGGTTACAGGATACGAATTAGAGGCAAAAGGGGATCCTGGAACCGGCAAAAGGAACAACAGACGACAGTGTAGTTGATAAGATTTGGATTTGTCTACAACATTTATTGTCGTCCAATGTTGTTGAGCAATTTTTTATTTGGTTTTCCACTTTTGTTTGGCCATCTCTTTGGCTGTGGCCAGTAAAATGCTTTCTTACTGCCGTACAATTGTCATCATGACCCTCATGCAAAAGAGCCATACACTCGCCCACACACAATGTCAACATCAATGGGTCCTGTGTCTCCTGTCTCCTGTCTCCTTGCCCCCGTGCCGTGTGTAGGTGTTAGTCAAAGCTGTTTTGCATACTTTGCGGCGCTCTGACATTCGCAAATATTTGTCCCTTTTTTCGGTTCGTGTTCCAGGGGCCAGTGGAAGAAAATAAGCGATAAATAAATACAATTTGCTTGGTCTCTTTATTTGCATTTAAGATCGCCCAGATAGAGCACGCAAATGATGGCTCCAATCCATGAAAGGGCCCGAAACCGAATCGAAATAAACGACCAAACTACTGAAAAATTATGTGCGACGCGACCACTTTTTATGGCCATACCGAATTTTTAAAGTCGCATAAATATAAATCCCCCGCGTCAGAGAAAGGGAGGAACGGAGGGAGGCCTAACTTAGCAAAGTCCTTAAATTTCCTTTGACAGGCGACATGTGTTGAAGGCTTTGTCTTTGTGCGTTCGCGACTGCAGAACGAAATCCACATCCAAAATCCAACAGAGCGCAAGCCTGAAGAGCCCCAGAACAGAGTGCCAGAGGAGGAGGAGGAGTAGGAGGAGCAGGAGGAGCAGCAGTAGTCCTCTTGTAACTCTAGACGGAATCCTGGCTATATGGCGATGACGAGCACTGTCGCAGGCGGCGGCTTAGACATGCTCTTAATTAATTTGAACCCGCGATGGCTGCATTCGCTTTGTGACGGCCTGGCTGTCGGCCTCTATGCCATTTCCATTTTCCCTCCCTTTTCCGACTACAAAGTCCTGGCAAAGAACATTTAACTAGAGGCAGCAGCAACTGTTACTCCTCGAATTGTGGCAATTTAATGCTTTTCCAGGAATTGATTGAGACACTACTAAAATGTTTAGTTAGTTGGCCTTTGATGGAGAAACAAGACAACTGATTAAATTAATTAGATTTTTAGTTTTCAGATGTTATTCAATATTGATTAAATGAGGGATGCCTTAAGACGTTAACTTAAACTTCTTGTTTTTGTCTATATAAAGATGCTAAATGTGTCATTTACTTACTTAGATATCTTTATATATAATAAGATTGTAGATTATACGAGTTTAATAAATAAAATATAGGAAATACAATCAATTTAATATTTTAAAGTTGGAAACTGCTCGCAGGTCCATCCAATTACTTACCAAATAAACAGTCACGTTTGTATTTCAGACACAGTTCTGTTCACTTACTATTTAGATGAGCTTAATCTAAATGAGAAATCTGCTTGAAACACGGCGTTGATTAGCAGACTTTGCCCTCTTACCACAACCTCCTCCTAATACTATACACATTTTTGTAAATTAAACTAATTTGCCCCACCTTCTCCTCAATGTCAGCTTGGCAAAGCGTTAGGTTAAGTTTGAGTTGACTTGTCTAACGCTGCGTGAGCAAAGAGCCGAGATGAGTCAACTTTTAGCCAACGTTCTGCTGCTTCTCCGTGCCATAACTGCCAACTTTTGTTGCTTATTTGCATATTTAAAAACTTGCCAGCGAGGACTGGAGTTGGCTTTGTTCGGTGCAAAGGGGGTCTTGGTAATATTCTTGTGATTTTGCTGGCAACAGCAACAGGATGGCTCACCTTTCTCGGATGATGTGCCATGCAAATCGTATGCAATGTGCAAATTCTAGGCGAACTGTGAGTTGCGAGCTGCAACAACTTGAACTTTGGCCCCCAAAAAGCTCCCCAAAGTGTTTGACTTGCGAGAGCGTTTGCCATATTGTCTTACCTTTGTTCATATTTTATTTTATTGCATTATGCCCGTATTTTGTTTGCCTTCCGCCCGAGAAGCCAGCACATCTGTTCGCTCTTTGGTTGGTTAAGTTTTTGCTTACTTAACTTGAACGTTTCAGTTGCGACACTTGGGGAAAATATCCATCGAATGTCAAGAACATAGTTTTAAACTAATATATATTAAAAAAGCCTTACAACTAAATCCAATCCAAAATGTTGTTTATTCTGACTTTAAATCAATATATTTTTTAAATTTCTTGATTTTAGTTTAATTTTTCCCCTGTGCAGTTTCCAGTTGGTCCCCGCAATCAATAGCTTGCTTTAATGGCTTCTGCCACGTCCACATGGCGTATGCGCAATATGTTACCCCACTCACGACATTGCCAATTCGTTCTCACATCGTCTTTTGGGCCGCAACAATGGTCGATCTGCATGTCCATCGTCTCCGGCATATCCTTCACATAGTCATGCATACAGTAGGCCGCCATTAAATATGTGCCAGTCGAAATTGTTCAAAGGGGGCATACATATACCTATACATGCAGCCTGCTAGAGCGTCCAGTGAGGCTATGGGGAGGATCGCGGGCGCGTTGACAACGCCAATACAGGTGCGCACAATGCAAACGAGTGACATGCAAATGCTTTCAACAACAATTGCAATTCATGCTCACCCAGCACACCCAGCACACACACATTTGTTGGATAGCGAATGACAAGCAGCCGTCTCACGTTTCGTTTCATTTTTGAATGTCGATTTTTCGAGCATTCTCTTCTACTATTTTCTTTTTTCTTTAGTGCCTGTGGCTCGCTATTTTTTCCATAAGCAGGGTATGTGTGAGAAAAGAGTATATCTATGGGGGATATGACTAAAATTCTTCCACAAGTCTTTTCTAGGTTTTCAAAGTCCTGAATAAATACAATTTTAATTTGAAATGTTGTACAAACTCTATAGAAAGGTGAATAAATAGTTTAAGACTAATTGTTAGCTTTAGATAGATGAGTAAACATAAAATGGTACTCAAATCTTAGTTTTATATAAGGGATATAATCTTATTCGATTTATTATTAAAGAGAGTTTCAACTTTATTCTTGAGTTTAATATAAGTTCACTATAATATTAACTAATATACTATTTATATTATTTATGTTCTAAATCGCTATTAAATAATAATAACTATATAATTACTATTATAATTAATAGACTGGAAAGACTAGATAGGAAAAGAGATCATATTTCTAACTACATTTCATATAGGAAAGTATACAACGGTTTTTACTGTTCCATCGATCTTTGGGTATTCCTCGCTACAATTTAAATACTTAAAATAAGTTCCGGATGCCTTAACTTTTCTATAATGTTTAGAGACTTTGATGTTTCCACATCATCTAGTGTTCGATATGGCTCTGATTTGATTTTCACTTACCATTCAAGCATTTAAAATTCTCAGCCATATGTGCTGTTTGCTGGCCAAAGACGCCGATGATTCTGAATGCAGCAACGACGGGGAAAACTTTTGCAGCAACCTGTTTTTGTTTTGCAACCGCAACGAACAAGAAGCCCCAATGACGGACACAATGCTGCAGCTTCAGCTCCCGATGCTGATGCTGCTTGTTTTTCCCATTTTCCGCATTTTTCCTGCTCCTGCATGCCGCTCACTCTCACTCACTTATGCATTCGCACTCGCACATGCGATGCGCCACAAAATTGCAATTTCCACTAAGATTGATGAAAAACGTTTCCAGAGTTACGCCTCCGCTTCAGCAGCGATTCTGCTGCCGATGATGGCTCACCTGTTTCCCGCCTGCCAAATCATGTCATCAATTGAATTTCAAACGATTATTCTTGCACGTTTGCAAATCGCGGCGAAAATATTTGCCACGCCAGCCGTTCGTTGTCAGCATTTCCGTTTTTTCACGATTTCCCGATTTCCTTCATTTCAGCAGGTGTGTGTTTGTGTGTGGATTTATCCTATACCATATTCTATATATGCCCTGCATATCAACTGCGCGGCATCACAATACGTTTCGATTACGCATTCAAATCAAATTGTTGTCGTCGGGGGTCGCATCAGAGGCAAAATGCGAATATGAAACGCCTACAGATTCGGTTAACCCAGCCCTTAAATCTACACTGGGAGAAAAATCAGTTGTTACCAGCTCGAAAGAAATATAATAATTCTTAGGTAACCCAAGAGGTAGAATATTTATTGGGATACTTTTAAAGAAATTTGTATACGGTGTAAGATACATACTATATTCTTTTAAGCTTCTTAAACTATATTTATTTATAACATCTAAGTAAACATCTAAGCTAAAAGGTCTTATGATTATTTTAAAAAGGATTTAAGTAAGGATTCTCCATAATCTTTAATATTTAATGGAGCTTGCAGGATACAGGCAATATTGTTTGACACCTTCTTGAAATAAGTATTTAAAACTCTAAAGAAACAATTCAGTATTTTATGTTTCTTTATTTGCCTTAGTTTTCTGAGTGCATTCAGCAACCCCCAGTTCCGGCATGTAATCCCGCAAAGTGCATTCATGGAAAATTCACATTCTGCAGGAAGATCAAAAATCATCGCCTAGCATCCGCCGCAGGGGCTTCTCCGAACCAAAATTCTTTGCGAACGGCTCGCATATTTCACAACTTAATTTAATGCATTTGCAGTTGCATATTTTTTGGTTGTGAGGTGAAGGCGGTGTGGGGTTGGCTCGACGTGGCTTGATATCAACTAAATATTGTATACAAACTGTTCTGCAATTTGCTGTTATTAATTTTGCAAATAAATTTCTCGAAGCACTCAGACGTGAAATGCCGACGCGTTCCGCAGCATCCACCGCGCTGCAGCTGCCGCTGCTCAAATATTTAATGAATATTAGTTTTCTTTGGCGCTGCCTAGGTCTACTATACATTTACGACTTGCCCAAGGCGGGGCAAGCCTGCCACTGGTCTGTACCTCTGTGCAGCTTTTGGATTTCCCTTTTGCGGTTAAATATATATATAAATATGTATATCTGAACACAGAGAGAAATGAAGACAAAATCATAGCCTAAAGAATGTCAACTTGTACAAAGTAATTTTAATAAGATATTTAAAATATTATTCTTTAAGTAATGTAGAGGAAATATAGTTCTCCGTCTCAGTTCGTTTCAGGGCTTATATATTTTCCTACTCTATTTTGTAGAAACGTATAAAATGCCTACCTCAAGTACTTTTTCTCTGTGCAGCAGTTGAGGTAAAGGTTAACGAGCTGCCTGGAGCCTCAAAACAGCGTGAAATGAGCAGATTTATATGCTTAATTTTTAGCATTTAACCTGCGCTTAGATATAGCAATGTTTACGAGCAGAGCTATATCTGAAGCTGGAGCAAAGTGCCGCAAACGAGGCCGGTAACCCAACTCCCAATCTGGCCAAGTCAGCAGGCGGTATTCCTTTCCCCTGCGGCTTCCCAATTTTCCATCTTGGACTCTTGGAATTGGAATTTGAAGCCCATTAATACTACAGACTTCGGCAGCAGCATTACAATTGTAAATAATTAGTGTATTCAATTACGACTTCATAACTCAAGTGCAGGGCAGTGCCGGGCCAAGGACGAGGCCCTTGTACGTGGACCATGTTATCCTTTAATTAGTTGCGCTCCACGATCTAACCATGCGTCTTGATTAAGCGCCGATTACACGTGCTGCAAATTATGGCAGCTGACAGCTGCTGTTGGCCAATGCCAAGACGTTACACCCCGTTTCCAAGGACTCGTAGGCTCAGGACCCCCAGTGGCTCCAATCGGCACTGGCAAAATTACCGCTGATTGGCTTTAACTGCGACCAAAATGCTCACTAATGAAATAACAATGGAAATTAGGCCAGCATGAATATAATTTAGCGTCGGCTCAACTTTAAATTCAATTTCGGCCACATTTAGGCTGCCAGAGGAGGCAAATAAAAGTTTGCCAGCCTGGTGTTGCGACAACTAAATGGAATAAAATCCATTTTAACAGATGTCAAATCACATAAAGAAATACGGCCGACTAATGGCAAACAAATACAATTTATTTCCGGCTGCAAACAAAGCCAAATTGAATTCAAATTGGAAACACAATGAGGATTAGCCCACGGCAGCTCGAATTATAGGAATAATTTGTGGTTTTTTTTTTTTCGTTTTTGCAAACAATTTAATAATGCGTTAACCTTAGGATATACAAAAAATTGTCTAATCGGAGAATATAAATATTGGATATTTTTATATCATGGTAAATGCTTAAATTGTTAAATACACAATTTAAATCCAAACCCCTCACATTTTAAAGAGATTAAAGAGATTTATTTCCAAAGTTTTATTTCTATTAAAAATCACTTTAATGTCACAAAATGCTGTTAGCTTCAAGGTTAATTTCCAGGAAGTCTTAAAGTCAGCATAAATATGCTTAATGAAAGTTGAAAATGTGAAGCTGCAGTACCAATATTTATGTAACAGAATTCGGCACACAAAACTCGACTCCCAACTCATTCTGAGCTGCTTAAGTTTCTTTGTCGGCGCAACGCTATTTGCTAACAGGATACGGCGACCTCTTAAGGACTCGCTACATTTGCTACAAAATTTTCATAAAATATGCAGCTAATTACGTGTAAGTTACTTACAGCCATCCAACTACTACTCAGAAGCAACTCACTGGGGGGACTCAAGTCGAGTCTCGCTTCTCTGTACTCTCGACAAGCCATTGCCCTATAATACAATTTAATTACTGGAAAAATCACAGCTGAAATGGAGCTGGGGAGACAGGAGAAGGGAGCTTGGATGGTGGTGAGAAATGCTCCATGTCAAATGGAGCACGACGGCAATAGTGCGTAAATCTCGGTGCCTTAAGTAGCGGCATCTCCTAACCCCAATTGACAATGACATTCTGCCGTCATTACGGAGGAGCGAAGGAGGACACCATTTCCGGCGACCCGGGGAGCTGCCTGGCAACTGGCTACTAGTAGATGGTAACTGGTATATGCCAGCTCCTTGCTGGGCTACTGGTTACTGGCTGTTGACTCGTTGTGTGCGCAATTACAGAAATTAGCTTTCGTTTTTAATTTATTAGCGCCATTGTGCGTGCGCGTAATGGCGACAGGGGACAGGCGACAGGGGACAGGCGACAGCCAACAACCGACAGACGACAACCTAGCAAATGTCTCCTCCCAATCTCCATTTAAGCACAGAAAAAAAATAGTACAATAAATACTCGGGGACTTTAAATAGGTTCGAATTGTTTGTGAGGAGCCTTTTTGATATTATTTATTTTCTAATTTATTAAGAATACAACAGATTTCTCTGGCACAAGTAAATATCCAAAGATTTCTTAGAAAACTCAGCAATGTCATTTTGGCCATTGGAAAATACACTCATTGTGTTTTATAATCAATACTTAGGGTGTCATTAAGGCCGTGTTTCCAGGGATTACAATTTCTTGCCGTGCACTTGCTACACTTTGGTAACAGCTCCCGTCGGCGAAGGGTGTCCTGGCCCCCTACCTAACGTATGGCAAGACAAATGCTCTTGGCTGCTGCCGGGAGAAATTAATGTGCATATAACTTACGCCTTTAGTCCAAGGAGTGTCCTGGAGATCGGGGGAGTTGAAGTTCCGGCGCCCTGCAAGGATGTGGCGCGGGAGGCAGGGCCATTAAGGTTGCAGCATTTGTTTGCCCGGGCCAGGCAGAGTTTCATGCATTTTAAAGGACCTCCTTACCGCTCCCCTGTCCCTCGCACGCATGGCCAATGAAGTGTGTGCAGGTTTTAAAAATTTCATGATGATTTAACAGGCAACACGGACGTCATCTGTGTGCAGTGCACATACACACAGACCTTTCGTACATATGTATGTGTTGTGGCATATGCATATGGAGAAAGCCAAAAATGAAAAATGAAAAATCCAGCACTCACGTGTGTGTTGCCGTTGGACAAGTTTTTGGGTAACTATCCGCTTCACTGGGCCACCAATGGCCAAGATTTATTTACTCAACAGGCAAATTGCGCATAATTGAAAGAAAATATATGAACAACGCCCAAGGGCTCTTGCACCGAAGTAAAGCACAAAAAATCCGGTGGCTTAATTATGCATTTATGCTTTTAACTTCACCTATTACATTTTTTCATGTTAAAAATTCAAATTGGCAATATGGCGCTACCTTCCTTTTTTAATTTGTAGAAGTTTTCATTGAAACGTAGAAAGAGATAACTTGTATAATCTTTTTTTTATTTAAAGTGTCATGGTTTATCACATTTAGGTAAATACTGAATACCCTAATAATATGTTATAAACATTAATTTAGGGTCATAGCTCCATAATGAAAAAAAAAATATAATATATAATGTAATGTTTTGCTTATTGTAATTGATGATAAAAGAAAGTTTGCTTAAAAAATTTTTATGTTAAAATGTTACATAATTTTATGAAGCACATACCTATTAGTCTATGGCTTTTATTCAAGTTTAATGGCACTGTTCCAGGTCTTTAAGACACTAACTAATTTAAAGAATTTTGATACTTTTGCACCCATTAAAATTAAGTTGTCTAAAGCATTGAATAGAATTCATTTGAAAATTCTTATTTTTTGCTAAGTTCAACGCTCTTTTGCCCGCATTTCGAATCTTTTATTTGCCAAACTTGTTAAAATATGTATTAAATATCATCTAGCAAAGAGTTCATTGGCCCGCTTATTAATAAACGTGGCGAAACTTTTATCTCCCGTGCCTTCTGGGAGTCGCTGATGCTGTTGTGCCATTAATTATTTCGCGAGCGGGTAATAAACTTGCTGTGCCGTGTTGCGCATACGCAGCGTGGTCCAGTCTTGTTAGCGGTAATCGAGGTTAGCCACGCGTTTCAAGCGCTTCGAGCTTGTTGTTGTTTGCCAGAGACCGTTAATAAAAAGCTGCCGTGGCCGTATGTCTCGTGTTTTAAGGTGTCTATGAATCAGGTCGTTGTCCGCTGCCAGTTTTAGCGTGTGTGTGCGCCGTGTGTTGGCCACAAAGTGCGCATTAGTGTGATTGCATAACATTTGCTAAAAGGAGAGAAAGAATGGAGACAGCACACACAGGCAACATGAAAAGGAAAAACTGGTAGCAACCATCCCGAAACGAAACCGAAACGTAGCCAGACCAAATCCTTACGTATGTGCCCCGCCGCTGCTGCTGCTGCTGCTGGCGATGCTGCCGATGCAGCTGCTGAGGCTACGTGCTGGATTTCCCAGTTCGCCCAGCTTCCCATTTTGCACAAAAGTTTGCACAACACCACAAATTCTCGCAAATTTCCAGCTGCCGGCTCATAGTTGGTGATAATTTAAGTCGGAAATTCGGATGTTCCTCCTTGTATTTCGCCCGCACGTAAACCAAATCCGAATCCGTATCCGAATCTAAAGAAGAAAAGTGCTGCCACCCCTTACGGTTGCATTTTCTGCAACATTTTCCTCTCCCCAACACCAACACAAACGTAAATTGCAATTACAACAAGTGCAATTGCAATGGCAACACGAATACGAATGCGAATCCGAACTGTAATCAAAGCCAGGCAAGGCAAAAATTGTGAGAATGCAATTATGGCCAAGACATGGTGGAGGGGGAAAGGCTTGGGCCTGGGCCACAGCTGCCATAAAGTAAATAAAAATACAAACACACACACACACACAACACTGGCAACACGGTGGGCTGTCAAACAAACCGAAAATGAAATCATTGTCAATTCATAAAACTGAGCAAAAATGTTACAAATTGCATTTACATATGCTGCAGCATCGCCTGAACGCTCACACGCACGTTCCGCTCGGCCATTACGGCGGCCATTATGCTTCATTGCGAAAGGCGCCGCTTGACACAGATGCAGATGCAGATACAGGGGAAAGTTGGCCAAACAGGACAGGATGGCAGGATGTCGGGGAAGGATGGGAGGGGGATGTATTGCAGCAAGTGGCAGCATTGCAACCCTTCGGGCTAAGCCCCTGGCAGCCATGTCGTTTATTTAAGATGACAGCAGCAGCAGTAGCAGCAGCAGAAGCAGAGCCAGCAGCACCACTAGTTTTGGTCAAGTGGGCAAAACATATTGCAGCCACTGTGTTACACTGGGTTTATGTGATAAATATACATACGCGTACTTCCCGAGTACAAGTTGGAGCGATCGGGGAAATTTGAATAAGTGGCGGCAGGAAAATATATCAATAAGTGTCGGCTCGACGAATAAAAATGGCCAGCCATCCATAATCCCATTGATGCCATCTGGTTAATACATTTCCCTATGAATATTAATTATGAGTGGTTAATAAATAATATGTTAAGGTTCTTAGTTGCTATTATCGGGTATTTATAATTCTATCTTCTTATTTAAAACTATAAAATTAAGATAAGAAAGCTTATTAATAATAAAACGCCTTAAATAAAATCAAATTAAAGTGAACGATTTCAGCACTTTCTTGTGGAAAACGTTTTCTATTTCCTTATACTTATTTAAAACTAAGAAGTTAAATAGTTAAATACACATGTATATATACTGCGGTATCACAAGTGATTTCTGAAGAATCCTAGATAGTTATATAGCTATTAATTTAATAAATAAGACTGCTATTCTTTGAATTTTTCAACTTTTGGCGGCAATTTTCCAGCAGTATTATCGTAAGTCTGCTCATCGTGTAAACTTTCAGCTTCAGCTACTGTTGCAAGCATTTTCGACTGGGTACTGACCTTCTTTTTGCCGCCTCGAGCGTAATTGACATTTATTAATTGGAAAACAATAATTCGCCTGCCAAAGTGCCAGAGAGCCATCGGAGTTACCCGGCGACGATGCTCTCCCGGCTCTTGGCTGCATGCCAAGTGGCATTCCTTGTTGCAGGATGATTTATTTGCCAGCCCCGAAGAAGTGGAGCGATAACATGCTGCAAGGCCAGCTGGTTGTCCCGTGTAATCAGTTATGCAGGCAGCGATTAAAGGCCGTCATCGGCAGGAAGCGCTGAAATATTCCGCGGACGCCAGCTGCTTCCAGTTTCTGCTCCTCCGTCTCCGCCTCGTCGTCGTCGTCCTGCCAACACCCCCACTCTATCTCTCTTCCCATTAAAAGCTGTCAAATTTTAATGTTTTACATGGCAGGCTCAAAGTGGCAGCTACAGGCGGTGGCAACATCATCATCGTCCACATTTTCCGGGCATGGTCATGGCACCTGTCTGTCCCGTCCGACCCTTCCACACAGCAGACACATCTCCCAGTGTCTACCCAGGCAGTAAACATTAAAAGCACATAGTTTTAATGAACCAGGCGAGCATCTACATACCAGTAGCAGTGGCAGGATGTAGAGTAGTTGCCGCGTGTCCTTGTACTTGCCGCATGCTTAACGGCCGCCTGGCACACGAGGCGTATGTGGAACGTGGTCCCAACACGCGATAAATTCATTAAAGAACTGCGACCAACTCCCAAATCTGGCTTGCCTAGTCTCGCGGGCAATGTAAAATAAACATAGTGCAACACGGCCCAAAAAAACGAACGTAACGATGCCATAAAGTTAAACATAACAAAGATAAGGTCTCAAATTTAATTTAAAAGCAAGTGAAAGGTAACAAGAAGTTTTAAAATTTATTTAAATAGCGTACTAAATAAAAGGATTCCTGCCTTAAGGACTTATAAAAGTATTTCTAAAGTCTTTATATTTATCTTTAATACTTATTACCACTCTGGTCAAAAACTAAGTTGCTATGCCTCTATTTTGACCAGGATAAACACCACATTAATGCTGAATCCTTTTATTCACTGTGTACTCGGTTGCATATCATTTTTTTTGTTTTGGTCGGGCAACTAGCTGTGAGCAGTGAGCTGCGAAGCGCACACGTTTATAGATTAACACATTTTTACTGCTGAATGTACTAATAAGGCGAACATTTCCACTTTGAGTTGCCCCCAGGAGGGGCCCTCACTGGCAGTAGCACTGCCTGATTCCAGGAGTAGGGCCAGGAGCAGCAGCCAGGACCTGCTATCTCCCGCAGAGGCAAACACAGGAAAGCTCGTACGTGAGCACGTGTGTGTACTTTCGAAATTTATAACACCGCCCCGGCGTGGCAGAGGGAGTTGGAAAATCTGGTGGAAAACCAG
Source organism: Drosophila kanapiae (assembly GCA_008042475.1). NCBI lineage: Eukaryota > Metazoa > Arthropoda > Insecta > Diptera > Drosophilidae > Drosophila > Drosophila kanapiae. The sequence continues at coordinate 176,004 of VNJM01001510.1, forward strand.
GCAAAACTGGAAGCACTGCACGAATGCAGGGTGAACAACAAAAAAAAAAAAAATACGGGAACGAGCAGCGTTGAAAATAAAGCAAAGCCAAGCGGCAAGAAAAAAAAAAACAAGTGTATTTCATTCAGTGCCCCAAGTCCCGCGAGGCTCAGTTCGCTCAGGCAGCCAGCCAGTTAAATGGCAAGTCCCCGAGGAGCGCTGGATTCCCGATTCCCGATCCCCACAATCCCCCCATTAAAATCCGGCCACTGCCACGGCTACGCCTTGGAGTATGGCTCTTGCTCGCCATGTTGCTGTGTTGTGATTTCGGCCACTCACTGGGAATGCACACACATGCTGCTTGTTCCTGGCTACCAGGTTCCTGGTGCCTTGTTCCCGTCTCCAAGCACCGCGTCCTGGATTCCGGCTGCAGCGCGTGCCTGGCACAGGCAGCTGCGCCCGTCATCAATGGCAGAGAACTCAAATACACAAAGAAAACATAAAGAAAAATGTTAAATATACAAAGAATAGTATTTATTATATTTATTTCCCCAAAAGAAAATGCTGGAGTTGTCAAAATGTAGTCCAATGACTTGTTCTTCTCTTCAAATGGATTTTGTTGGCATTAAATACTCTACCATCCTTTTGTAGAATTATATATTTAATACCTATTATTATTATTTTGTTCGAATAATATTGATTCTCTCAGTGCACGTAGCAACTCCCACTGCAAGCCGTGGCTTGACTTGTAATTACCACTGCATTGTGGACTTTTATTTTCTTTGTTTGCCAGTCACTTTAAGTTCGTCTGGCGGCTCCTGGGAGTCTGCTGCACCTGACGTAGATTGAATTACTGTTAAAATATTATCGGACAGGTCCTTGCTTATCAGCCGGCAAGGGGAAGTTGGCTAGCGATGAGCAGATGGAACAGGGGAACAGGATATAAGGCAGGATTTTCCGATTAGCTTGACGCGCGCACCTGGACTTAACCAGGCGGAAAATTAACAGAGGGACTCGCCAAAAAAAGGGACGCGAACTCTGAATGTCTGACTTTTCAGCAGAAGGGTTAATTTTTAGTTGAGCAATTTTCTTGGCCAACCTAATTTAAAAACCAAAGCAGCCCGCATTGATTTTCATTCCCAACCCCCGCCGCCAGGCAAATGGAAAAATCATTTTGATACATTGTTATTGTTATGCACATCCCGCATAATCATAAGCATAAAAAGCGAACATAAATTATTTAAACTATTCAATTCTCAGCTGCCAACAGGCATGTGCAAATCATTCGCGCGCCAAGAGAAGGCTGTAAAGTGCTTTAATGCTGTCATTTCAATGCATTTCACGCAATAAACAAAAGGCACATAAAATGAGCAGGCAAAAACAAAATGGCATCAACTATAAATTGGGGATTTCAAACAATAAAGCACACACACACACACGAAGCTAGCGGAGCGAAAGAGTGAAAGTTTGGGTTACAAAAAAGAGCTGATGGGAAAGCTGCTCATCAATGCAATCATGCACGCATAAAAATCCCAATTTAATTCAATCAATTCGTGTATGTGCGGTGCCCGGTTCTTGTATTTCTTTTGAGGTAAAACCCACTCAACGGAATACAAATTGCTGGCAACGAACTTAAGTTCAGGAGGAGGTGGGTGGTGGCAAAGCCAAAAGGACGATGGATGAGCGGGAGTCTGGAGTCTGGAGCCGGATTGGAAGCTGCAGATGAAGCTTGGGCCGCTGGAGCTGTGTACGAATGACTCTCGTGTCGCCGTCGAAATTGTCTGATGAATTTCTTCAATTCAAAACGTGACTGACGCAATGATTGTGCACGTTCCTGCCTCGTCCTTCCATTCGCTCTATAACTAAGTGCCACTATGTAAGTGAATAACTGTCACTGCACAGATCCCGACACATCCTCCTTAGTCCTCCATTCGGATTGCTCGTCATCAGTGTCGGCAGCTCGGTGGGTTTCTAGTCGAAGTCGGATATTTTTCACAGAGCTGAAAATTATTTAATTTCTTCATCTATTTATTAGTATTTATTTTTTAAAGTTGTATATTTTTATTATCTATAAAAGTCATTCTAAATTCTACTTTCTACAACATTTTTATCCAAAGAATTATTGTGGGATCATCAAACTAAGTTTGTTCCTGTTTTTTGCTAAATTAAAAGGATGTAATAATATCTAACCAATTTCTTTCGATTCAAGTACCTTAAATTGATTCAAAATCCACTTTTTAGCTTCTTTACTTAGCTATTTCTCGGACATGCGGGCATTACTGTCCATGTCCTGACTGAGTGCCCAATGAAGACGAACTGGCGGGCTGACGGGCTGACGGGCTGACAGAAGGGCAATAGGACTAAGAGACATGGCTAAGCATGCCATAGTTGGCACTTTTAAGTCATTTGCTACGTTTTAACTCGATTCGAAATGCGGCCATCAACCAGAGGGGCACTCAATCAAACTCGAAGCTTCGGGTCAGAGCTGCGACTGCAACTTGCAGTCAAAACGCGTTCAGCAAACACACTCCTCCTACTCCTCCTCTCCCTCCCATAAGCCGCATGCATATGGAATAGCTGACTGCAAAAAAAAAAAAACCGACTAAGGGAGTTCTTAAAGCCAAAATCCTTGCAACGTTGCTAGCACGTTTTGTGGATCTGCCATCGAATTCGTGATGGCCAAAAGAGAAGCTTTCGCTGAGCCATTACCCGAGCCCAAAGACCGGAAAAAGCGACACTTTCGCCTTGGTTTTTGATTGTTGCATTTGTATTTTTTTCGACATATTTTGCACCCCCGCCAACAAGAGCTTCGACCTTAGTGGCCCATTGATTCGGCAGCAGAGTGTGTGTGTGTGTTGGCCAGATTGTGAATTATTTAAAAATGATTTATTATATGTTTGTTTGCGCTTTGCGGTTGCCAGCAGCAGCAGCAGCAGCTGTGCCGACTTACAGTGGCGCAAATGGGCGGAAAAGTGGCCAAAAACTCATGAGTGCAAAGTGCAGAACAAGTGGTGCCACTGTGGTGTGCCTGCTAAATATTTCAATGGATGCAACGATAAAAGAAACAACAATCCAGCAAGCTGAGCAAATCTATTGTGTTTTCATTTGAATTTAATATTTTATTGCGGCAGCAGTCAGAGCAGCCAGAGAAGCCAGAGAGCCTGCAATTGCAATCGAGTTTGCCTTTTGCGGTTTGCCGCCAACTGTAAATATGTGCCATCATCCCCGGACTCTCCGCAAGTGAGTGTTTGTGTGTTTGTGTCTGTTTTGGCCGAGTGTTGTGACATGTCAGTTGCATGGCTTCAATTAAAATTTCTACATTGCGGTTTCCGGTCTGGCGGAGGAGGAAAAACAAAAAAAAAAACAACAAACCAAATGCGAATCCGAGTCCAAGACCGAAACGCTTAACCGACATTCATCAGGATACCCAGCTGCTGATTGATTAAGTTGCATGCATGTATAATGCTGAGACCGCACCAACACCTGGCCAACAATCCCGGTCAAAGAGGAGCTGATGCCCATTCAATCCAAACTCAAGATACAATTTTACAGCGACCCCGTCCCGTGCCGCCTTGGCAATGATAATAAATTGTGCCTTAAATTGCCGCCTGACCCACTTCAATTTATGTGCGTGGCAGTTAAGGAAAAACCATAAATTTAAATTGAATGAACGAACCCAAAAAATTAACACACGCAATTAAAATTCTACAACAGTCTGCAGCGGCCTTCAAGCCAGGCAAATCCATGGCCAAGTGACATTGTGACCGAGTCACTCGGTACCGTCCCTTTGGGTCCAACTCAAGGCCAAAGGCTGACCCTTTTCCAAGTCATTGAATAGATTTCTTTCACACACACAGACCCACATAAAAAGGGACCAGGAACATAGGGATCCCAGGACCAAGGCTGACCTCCATTAGGGCGGAAAGGCATTACACATTCTGATTGGAAAATCTATGATGATCATTAATAAAATCGAGACTAGTGGAAAATGCCGAACAATAACAGACGGCAATGGGCCAGCTCTAATCATGGCTTCACCAATCGAATTGCTGGGCCAAAACCAAAAGCTAAGCAGGCCTGGCCCGAAACTAGACTTTGATTCCAATTTGCATGCAAATTTTGCACAGAAAGAAAAGCAATTATTGCCTTTTTATAATCTCTATTATTGATTAATTAATTAATATAATATTTCTTATATTAATATTTATCCTTATAAAATTAAAAAGAAGTAATAATTCAAGAATCATTTATCTTTTATTACAAATTACAACAATCAACAAATTTTATGAATTCAATACTAATATTAATATTTGCTTCCGACGAAATGTAATTTCTTAAATCACACAAATTTAGAAACAAAATACCACCGAGAAATATTAATAACATATGTTTTAAAAGGTTTTAAATAATTTTTAAACGTGCATTTTCATTAAAAGTAGTACTATCGAACAATTTCATAGCTACTTGTCCTTATGTTGTATCATATTGTGTGTTGGCTTTCTGTGTAAGTAGCTGCATGCATTTATGCGCCCAACTTTAGTCAGTGCAAATATTATTTTAATATCTAGTGAAGCTTCTCCCGTTTTAGCCGCCTCTTTCCCTCAGTTCGGTTATCCTGAGGCTCGTCTTTTTGTGTTGAACCTGCCTGTTCTGCTGTTGCCGTTGTTAAAGTTGTTGTTTTTCATTCTGGCCAAACTTTGAGCAGCAAACAATGCTTCATTATAAGCTTCAACCCATGCCAGAGGTGATAAGCCATGCCAGCACCAGCCAGAAAACCCGAACCTAAACTCGAACCGAGACCAGAGCCTGGAGAACCAGGAGTGGAGCCACATCCCAGCCAACTTCTTGTATAAACTTCACTTTATGCTTTCGGCTTTCAATGCCCCAAAACACTCTAACCGATGGGGTAAGGAGGTCCTACACTTGCAAATAATTCAGTGTTATTTACAAAGCCTTACAAATTGTTTATTATTTTTAGAGATTTAATCATAAGCTCGGGGATTTTTTTAATACAAAAATAAACTTGCAAGCAATGGCATACAGTTTTCCTTAATAAAAAGAAACTCAAACTATTTTTTGGCAAGGTAAAAGTGCCTATGTTTTGCTCTGTGTATACACACTCTTCTTTTAACTTACTCACATGCCATTTGCTTGTACTTTGTATGAATTTTACGAATATTTCATAACAAGAATTATGCTTGTGTCTAAGCCGGTGAGTGTGCACACACACTCTCCTTCGGCAGTGTGTGTGTGTGTGAGTTGTTGCCTGTTCTTGTTGTCGTGTCGTATCGCATGTTTTGTCATACGAAGTGGCTATGCAAAGACAAACAAGCCGGAACAACAACAACAGCAACAATGGCAACAAGCACGGCCAGAACGCTGCACAAAAATGTTGTCAATCAAGGCTGAAGATAACAAGAGACAAAGGCAGCAAACACACAGGATGCTAAGCCCTTAAATTGCCCCAGACAGCCGGGAAAATGTGTCTTGATTACACGTTAGTGTCTCTGTGTCGGTGTATCCCGAAACAAATTAAGTGGAACCACCAAATTCCTCATTCACAAACTATTTCCTTTGGAGACTGCCGTGATTTATTTTTCATAGCATACTTCTATGGGCAAGTTACGTAGAGAAGAAATTAATCTTTTGGGCAAAAGTTTACCTCAAAAATAATAATAAATAATGTGTAAAAAAACAGGAAAATACACATAGTCTAATATTAGAAATTCAGTTAAAATTATGCGTGAATTTATGATTATTTATGTTAATGAATGAGTCTTTGTCGAACCCGGCTTTAAATGTATAATTTGCAAATGAACCGTGAGTCCTATAGAGCGTATTAAATTGGGAAAACATCTAGTTTATATATGTTAATAGATAACATTTTATTTAATTTAAAATAAATTAAATTATAATTTAAATTGTGGATTATTGGTAGGTTATTTAAATTCAAGTACATACAAGAATGTGAGCGGAATTTCCAATGCAGCTTTAAAAATTCCTTGTTTTCTTGAATTTATATTTATAAAACAAAATTTTATATTAAGTATTTTCTTTATTAATATGCTTTTTTTTTTGAACAGAACTTATTCAAATTTAAAGTTGAAGTTATGGACTCGTAAATCACTTATCCCCAATTAATAGCCTCAACTTTTATGAAGAACACGATCAACTCTGACTGCAAGTGGGCCTGGGCAGCCTTTTATTATATTTCCTCTGTGTTGCCTTCACTTTTTCCTTCACTTCTTCGGGGGTAATCATGCGAGCAATTAAGCTCCTCTCGATTGACGCTAATTAATGAACAGCATTAAAAATTATTATGTGTGAAGCAAAGAAGCAGCAGCAGGACCAGCGGCGGAGTCGTCAGCGTACAAATATGACAGCTTTTTCAAGGGGCTTGCAGCCTGCGATTGCCACGCCCACCTCACACACACCTCCAGCACACACACGCACACACACAATTTCAATTTTCGTGCCGTGTAATTTGCGCGGATAATTTATATGCATGGCAGGCGGCATATAGAAGACGACGCTCATCCTGCTGCTTCGATATTGCTGCTGGTGCGAGATGAAATAAATTTTGCAGCATCATTTAAGCTTAATTAAGACGTCCCAGCCGCAAGCGATGATGGCCAAAAGAGCCGAGCACCGACGACAGCGAGGCCACAAAAGCCTCCCAAATGCACCCGTGTTCCACATAAATAAATGAGTACGGAATTGTGGGGTTTGAGTGGCTCTGCGACCGAGTGAAGTGGCGGCCGCGTGCATATTCGAGGGCCAACGTCTCAATGCCCATTTGATTTCCAGCCAACTCACGATTCCACGCATTAAATCGCTTAGACAATGTCAAAAGGCATCATTACTCAAGGAGCCGCTGGCAGGCCACGTCCAAACCCCGTCCAATTGCCCTCGTCATCTCAAATGAGTGGTGCGATAAAGCAGTTAGGCCAACAGAAGGAGAAGGGTCGTTAGAAATAAATGGCTCGACTAAGAGATACCCGGTAATAAAGTAATAAATAAGAGAATCGAAGGGAAATCAATACTAAATATGCGTTGCTTAGGAATTCTATCAAAGCCCACAGAGACTATCTATCCATGGCTCTCAACTCCTATTCCTAACATACAAGCCTCGTTTCCATTAACACATAGTTAAGTATACCCTTCTCCACAACAAAATACCGGGTATAAAAAGGCCAAGAAGAACTGGTACTAAAAGGAAATATATACGGGATGAGAAGCATGAGAGTTCCGAGTAACTCGATTCCCAGCCAATGTTGATTTTTAATTACCGCGAAGGCAACGAAATGTAACGATATTTACTATGAAATTCAATGCCATTAAACACAATTAAGTGCGTTGGGATCTCCCCCCGCTTTTGCTAAATTACATCCCCTGGAACATAAGCAGGCAATTATGGGGGCTGAGAAGTAAAGAGGGTGACTTTACCAGCTAAATTCATTGAGGCAACGGTTCAAAGTGTTGCACATTACGCATCATTTCAGCCGACTTTCAGGACCCGCGGGTTCCCCGCCCTTACACTGTATATATCCCTATCTCTCCAAAAAACCTGAAATGGGGGAAACAAAAAAAATGGCAAAACAAAAGCGTGAAAATTGCAAAAGTTTTCTTAATTGCTCCACGCGGCGGCTCGTCAACGTTGTCGAAAATTAAGGGCAAATATGCAAAGTCATTGTGTGGATGTGGAGGAAGGGTGCCCTGTGGGTGGGGGCGGGGGGTTATCGTGGGTGACTGGTGGAACGGCCTAGCCCACGTGATGATTAAGCCAAGCCCCTCCCTTCTCTTTACCCACACGCACATGGAGAGAAAAAGCCAGGCGGGAAAATGTGGGGAGAAACTCACTCGTCTCGCACTTACACACATGGAGCTTTCCCATGGAAAAGGCCTCAAATGAGGCACATTCAGCGGTGGCAATCGAATTCGAATTTGCCACATCTTAAAGCCCTTTAATCGGAGGCCAGGTTGGTTCTGTGAATTGGTTAATCGAAAGAAATATACATAGACTTTTTGTTACAATTTAAAATAGTTAACTCTGTAAACATATAAAATTAGTTTAAAGGGAAATTAAAGAAGAATAGTTAATGAATTTAGCTTAAAGATGTTACCCACTCTTTGACAGAAAAACCAAAAATTTCTCCAAATATGAAATCAATCAACATCGCTTTAAAAGTGATCTTGATTTACTGCAGCAAATACAAATATTTAAGCCCATCTGGGAAATAATTAAAGCGATAACGGACACTAGTAATATCTTTTATAATAATAATCTACTGTATAGAATTCCGAAATCTTCTTATGTATTATTTCAGTAACAAACTCTATTATCCTGAAACAAGGGATTTACTCATAATAATTTCCCCCAAAGCTGTTTGCAACGACCACCGCCACAGCCACCACACACTGCATGTCTTATAGCTGCAGTCGGGGGAATAAAGGCAACATTAACATGAGTGCAGTTAACAAACCACTAAGCTCAGCAGCAACAAATGCGAGTCGCAGGATGTCGGAGGATTCAGGATGCAGGATGCAGTTAGACAGACAGGGGAGCAATTGCCAGCTGGATAAGTGGTGACTGTGGTGCGACTGCCACTGTTTTGTGGGGCAGCAGATGCCAATTGCAGTGGAGCTGCAGTTTAAATTAAATGCCACATTCACTCAAATTTCCATGCATTAAGCATATTGAGCTTACAGCTAGGGATGACACAAAGTTATCGATATTTCCGTGAGGGAAAATATTAATTAAAAATAATATTCTGATTGGATTTATCAAAATGCATATTTTATTTGTGTTTTTATTTTCGTAATACCTTTAATTAAGTTTTACACCATCTTTTTTATAACCACTTGTATTAAGTAATTGATAATTTATCGATTAAATCGATATTATAATATATTACAATTTTAAAAACTTTAAGCATTGAAATCCCTTCTTTATATCTTATATTTAATTTATAATTCCCACGACTCAGACACGCCCCCACAAGTAGAAAAAGGGGGGCGTAGATTTCAGTTGCCTTTTGTTTAATGAAGCCGAAGTTGTGGGGTTTTGTGTGTGTGTGTGTGTCTGAGCATTTGAACGCGTGCATGTGGAAAAACAGTTTTCGAATGAATGCAAGTTTTAATCCTTGAAATATGATTTGAGTGCAAATATTTTGCATAACCATGAGCTCGACAGTGAAAAGGGCTGGCCGCAAAAAAAAAAAGGCGAGGATGGGAGACTTGCGGTTGCAATATGCGTATTTTCCTTTCTGTGTGCGTGAGTGTGTGAGCAGTGACACAATTCCGCCTGCGATGTGTGCATATATGTGTGCACTTGTACTTGCCAACCGCAAACACTTCACTCGCTTGAAGGTTGCCCCCTTTTTCCTCTATCCCCTGGTCCCCTTCCCCGGCAAATCCTTAACCAAAGGACCTCAGTGGCACAGTGCTCTCGGTTCTGGAAAACATAACTTATAAGCATAATTTACGAAATTCCTCTGATGCCACATTAATTTTACAAGACGAACGTTAAGTCAACAACATTATTTAATTCTGCCAAGAAAGTAATTACGAATGCTGCTAAAGCTACGAAGCCGATATTGTTGCAGTTGGTCATAACATTGAATTAATTTAAATAAAGTTAACTATATTACTATAAAAACAATACCTACCTACAAGTGATTTTAAATGGATTATTACCTATCGAAATCATCATCATAATTTCGATATTTGCTTATTTTCGATTATATCGCATTTACTTATCGATTTATAGCAGAATTTTTTGCAAAATTCATTACAAAATAATAACAAGTGCCAATTAAACCTATTATCGTTAAGCTTATGATAACACAATAAAGTCTCGATATATCCGATTTATATAAAATCCCTATATTATCGATTTGTTAGCTTGTAGTTATTTATCGCATTCCTGTGTCACACAGTGCTCTTGTACCGGTGTCTGCGGCTTTAAGAACGCATTGGTTCTGGCCCCTCGGACATCATTCAAATTGAGAGTAAAGGCTCACAGGACCAGTAGCACAGGACCAGTTGCAAGGGGCCACTTGGATTCACCTTTCGACCACAGAACGAAGCACTTTTAATGAGCAAAGTTTGGGTGGACATGGGACTTGGAGGAGGATAGCATCGAGTTGCGTTCCAAAGAGTGTTACTCAGTGTGTGTAAAAACTCTGGGGGCGGAGCAGACCGAGTGAGTGAATGAATGTAAATGTCATTTTGCGCCGGCAAAGTGTGGGTTGCATGCGACACAAATTTCTTGCCAACAGCTGCACTTTGGGTTTTTAATATTTTCGCGGTGAGCCGCACAAAGATAAAAGGTTCTCTCTCTCCCCCTCACTTCAATTTGCATATATATGTATGTATATAGCGGTAGGTTAGGTGCATTTGTGTCTATTTGCAGCTTTTGACTTTTTCACACACCGAAATTCACATGGCTTTACTTTTTTTTCTCTCTCCCGTTGCAGACATGACAAATGGCGGCGTGCAGGGACCCATTGAGGGCTACAACTCGCTGGACGACCTGCTGACCACCACTCCGACAGCCGGACAGGCGGCCATGCTTCTGCCCACCGCGCCCACCGTCGCCTATACGCATCCCAAATGGATGGAGCCCTACTTTGATCCCTCGACGCCGCGCAATGTCACCGCTCTCATGGGCAAGTCCGCCTATCTCAGCTGCCGTGTGCGCAATTTGGCCAACAAAACGGTGAGTTTAGGCTTAAAGATTATGCACTTGGCAAAAAGGAAGAGGCTTAACGTGTTTTTAATCAAATTATAAGTAAAGAGTGACTCACTTTGTAGATAAAACCATTATAAACATAATAAAAATGAAGAGAATTTAATGTTTCGTAAAAAAATCTAAGTTATTAGTTATAACTTAGATTGTTAGGTTTGGAAATATTATTTTACAGTGCATACCTGTGACTTTGTGTTGTGGCATGGGACTTTTGGGGTTAACAGCGTACTCGTGTCGAAAAGTTTGTTGTCGTGCGTGACGACAACGAGTCGACTTGCCATTAAAGTTTTCCCCAAGTTTCGGTTATTCTCCATGCGCGGAATAATTTTTTATATATAGTATATATATATATTTTTTTGCTTGTTTCTGGCCGCCTCCCTTGCGTTGATTTCTTGGCTGATTTCCTAACCTGGTCGCCGACGCGTAGTAGACCAAACTGTAATTCCCTTGGCATGACGGCGAAATTTTTAATTAGTTCAGAGCCCCGCCTTCCCATTTATTTTCCTTTTGCGGTAAAGCGACTTTCAAGTTGGCTCTAAGTTGTTTTTTGTCTTCTGGAAATTTAGCAATTCCTTTTTTTTGTTCTCTGCCGCTGCTGTTGTTGTTTTGCAATTGTTTCCTTTGTTTATCTGCTTTAATTGCTCCCTTTCCCGTTTTGGTGGGGTCACAAGACAAAGGTCGGCCGTAGGCAACCTGCTGTTCCACGTCTCCTTTCCTTCTGCCCCTTGAGCTTAATCTCCCGAGCTTCCTGCTGTCACAGACAGACAGCATAAAAATTCACAAATATTATCAAATGCACAGAGAACTGAAACGATTCCGATTTTTAATTATAAATACCAGATTTTTAATGGTAATTAAAATAAAATAAATATGAATTCCTAAACTTACATGTTAATAGAAATAAACTCATAAGAGGGAAGCCAAATAACAAACAATGAAGGTAATTTTTCACTCTGTACAAGTTGAGGGCTTACCGCTTTCGAAGCGTTTTGTAGCATTTAATTAGGAGCAGATGGGAAAGAACCTCCTGCTTAATGAAATGTATAATTGTCAAAGGTGACGGAGGCTCAACTTTTTTAATATGCCCGTCAGATAGGTTTATGAATAATTAGGCAGAAGGCACAAGGCACAAGGCAGCGGCAAGCGATTAATGAGTGGGCCACACACGTCTGGCCCCTGGGGATTTTCCCTATTTGCGCCCGGAAAAAATTTGCATATAGATGCTCGCCAATTCTCATTTTCCTTTTGGCTGCGGGCAAAATACGATGCGATGTGGGATGCGAGATGCCAAAAACCAACAAACTTTCAACACGTTCGCGAGTACTTGACACAAATGCGCCACCAGGAAGTGGATCCTGCTGGAAGGACCGAAAACTGAACTATGGAGTGAAATGGAGATGCGGATGCGGATGCGGATGCGGATGCGGATGCGGATGGCGTTGCAGGATGCCGCTTGCAGGCGCAACTTTTAATTTCTTGCCAAACAAAAGAGGGACGTCGAGTGGCAGGCCAAACTCACTCGCACACGCATACTGCCGGGGCTAACACATACATCAACTGTTCAACCTCAAGTGGGCGCGCCTTTTTGAGCCTCCCTCCAGCTCCACCTCCTCCTCCGTCCTTCGTCCTTTCCACAGCACTTTCAATTGCATTTGAGCGCGAAATTATTTAAACAATTTCATGAAATTGCTCTCGCCGCACGCGTCAACAGCACTTGGCTCACAGTCCGAGTTGCACGGACCCAAAAGTTTACCCGCCACAGAGCAGTAGCACCCTAGACCCCCCGTTCCCCTCACCATGTCCTTCCCTTGCCGCACTGGGAGTTCAGAAGCTCCCCGAACCGAGCACGACTTGCAACTTGAAGCGGAATGTCGAGCTGTTGTTGCCTGCTGCTTGTATTGCTGTTGCTGTTTCTGCCGACGCACACAGAGAGAAATATAACAACGAATTTGGTAATAAATAAATTATGATTTTAATAAATTAACAATTTTAAAAGTAGTTGCTTCTATCATTATATATTAAAGTCAAAGAAACTGTAGAGTAAAATATAAGTTGTGTGATTTAAGTAATTGAAGAAGTTCCTGTGTTAAGTGTACTTTCTAATTGATTTTCCAGTGATTTGGTTTTTATATATATTTTATTTTTATTCTGACAAGTAATAACTATAAATTCCCTGTAGTTTATGTGCCTTAAATATTTTATTCGCTGTGCATAGTTCCTGTTCATATTGTGGAGGCGTTGCTGCTAATATGAAACCAACCGCCTTTGGGTTGGCCGGTGGAGGGTGTGGCTCCATTACAGCACCGCATGCAGCGCAGCGTGCACTTGTTAATTACGCTTTAATTTGTTGCGTAAAATGTTTGTTTAATGGCAGCGTTGTCGCTGCAAATGTGTAGTGTGTGCGGTGTGTTGTGCGAGTTGTCAAAAGTGCGAGAGAGCCATGTTTTTCTCACTTTTATGCACTCCTAGTGCACTAACTGAACTAAAACAGAGAAGCAGGGACCATCCCGAAAACCTACTCTATTGTTCGAGGCCCTCGAAAGTGTGCAGCCACATTTCGTATAATTAAACGCACGCATCATGCTGGGGCGCCTTCCCTTTAGAGGAGTTGAAAAGGTATAGATAGAGTGGGGACGCAGCTCATGTGGGCACACTCTTCTGGCTGTCAAGTGCGATAATTTTGCATTTACATTTGACTTAATAAGTTTACACAAACCCGCCCAGCCAGGCAAGCCAGCCGGAGCTTACAAAGTTATCTCTGTGCACCGCAAACTACTTAAAAAGTTTGCGATAATTAAGCAAAGCCAAAACAGCTCGAGCACGACCGGCACAGCAACAGCTTCCCCGTAATTCCGCTGAGATTCGGCGGGACTTAGACTCTCCGCCCAAAGTTCGTCGTCGTCGTCACACATTGCTCATACGTCACGTTCACCCCCAGCCAAATTCATGCCGAAATGATGCAAAAACTTTGTTTTTTATCGCCACACCCTTTGCGCTGCATCGCGGCTTAATCTTCGTACTTTATTCGATTTTGATGGCACAGCACCGGCAATTCGTTTTCAATTGCTGCATTTTTAATGGGACACCCAAAGAAGCAGCGGAAAGTAATGGGGTGTGATTTCCCGAGTTTTAAAATATGGCCAGAACTTTTAATGTCACTCGGCTAATTGAATTAGAATTGAAATGGCTAACCTGGCTTCTATAAAAAAAACACTCGTAAATAACACAGCTAACGTTTAGGTAATTAATATTTTATGGATTTTTTAAAATAAATATAAATTGTTATTAAATTCCTGTACCTACAACTCCCCTGGCTTTAACTTAAATTGATTAACATCAAACATTTCTAAAAGCAACTACCTACTAAGTGCAATCTTTTCAATTTGTCCCCTTTGTGCGAGCTCAAATGTTTGCCATTGTTTTGATCCGAGCTGATGGTTTCGTGGGCGTTTTGTCCTTACAGGTATCCTGGATCCGTCACCGCGACATCCACATACTGACCGTGGGCTCGTATACGTACACCTCCGACCAGCGCTTCCAGGCCACTCACCACCAGGACACCGAGGACTGGACGCTCCAGATAAAGTGGGCCCAAAAACGGGACGCGGGCATGTACGAGTGCCAGATATCGACGCAGCCGGTGCGCAGCTATTTCGTTCGCCTGAACGTAGTCGGTGAGTATCGGGATTCCGATTCCGATTCCCACTCCCAGTCTCAGTCCCAATCCCACTCCGATTCCCATTCTCTGTCCGATTCGGGTTCGGTTTCGGTTTCAGCCCGGGCGGCTTCATAAAAAATCAACCATTTGTCGTCGCAAATAACAAAGGGCACTCGTCGAGCGGCAGATGAGTTGAGTAAAAAAAAAGGAGAAGAAAAAAGAGGGGAAAAAACAACGAAGTTGTTGAACAAATAAATTACACACAGCAAACGAGTGAGCAACACGCACGGCCAAGGAATTGCGATGGCGATGTCGATGGAACGTCGAGGACTTGGTTTTTATACGACAATAATTCCATTTTATCTCGTACTTTATTATTCTACAGTGCCAGCCAGCCAAGCAGCCAGCCGGCTCCCACCTAGGCGACTCCTGCTCATCGTCATCACCATCGTCCTTTATTTTTTTTGTGTCCCCCAGAAAACAACGCTTTTTCATGCACTTACTTTTGCTCGCCTTTTCTCTATCTTTTTTCGGTGTGTCTCCAGTGCCAACGGCCACCATCCTGGGAGGTCCTGACCTTCACGTTGATAAAGGCAGCACCATAAATCTCACTTGCACTGTAAAGTTCAGCCCCGAACCGCCGGCCTACATCTTCTGGTATCATCACGAGGAGGTAATTAAAGTTTATTGTTACATTCCCGTTTCAGAGCCTGTGAAGGATCCACTAAAAGTACACCTTAACCATAACTGGTTAAACCACCGAATAAATAAATAATTTGTAAGTCTTTTGAGGTTTTAGGTGAACAACAATCTTCATAATGAACACTGAAACTATTTTAGAAAATTTTTATTTGTATGAATGGAACTTTAAGTCAAATCGAAATTTACATCTAAATTAAATTTGATATTCATACGTAATTCAACAGCCAATTGATTTGATTTTGATTGCTTAATTTGTTTTTAAATTGATTTAATTTTAAGTTCAAGTTTCAAACTCTGGTTAATTTATTTTTCTTCACAATTTTAGGTTTCCCTGACAGTCTCTCCGCCACTAACTTGGCTCAGCAATTACATATCAATTGCCTTCGTTTATGCTAGCCTCTTCTCAACTTCTCTAATTGCTCTCATCAGCGTTCTGACAATGACCAACTTATATGAACGCAATCCGGAGAAACTCTTGTCGAAAACTTCGATTCTTGGCCAAACTTCGTCGTACTCATACGCCACCGGGTGTCAAGAGAAGTTACATACACATTTAGCCCCATCACATCCTTGTCCGATTCTCGCGAAACCCTCATCAGATTTGTCGTTCCGTTCTCCCTCGGCATCAACGTCAGCGTTATTTAAACGTCAGCTGTTGTTATTTTAATGAGTGAATCAACGCGCCCGCGTATCCTGCGTCCTTCACACATGCAAATGCAAATGCGATGCCAAGAAGGGAGAGGGTGGAACTGGGTCAATGGCGCTTGGCGGACAGGTTATGTTTAAATTACCGCCAAAGGTGGAAAGAAGAGCAGAAAGAGAATATTCAGATCGGCATTATTTGGTGCGGAGCTTAGTTGTCCTTCGACTGCTACTCCTGCTTCTCCGGCTTCGGCCAATTAGCCCTGTTGTCTTAGCCAAGTTAAGCAGCATCAACGTCTGGCTGGCTAATTGCAGAGTGCCAAGTGCTAAGTGCGCCCAACTCCGCAACAGTTGCACGCTAATTGCAATGCTAAAGCCAAACAAAATATCAACAAAAAATGCAGAGTGAAAAAAAAGGCGAAGGATGGCAACGTGGTAAATGCTGCTCACACAAATCCTG
Organism: Drosophila kanapiae; assembly: GCA_008042475.1. Classification (NCBI taxonomy): domain Eukaryota; kingdom Metazoa; phylum Arthropoda; class Insecta; order Diptera; family Drosophilidae; genus Drosophila; species Drosophila kanapiae. Next base: position 192,195 of record VNJM01001510.1, read on the forward strand.
CCGCCAACTGCTGCTGCTGCTCACTTCTTGCCAGCATGCCAGCTTGGCCACTTGGCGTATTTTAATGTATTCCTGGAATTTTCTAATTAAAATCCTTGCAGCTCTGGCCCACCTGTCCGTGTGTTGGTTCGTGTGCGCCGCAGGAACCTTAACGCGTCCTTGCTGCAGGCTTTTGTAAAGTCCTGTCCTGTTCCGTTCCATTCTGTCCTGTACACTTCGTTGCCGTGCACGGCGCTCCTCGCTCCTCGCTCCGTGCTCCGTGCACACGGATTATTTACGATCCATGCAAATTTGCTGTTAATTAGTTTAATGGATGGATAAACTCAGTTGATGCACTTCCACTTGCACCGCAGCTGAAATGTATGCAGCACTTTTTCCTTGCACTTCCGCTGGCTAATTGTAATTAACGTGTTGCATACTTTCGTCTTGCCTTTCCTGAGGTCACACACAGAGGAGTGGACAGGACACGTGGCATATGCGGTCTAATTCCGTGAAATATTTGGCATTTTTCCAGATTATTGGTAGCCTCCTGTTCGGGCAACTTACTTCGAGTGAAATTTCAAATCCCCTGCCCTTCGTTTACTTCTTACTTGTCTCTCACATTTCAGTTTTATGTACTGTGGATTTTTTACGGCCTTCGGTTTGTTTGGTTTTTATGCTCGAAATATGCGGGCGATTATTGTGTTGAGAAGTGCCACATAAATCGGATATATGCGCATTTTCAATAAGCTACAAACATTTTACACAAATTTTTTATACATTTCTTTTTTGTTTTGTTTTGTTGCCATTGGGTTATACAGCTGGACATTATTGTTTCGTTTTGTGCCTGCCACAATTCCCAACCAATCGGATAGCCCGTTTGGAGAAGTCAGGATGAGCCCCCGAACGAACTCAGCTGAACTGAACTGAACCAGCTGCAGTTGTCATGAAAATTGCAAACGGCACGCCATGAATTTTTCAGCTCGCTCTGTGGCAAAATGTTTCTTTTTCAATTTATCAAATGACAAACTGCAGATTCGCATTTATTCGTTGTCCCACACGCACACTCCTGCTTTGTGTCACCCCACTGTCGCCCACTCATTAACTAATTTGTGCCGAAGGGCGAAATATTATAATACAAATATGATATTTATGCCGGAGTCAGCAGTAAATGGGGCCACGGATATCGTGTCCCGACTGATAGGCAAACTTTTCACTTGCCAAAAGTTTTGCTGCGACAAAGTTTGTGTCATTTTCATTGTTTTCACGACTGATACCCACTAAAATGAGGGTATGCTGAATGCATATAAATATTATTCCATATTTAAATATAAAAATACATCTCCAATTGTGCCATGTGGAGCCTAAAAGCCCTTCAAACCTCCCTGGTAATTTTCCCTAATTCAATCTTTAACAGGGAAATAAAATCCCATACCCAATGAGCTTCGGTGATTGCGCAATCAACACATTTCCCTAATCGGTATCAATGGATTCATTTTACCCAATTTCCTGCTGTAGTTCCTTTATGTCTATATCTATTTAGCCATCCTCATCATTAGCAGTGACGCTAACTTTTCTTTCATTCTTCATAGTATCGCAAATGTTGTCGATTAGTTGGGATTAGACGGCAAATTATGCGCCAGACAGTTGTTGGCCCCGAAGCGACATGGCCAAGGGGTTGTGGGCCATCTCATTTCCGCAGTTGTTTTTAGCCTTTTTTTTTTGTTGCTGTTGTTGTTGTTGCTCCTCCTTTGCTTTAGCTTTGGCATTGGCTTTAGTCCTTCAGCCAAAGTCTTTGCCCTGTCAGCGGCATTATGTGTTAATATCAATTCTCTGTCAGCTCCTTGCCACGAGTATCCTGAACTTTGCACCCACTCTGCCCGGTGCTGTATTGGCAAATTATTCCGGTATTTGTTTTTGTCAGCCGTAGGCGGGGTAGGGAGATAGCGACTTAATATGCATTCAGCTGCTGCTGTTAGCGGCAGTCCTTGACAGGACCTCCATCCTATACTGCCGCCATTCACAGATCGATAATCGGGATGGCTTCGATTCGATGGCAAGTAATAACCATAATGAGGAGGAGCCTCTACCTTCTGCTCCTGCTACTGCTACTGCTCCTGATTTGCATGGAACTTCACGCGATCTTTGATGTCGAGAGTTAACTTTAATCACGAACACACAGTCATCGGATTCCAATTAAAATCACAATTTCCACGGGTGTCAGTCAATGGCAGCTGTTGCCAAGTCCCGTGTATTTTCTTACACCTTCAATTATTTTGCAATTTAAATGTATATTGTACACATTAATGATGAGAGCGCAGAAGCACACTTTGAGCTTTTTCTGTCTTCTATTTAATTTTTAAAATATTCTAAAAAGGATATCAAAAGTACTCTATATACATATTCATAAGCTTAAAATATAAATATCAAGAAATTAAAGCACAGAACTTTCTTGAAAAGTATCCCTTTGCCCTGTATTATTTAGCATTTTAATTTACAGATCGTATATAGCATATACACCAAAAATCAAAGTAATATCAACAGCCATTTTTAGGCAAAATGTGTTTAATATTCATTACCGGTTTTTAAGCAAGAAAAAACAAAGCAAAGACATTAGAAAATTCAGTGGAACAGCCGTCAGAACAAGAACCTCGCTGTCTGCCCTCATTGTTTTGACATTATTGTGTATGCGAAATGTACTCAGGACTTACCCGAACTCCTCCTCCATTTGCAGGTCATTAATTATGATTCATCAAGAGGCGGCGTGTCGGTAATTACCGAAAAGGGCGATGTGACAACCTCATTTCTGCTCATCCAGAATGCAGATCTGGCCGATTCGGGCAAATATTCCTGTGCGCCCTCCAATGCAGATGTTGCCAGTGTGCGTGTGCATGTCCTAAATGGTAAGTACCAGCTACCACTGCTACCCAGTGCCCTCCCACCAAATCCAAAATCGGAATAAGCCAAATGGAGGGCACCGAAAATTGTTGCCATCCTCTGCGCAAATACTCAAATGCCCCGCCCATGAAATGCTATTTGTATGAGAGCGCTCTCACATTAACTGACAAACGAGCCCCCGACAGCCGTCCGAAAGCCCTGCTCTTTTTGTATCCTTTGGTGCGTTTCAGGCTCCGATGCACACACAAAAATTGTATTTAAGGAAAGAAAAATATACAACTAATATACATATAAATACTAAATATATATTTCCCGCATTTTTATTAGTCTTTATAGAAGAAAGGGGTTTTTATAATGCTTAAACATATTTAAAAAGAACAATCTATATACAAATACTAAAGAAAATAGAATAATATAGGAATAGAAATACTACAGAACCTTCTGATTATACGATTAGTGTTTTTTTAAGTATATACAAATTTAAAACAATATAAAATTAAAGCGAAATTTATGGTGAAATTAACACAACACTTAATTCATCTTTTAGAATTTAACTTTAATTTAGATTTATATGAATTGAATACCATTTTCCATGGTTCATTTATAACTTAATTTTTCTTACTTAAAATAAACTTTCAGCAAGTAATGAACTCCGCTTTTTTAATAACATTTCAACGAACTTACTGTATGGAACTTTGCTCAAAAGGCATATCGTTCATTATATAAATTACCTAATAAGTAAAAATAAATAATTTTACCATAAATATTTTGCTTATTGCCAAAACTTCTAGTTCGTTTTCATTTATAAATTATAGCTCGACTTTTTTCCGGTGTGGTAAATATTCAAATGCGCCGGCAGCGTGTAAATTTTGCATCTGAATACATGTATCCGTGACAGGGCGTTACCCAGCGGGACGTTTTATGAAGTCAAAATGTTCCTGGCCCCGGGGCCAGATTCGCCATTGACCAGTGGATGGACACCAACCCAGATGACCAGCAGCCACCACCACTAGCTCTCTGACCGCCTTGACCCACTGAAAGCTAGCCCCCGATTCGGGGCTTCCGATTGCAATTTCGGCTCATTTCCGCCTGCATGCAGGATGCGATGCGATGCCCGTGACTCTTTCACAATTGACCAGACCGGACCGAGAGTCCTTAATAAATTGTGCAGGAACTGAGCTTAGTTCGCCTGATTTCCACCAGGACTGCCGCAAAAGTGCAGCCTCCTGGCCAGCGGCAAACTCAACTCGGATTTGGCCCAATTTCGGTTGAAGTTGGCTATGTGACCCGCGGGAATGGTGGGGCGGTTGGTGGGATGTTTTGTAGCGGGTTCGAAGCACATAATCGCATCAATTATGAGCAAATTAATTAGCACACTGCGGTTAATTGCAGTTAAGTGACTGCCAGCCAGACTGAGTTGCGAGTTTCAGGCGCCCTGGGAAAGGATTTTCAAGCAGACGCTTCCTTGCTGCCACCGCCGCTCGCCATTACACACAGACAGACACTGGGAACAAATTAATCAAATTACAAGCCATTTAAAAGCAAATCAAAAAGATATTATATCCTTAAAGACAGCTATGTTAATTGCATAAATACAATAATGCCAGGATAATAATTCGTAAAACTTTGCCTTCCTTAAGGGCCACAACTATATATATTTATTTTATACAAAAGAGGTCCTCCCTGCATTTTCTCTCTGTGCACGCACTGAGACAAAGACGGATGCCGGCGACATTTACAAATTGCGAGTGGGGACTGGCAAAAGGAATTGTTGCAATTTGCCAGCATAATCGCTGTCGATCGGCGTGGATTTGACACAGTTAAAATAAATTACGTAATTGTAAAGGCCAGGAGACAACAACAACAACAACAAAAAGAACAGGGGAAGTCCCACCAGCAGCAGCAGGAACAACAACAACAGTGAAACCCGACAATGACTGGGAATGCCATAGAATTTTAACTTTTACGGAGGAGGGTTTAGGTGCGGATCGACAGGAAAAGGAAATGAAGGGGGCACGTTTTTCAATCATGCTAACAGCACCATGGTGACCCCGTACCACCACCCACGGCAACCTTAGCCCAGCGCTTGCCGCAAATGGACCGCAAATGGTAACGTGCGGAAATCCATGCTGTTGCCATTGTAAACGTTTGCCAGCCATTATGCATGAATGCATAGAAATAGAAAACAGCAGAAAAGCGCGGAAAATGCGGGGTGTAAAACGGGTGAAGAGAAAAGCGGGGCTTCTGCCATCCAGCATCCAGGTGCTTCGTTTGGGCGATAGTGGGTTAACAAACAAAATAATGAAGCAACAGTGCGCGCCAACCATACACAAAACGGGCCAAAGGCCGGGGAAAAACACACAAAATGGTCAGGGGATATACGAGTTTGCACTTCGCCCCGGATGTTCTAAGCGCAACGGCGATAAGCCGGAGACGGGAATGCCATGTTGCAGATATCTATAGCTTTTAAAACGGTAAACAATTACCAAAAATTCAGATATAAAAAAGTATACATTATTAAAGGGGAAGTTGAGAGTATGTCTGAAAAAACAGCCACATAACTGAGCTTAAAGTCCAGAAGTATATTTAATATTTATTAAAAACAAATATTTCAATCAGTTTTTAGGTAATCTTGTCCTTTAACAAAAGGATTCCGAATCCTTAAATCATTTAACTATTTATTTTGCCTAACAACGGAGTTAAAGTATTTTTTAAAGCATATTCATTTAAGAAGCTAGTACATTTTCTATTAATATATATATATAAATAAAAAATGTACAATGTATTAAATATTAATGAACAATAATAATAACATCAATCTCGTTTATAATTATAACATAGTTCGCATTAAAATTGCCTTCCGTAAAAACACAAAATCCCAGCATGTTTTTGTTAATAAAAGCAAGTGTTTGGCCAAACTCTGGGCCAACTATATTTTACAAAAAAAACTATTGTCCTTTTTGTGCTGTGCTGGTAAAGCTTAACGACAAAGCCATTAAGGTTATTGAAAACAAATTTGTAGAGCGGATTAACAAATCCGAAATATGTTGTCGACCGAATGCCTTTTGTTGGCCGCCTTGTTTGTTGCGGTATGGTGTCCTTTATGGTGTTTGGACTGCTGCTTTACACAAGCGTAATCTGGATAAAAGTCAGATTATCTATATATGGAATCGTAGGGAATCGAAATGGAATTTCGGATTCGACCTTCGACCGAACACACAATGTGTCGGAGTGGGTCGAAGGCCAATCGAATTGAAGCGTTAATGGCACAAACAAGGGCCTGATGTTGTGACAGGCAAACAAAACGCAGCTCGGAATTTGGCTTCGAGAAGCGCTCCTGCCAATTGTCCATTTGCCGGCATCAGCAGGCCTCTCGGCAGGATTCGTCCTTCGGAAGGCCCAGACTCTGTTAGACCGAGTTATGCATGGATCACCATGGCTTTTGATTGGGGTGATGAGAACCAGCCCCGGCTTGTTTTGCACTTCGTCCTCGATTGTCAGTTTCTGTGCGAAAGGGAATCCAGAGCAGTGGTCAGCTATCCACAATGCTGGAATTTGGTCTATCAACTGTACAGAGGGAAATTTAATGTTAAATGAGTCATAAATTCTACACTTTCATTAAAGTAGAGCTCCTTTTCCATATCCGAAACTTTCAAATGAAGTCTTTAAAATTAAAAGAAAAGGTTTCAAATTAAACTGATTTCTGATCAAAATGATAAATAGAAAGATGTTATAAACTCACTTATCTGAGAGTATGCTAATGATTCTCCATTCTTTTCCCCGTGTACTTAAGTTCTCCGCTATATAGTTCGTAAATATCTGGCGTTCTTCTCGACGCACTCTGACAGGAGCGGCGGAGAGATGTCAGAAACAAGATATGCGGAGCAGCCGCCTTGGGGATCCAAATCTGAACTCGATTTTCCGGCACAGCCACACCACGTTAGTTCGAATTCTGAGGGGCCTGGAAAGGCAGCCCGATTAAATTGGATATGGAAACCACAGCCAAAGGCCACGGTGCATGTGCACTGGCAGGGCCCCGTCAATCAGACAACAATTGGGTAAATCAGGACGCCGTACGGATGTCCATTCTCGGTGCGTCGCTGGAATGCCTAAACAGGTTGTTTGCCCTATTTGCGCTGATGATTTCGATGCATTTGCCAGAAAGGAGGCAGCCTTGCGGGATGGGTTCCTGTCCCGGTGTAGACTTACAAGCTGCCACCTGCCATCTCCCACCTGCCATCAGTCACCCACCTACCGGGCTCCATTCAATTACGAGCTGATGCCGAGGTGAGTCCGTGGCCGGGCATATTGATATTTTGGCGACGGACAAGAATGGGCTGCCCTCGCAGTTTACACTTGAGAAATCAAACGGAATCCCTGGCCGTGTCACGACAAATGTCCTGCCATCTGATCCCACCGAAAGTAAAGGAAGCTCACAAATCCCAGGGAATAAAGTTCGAGTTTCGATTTATTTTCGCCAGTTTGAAATTTCTTTGGCTACGACGACTATTTGTGTAGCGCTTTTGTTGGCTGCTCATCAAATGGCAAACGACTCTCGGCAGGATCAAGGAAAGTGTGAGAAGTTAAAGCCTTGACCTGAATCCTTCCTGCTCGCTGCACGTATGTCCTGCCCTGCCTGCAAACACACTAACACATACAATCGGGGAAAACAGAAAGATACAGGGGTAGAGGGAAAGAGTGAGAGAGAGAGAGAGAGAGACGCCACGCCAAAATCCTTTAGTCAAGTTTCGCAGGATGGCGAATTTATTCCACTCCGTGTGCCCGGACAACGTTGTGTGCTGGAGATTAGCTTTGTATTTTGTCACAGGAAATTACATTGCGCCTTAAGGATGGCGTAGCGCAAAAATTTCGTTTCATTGTTTGCACGGTTGTATTTGTGCGCACCGCCGACTGAGTGTGCCGGACCTCCTGATCCCGGTCTTTGCTCCGGACTCCTATAGCCATAGACCATGTCCGAGTCCGATTCGAATGCCCCAAACGCCCCCAGGCTGCACTGCTGCCAAAAATATGGAGCTAAATTTAAGAAATATATTTCTGACTACGAAAGCGATGTCTAAAAAATATATTGAGGATACATTGTTGCTTGCTTACCTTAAATATAGTTTAATACTAAGTCAATATTAGATATAAATACTTATTATAAATCTCAACATAATATTTTTTTGTTAAAAAAAATTCGGACTATTAAGTCAGTTGCTTAGAAAGCAATACTTAGGAAGTTAAGCTATATAAAGTTCACTAACAAAAGGGTACCAGGCAGAAGGTTAACTTGCAAGAGGCAAGAGGTTACCTAGTCGAAGGTTATTAGTATGATTTAAGTAACAGAAGGTTAACTAGCAGGTGGTTAACTTACAGAAGGTTAACTGACAGGAAGACAAAAAGCTGAAGTTTCAGCAGAATCTTAAAATGTTAATCAGTAAGAGGTTAACTAACAGGAAGTTTTTCTAGCTGTAGGTTAAATTACAGGAGGTTACTTACTAGAAGATTATTATGGTTCGTAAATATATAACTAATAGTAGGATAAACAGTAGGATAAAAGGCAAAAGGTAATTTTACTGGGATTTTTCCTAAGGTTAGTAAGGTGAGCAGAAAGTTAACTAACAAGAGTTTATCTAAGATTACGTTAACTTCCAGAAAGTTAACTATTATTATGTTGCCAAGAAATATGTAAGCAAGCTAGAAATTACCGGTTAATACCTTGTTTTTCGATTTCTACACAAATATTTTCCTCTAGAATTGCTTTATTTTCTCAGTGCATCTCTCAGGTATGCGCCTTACCTGTCTTTCGCCTCTAATCGTGAGTACGTGTACAACTGCCGCTGGTGTGAGAGCTCCGGTTCAGCACACGAAGAATCCAGCAAACTGTCCACCTTTCCTCCGTGGCTGCTCCATTAGTCTGTACATTAGAGGCAGCATACAAAAGCCAACACTTCCTGCGTCGTTCTAGCCATTCCGAAGCTGGAATGGGGCTATGCGAATGTGACGGACTGTTGTTGTTATTGTTGCTGCAGCTACATAGTTTGGCATTCCGGCAACAAAATTTAATACAATCTACAGCAAATTGCACGGGCAAGATGTATGTATTTAAATGGCAATGATGACTGTTTGTTGATAGGCGCCGACAAGAGCAGTGAGAGAAATGAAAGTATTTATACTTATTTAAATATTGTTCTGACATTTGTAATTCTAACAAATCAGCAGAAAATACATCTTAAAACAGATGTCGAATCTATGTGATCTCCTTGTTATTTGCGTTGATTAACCTCAAGCTAGGTTCAGTGTATTTCCTCTACAAACTAATGCCTGTGGAAAAACTTTAGTCATAAGTTATGATAACATTTCCGTGTATGAGTTCCCTGACTTGGGAGATTTCGCCTTATGCATAGTCAATCCTCAGAGATTGCCGACTAACATAATTTGTGCCATGTTGAACAGCCAGCAGAAGCCAAGTAGGAAAATTGCCAAGTGGAAAGGGGGAAAACCAGGGGAATATATCCTGCGACCACAGAGCATCCCGCTGTTGGCCACAGCCGCAAGCCAAGACCGCGTGGCAGTCGAGAGTCGAGAACATCCTTATGAGCCAGCTCATAAGTGTAGCTGGGATAACTCCTTCGTCGCCGTAAATGGGGGATAGGACGGATGGCGACGGCAAACAAATCCGCAGCTAATAATATACGGCTTTTGTTTATTAGATTCATACATTTTCTAGCCAAGTTTTGACGCATATGCGTACGTGGGCGGATATCCTATGGGTTTGGCTCGGGGTAGAGGGCTTCTCGCCTATGGTTTGGGCCTGGGCTCTTGTGTTTGAGTTTGGTGCCCATTATGTTTGGTTTTATGGGCGCACTGCGTGCCGGAGTCCCCGAAAAGCGAATTCCATCTCCCTGGCACAGCCACTCGAAGTGATTTTAATAAAATTACCAAAGCGTGTAGGTAAAAACAACTTGGAGCTTCCAAGCTGAACGGGCATGTAAATCCTGGACAGAAATCGCTGCCGTTGGCAGAAAATTGCTGCCTTCGTTTGCGCTTACGCTTCGACCTATGATGAAATCGGGCCAAATTGCATGATTTACGTAATGGAATAAATAAAATAAATTGCTTAATTTACTGATAAATTACATGAGCAGCAGCATACGAAAGTTTGCCGTGACATATGTGGACGGGGGGCGCTATGGAGGCGGATGGATGGCTGGCTGGCTTTTTGGGGGGTCTTTTGGGGTGTCATAGTTACACTTCCTTTGTTTTCCTTCGTTTCTTTCGGTTCTTTTTTTTTTTGTTTTTGTATTTTTGCATTTTTACTTTGGCACATTTTACGAGATTAATTTCGTTGCCCGGCGATATCTGGGCGGTGGTCAGGTGGGCGGTAAATGGTGGGGTCCCGGGTTCAGCTGCAGCCGCAACAACCGCAGCCACCACACACACTCGCCCACACCGCACTCGAGCAAAAGAAAAATGGTGGACTGGGGCGAAATGGCTACAGGCGTGTAAACTACGGCTACTTAACTCACACAAACACACACACGGAGCACACACCTGGTGCCCATGTGCAGACGAAAAAAATAAAGAGAATTTAAGGAACTTACTACTTACTTAATTGAGACAAGGAAGTGGCCAGAATCAAGCTTAAAATGAGGAAGAATTTGTATAATTTAAATTCCATAATATTATATAAAGTAATAAGGAAAGACATCTTTGTCCTGAAATTCTTTATATTAATTGGATAAATATACTGGAATTGTTATCGGAAAGTAGACAATCCTCTTGTTGAGAAACCAATTAAAAGTAAACTTCTCTAACAAGACTTCTATAGAAAGCATTAAAAGGTTTGTTTAGAAGATTAATAAAAAAGTAATATAGGGAAACTGTTTTACTGCATTAAAGTTATCATATCTGTATTTATTTTCCCTCAGTGTACACAGGTTCCTCTTTGTAGGCCTCCTTTCCCTCGCAATATTTACGAAAGATTTATGCCAAAAGCTAATTTCATGGAAAAACGTATTGTTCTGGACACGTGTGTGTATTTTGAGGTCAGCGTAAGCCGCTGCACTATTAAGCCGAAAGTGTTCAGTTGGTTGGTCAGGCTATTGTTTTGTTTTGGCCACGTTATTGCCGCCCGACTTGACCCAAATCTAATTATTTATGTTAATCGCTCTCCAAAGACCGCCGCCCAAAGAACCCAGCGCTACCATATATCAAAACTGGCCAAGAGGGCGGAGAGATGGCCATTTACTTTCGACGACCGTTTATAATATAAAATATAAAATTAAATTAGTGCATCCTGCGGCTGCACTTGACAAGATTCAATTAGAGGCAACGCCCCCATAAACTTGGCCGTGTTAAGGAAAATAAAAGTTTATAAGGAGAAAATGAGCTTGCAACCAAGTAGCTGCCATGACATGGGACACACGAACTAATCGAAAGTCAGGGAAAGGACACTCCAGGTCACTGGGCAAAAGTATGAAAGCATCTCCTGCAATCTGCCAGGGCTAATCTCAAAGGATGCTGTGTCCTGTCCTGTGTATGCTTTGTATGTCCCGGCAAAGTCATCCGCTCCAGCATATTGGCCCTCTCTATCAATGTATCTGGTCGGTTGCACTACGACCTCCTTCCCGCAAAACCCATTTGAATTTTCAATTGAAATCAAGTTTTAATGTGACCCCACAGAGATCGAGGCGAGGCGAGTCTAGTTGAATCGCATCTCCCTCACCAACTGGCTGCCGAAATTACAGCTGAACTCATTTATGGCCAAAACGGATATCAAAATTTAATTAAATTTTCATTTTCAATTTCGATTTGTCCCTGTACCGCTATGTGTGTGTGGAGTGTGTGTGTTTTTGGGTGGGTTTAAGTAGCCGATTGAACTCGTTTTTTTTCCCAGACACTAGAATTCCAATTGAGGACATCGCAAAACTCAATTATGACAAACGAAACCCGGCAGTCAGGACAGCAGAACAAAAAAAAAACAAAAAAGGGGGGAAAACGGTGGAAAAAATGTCGATTATCCCAGCGCTTCCTCTCTCTCTCGCTCGGGGTGAGCATTTTTCATCGACGAAGTACTATGGGTATTTTGTCATTTCCAAATTTGTCACATGACACGAGGCACCACCGGTCATGGCATAATGTTGGCTTTGGCATTAATGTCTGCATTCCGTTCAATTCCCATCGCTGCCATTCGACATCTCAGTCCCCAAATACCCTCACTCCCATCCTAATTCCCTTTCGCCTGGACCCCGAACCCGAACTCTGGCCCTGGGGATTTTAACGAATGTGATTTGAAAATCAAGTTTTTGCGCAAATTGTGAAAACGAATAAAAGGCATCAATCATTCAGTCGAGCAGCAAGTGAGCTGGAGTGTATAGTAAATGTCATTGCCATGGACTTGGACTGGCTAGCCAGCAACCAGCAGTCAGCCAGCCAGCCGGGTAATGTCGGTGAGCTCCTGGACAGGACTCGTGGTGGACTTCCGTTTGCCGTAGCATTTCCGCTGGCCACTAAGCACCCTGCTCAATATGCCAGTCTTTGGTCCCGTCCTTGGTCCTGGGTCCTTGGTCCTGCCTTTAGTGTGTGCATTTATGCGCTGATCCCCTTTGTGAATTCCCTTTTCACAGCGCACAGTCTGGGCAGCATATTAACAGAGTTAAGCCAGCACATCAGGTGCTAACGTATATTTACTCCCCTTCTAATGACATTTCCAGGCACTAATAGAAACGAAGGTACAGAGAGGGAAAAATATAGGACTAGGTATGTTGGGTTAAATGTAGGATGAAGGCTAGCAATGTGTTTATAATTATTTTCTGTGATATTATAGAGTTATCATAAACGGAAAGTATTAAAATAATTTAATAAAGAACTTAATAACAATCTATTTTTGAAAACTAAGAAAATCAAATGGGAACAGCAATAAATTCTAGTAAATAAGTATATTTTCAGCATACTTTCTTAGTTTGTTTGTTGTTTTTGGCTTGTTGTTCTTAGTTTGGACTCTTTACAATCAAATAAGATATATTTAAAAACCTTACTTTTTATACAAAAAAAAATATGAAAGAGATAACTTTATTATTTAAATATATGTTAAATGATATAAATTTCTCGCTCTTTAGTTATAATTTTTCTTGTAGTAACTATCTCCTTTCACACCCAGCAAATTCATGAACACTCCAGGCATAAACTTTAATTTCCACACCACCGAAAATATACATTTTTGTGTTTTTATTTGAACTGCCTTGTATGCCTCAATTTGCTGCTGGCTGCCTTGTTTTGGGATGATGATGTTTTTGCCACTGGTGGTGTTGCTGTTTTTGGCTATTGCTGGTCCTTCCGGCACTGCCTTTTGCCGTTGGCTTTATTGCGATATGTGGTGTGTCCGTCCATTGGCAGGATCTGGCTCTTTGCACAGGTGACACATTCATTTGTTGGCCGCTTTGATTATTCTAGACGAGCCGAAAAGCGTTAGCCGCCCTTCCCTGCAGATTATGGGCTGTCAGGTTGGTAAATGGTAATTTGTCCCCGCCAGACAGGACCCAGTTGGTGTTTATTTTGGGCTATTTTCGTTATTCTGCTGGGGACTGCCGCCTGTCGGTTGTCGGCTGACCGGGGAGTGCCAAAAATTGCATTTGGTTTATTAATTAAATGCCAATTTATGCTCGCAATTCAATTATGAAATGCACAGCCACTCGCTTGTTATTGAAAACGCACAAACACCCATTTATTTAATATTCGGTGACATGCTGGCACAACCAAGGAGACACACATACAATCTAAAAGGCTGTCAGAAAAACAATAAAGTTCAATTCTAATTTAAATTCATCAGTTTTCCCAGGAATTTCTTTGAGTCACTTTGCCAGGAAATGGTTGAACAAATGTGCTTTTATTCAAAACGAATACCTTGTATGTCTTTAGTTCTAGAATGTTTTGCATATGTTTCTTTCAATATTTGTGTTGCTCTGCTTTCTGTCGACACAATAAAGTTGCAATTAATACAATTGTATTTCCGTAAACTTCCGTTTTACAAGAGCAGGAAGGCTAAGTAGTCTGTTTGCAGTGAAAACACATATGCTGAGACAGGAATATAAATAACAAATAGCAGGTAAAGTAAGAAAATAAAGCAATGTTGAAGCTCTTAGAAATTTCCGAAAATTGTGATTTTAGAGCCTTGAAAATTCGATTTGATCAATTTTTACTTTTATGATATTTTGACAAAGCTCAAAATTAAGAATTTATGTAATTTCTCTTTCGCAAAAATGACTCAATGAATATCTTATCAACATTTCTCAAAGTTAGCTTGAATATTTTCCCTAAAACCCTTCTCTAAAAAATCTCTATAAAGTCTGATATTTTGTTCCCCAATCAAAACCCGCTTTACCCCTCAAAAGTTTAGAAAAACGTTTCATATAACTGCTATATTGTCGTATCCTCTGGTTTGTCTATAATTAAATGGGGGGTCGCTGTATTTACCCTTTGATTCTACGACAAAACAAAAACCAAAAATGAAATATGAACTCTTTCAGTTGTTCCCAGATTGATTCCCCACCTTTCCCCCTACGACTCCGACTGACTCCTCCTCCGCGTCCGGTCCAGGGCGCTTGTTCACCTGTCTATTACCGGGACTGACAGAGCACCCGTCCCTTCCCTTTTCCGATGGCGCAGTGATGCATGCTCTCCATTTTATTTCTATTTTTCCACGAGTGCATTGCCAGTTTTTGCCGCCGCTTTTCCGTGAAAAAAATACAAAAAAAAACCTGAAACATATTCAAAATTGAAACATGCAGAGTTTTGCTCTCTGGCTCTCCATATTTTTTCCGGCTGCGAATATGCATCCCACGTGAAAACGAATATGACGTGTGCCAGGATGCATGCAGGACGCAGAGGATGCGGATCCATCCGGATGCCGGGGTCATTGTGTTGCACAAACAAATGCTTATGTTTTTGCTTAACCTGCAACAGTCGCTGGAAAAACTGCAATCTTGCCCAGATTGAAAGCCATAATCCCGCGCTGCCATGCCAGTGGATTTTTTTTCTTTCGCCAAGGTGAAAGTGAACTTTTTGGCGGTCAGTTGCTTAATTGAAGGTTCCCTTCGGCGGCAGCTAAAAGAAAATAAATACAAAAAAAAATAAAGCAAGCAAAACCAAAGCCCAGGGCGGTGTCAAAGGAGCGAATCTCTGCCGCAATCTTGCACCACAAGCGTTTCGGGTTCCGGGCATGATACAGAAATTTTAGTCAAACTCAAAAGCATTTGCTTTTAATTAAAAATTTCCACTTGGCCAAACTTTGGCGACCCGCTAGGAAATTACTTACCGCCAACTACAGATACTAGCCCCCTTTGGGACCAAAAAATAAAAAAAGGAGGAAAAAGGTGGCAAATTGCTGTATTATGTACATAATCAATTTAAGCTATGCAATTTTAATTACAATCTGCGGGCGGAGGTCAGCGAGACACACATGGCGGGGCGAGTGTAAATAGCTGCATAATGGGAATACCTACGCTCACTCTCTTCCAAGGCTTCCGGGGATCTGCGACAGACAGTGTCTGCAAAAAGTTAATACACATGACGTGCAACAAATTATATTTATCGCGCATCGGCAAGCATCAAATTATCCTGGTACACCGCCAACCGCAGCAGCAGCAGCAGCAGCGAACGGATCTCCGTGTCTCTTCGACATCCTCGTCGTCCTTGTCGCCGCTGCAAATTGATGCTTAAGGACAATTTTCACTTCATTACGCGCTCGCTGCTGCCTCGCGTATTTTTTTTATAATGCACACACAGTGGGTATCAAGGGTGTAATTGGCTGAGGTGCAAAATAAGGTGCAGGGATGTGATTCGAGCAACTATATTAATTATATATTATATTATATTTTATTTATAATATATAATATTTTATTTGAAGCTTTTTTATATAAAACTATTTTTTCAAAAGAAAATTAAGTGTAAATCCTTAATTACTTTATTAAAATTTATCCCATTTGGGTTTTTAATTTTAATACATTCTATTTAATGGATGTATTTAGAACCTATTAATATTCTTGTAAAATTTTAGGCATTTAGGGACTTTAACCTAAATTTAGTTTTGTATTTTATTCAATTGTTCAAACTACGTCTAGCTTTGTACATACAAGACTTCTTATATTTGTTCTACAGCTTAAATAATAAAACCTGGCTTTAAGAAGGATATTTCCTGAGAAAGATATCCAAAAATCCTTACCCAAATTAAGGTATCAGACAACAAAACTCCTTTAAGAAAATGTACAAGGTATACCTCGCTTCGACTCCCTAAAACATCATATTTATTTGTATTTTCTTTTCCCAAGTAATGGAAATTCCGTTCTTGCCGCCTTGGTCAAAATTGCTTGGCTGCTCGAGGAGCGCTTTGCGCTCAAGTATGGCCGGAAGAACACCCATATCTATATATATTTATATATATATATCACGGAATACATACAAGTAAATACGAATATGCAGTGGAAGCCGCAGCAGTTATTGCCACCGTGAAATTACACTTTGTGCCCGGGAGGTATAGCAACCCTATCGCTGATGTCGGGGGCGCACCTTGGCATGAATAATCTAATAAGGAAAAATGTTGGGGCGTCTATCATTTAAAGGTTAGACAGCAAGACACCAATCCGCACACACACACACACACACGCTCCGCTAGCTTGCATAATTAATTGTGATTGATATAAGAAATTATTCGCCGGTGGCCAAAACAGATGGCAAGTCGACATTCGCCAAACGTTGGGGCCAAGAAAAGTCAGCCGAAAAGGGCGCAGTGAAAAATCATCTCGCAAACTGTCCCAAAAACCAACACCCACGCGGGCATTTATTCCAATCCGCAAATAAGTCGAAACAGTTGCGATCAAAATAATAGTATTTATATGTTTTTACCTAAATAAAGGTTGTTTGGGAATATTATTCAAATTTTATTTAATTATTTGTATATATTTGTAGTATAAATAAAGGAAATAAGTTCATAAAAAAATGGGCATACCAGAGAATATATATTCGTATTATAAATAATGGAAATAAGTTACGAAAAAGATGGTCATAATATACCAATAGGAGGGATTTCTATTAAATAAATGATTGCCTACTTATTGTCAAGTATGAAAAGGAATAATGCTGGAGAATAACTAAAATCTGTCTTTTAATTTACATTTAAAAATGTATAAGTGCCTAATAATTCAAAAAGAAACCTTTGCACACATGGGATTAAAAACATAATAGCAATAAAGAATTTGAAATTAAATTCAAACTCTTTTAAATATGGTTGAATGAAAGCTTATTTTCAGCTTGAAATACTTAATATATATAGCTTCAATTTATATATAGTTTAAAGCTACTATTTTGACCGCGTCTGTTCATATGGGACGAGTGATCCGCACACCTGCACACGCCAAATGGGACATCATAAAGAAACTCAATTTGTTGCCGCTCGAGCGATTTGTTTGCCACGCAAATGAACAAAACGAGTGGCGGGGAGAGGTGTGTGTGTGTGTGTGTGTGTGTGTGTGTATGGGTGTGGGAGAGCGGATGCAGCAGCAGCAGAAAAAAAGGAAACAAACGGAAAGCAGCGTTGGCCATTTTAATTTATGTCGGTTGGCAGCGCTTTGCTAAGCTGCTTAACGCCGCCAGCGGAATAAGAACAGGCAACCAGAAGGCAGCAAGAAATGCTAGCAGGAGAAATGCGAGGAAAATGGCTGCAGAAAGGCCGCAGTCCGGGGTCTGCAAATAACCTTAAAATATAGCAGCCCCGGCTTAAACAATGGCTAAGGGCGAGGCCATTTGTACGGATGTACGTACGTACGTGATTGTGGGTGTGTGTGACCGAGGGGATGTGCGAATAATTCGCTAGCAAATTGAAAATAAACGCTCGGTGCCAACTAAAAAAAAAAGCTTTGCACACTTTTTCCTCGTTTGCTCAAATGTTTTTGTGTGAGCTCCGTTGGGCGGTACTTACTTTTAAACTAAATGGGACATAGCCACACATACAGAGAAGCTTAAATACATGCACTAATATGAGTGGCGGGGAATCCTTTCTTCTAAATTTCGCTAAATTGAACCAGTTAAGGTATAAGCATGCTGGTGCTATATTTACAACAATATAGATTTGATGTATACATTAATACGTTCAATATTTATTTCGGAACTATTTCTATATATTTTAAAGATTCAAACAACTTTAACCAATCATGAAGTATTCAAAGATTTTATTTTAGGTCAAAAATTATTAGTAATAAACAGTAAATATCTATATTTATTTAGACAGGCCGCTGAGAAGCTTATATTCTCTATGAAGAGTTGATTGCAGCGCAAGGACATCGTGAGTGCCATGAATGACAGCGATTGACGGTACCTGTCCAGATTTCTTCTTGCCAACGATCAGAAGAGCTGGATATTTTTCTAATTCGAGTTTCCTAACAACTCTAGCCGCTGCCCCGCTGATAACATCATGAAGTTCATTGAGAAAGAAGCATGCATTGCTAGTTCTGGTCATATCCCAACCATAGACAATGAACAAATTCTTGAAGATGGCCAGGATGTCATTGTTCTTAAGTACATTTTGGCAGAAAATGTTTGACAAGCTGCTTTCGCAATGGTGCATGTAAATCGCCAGCAGCTTGTTCTGGGGATGAGTTAGTATATTTATAAATTTTAAAGTTAAACTCAAGTTAAACTTTCTTAAGAAGAAAGTTATTTAAACGACATATATACTTTTTTTTTCTAGCTATGAAAGTTTAAGAGTATTATTAAGTACAAACCTCATCTGCTGGCTGACAACAAACTAAGTGGTAAGCACTATCCAGCTTTCCTACGAAGAATTCCAGACTTGGCGCGCCGTAAGTCATCTTATAATTCTGTACGAACTGCTTGCTGCCCTCGAGGGGTGTTTTGTTGCCCTCGGATATGAGCATAATACCTCCAATGGTATCGAAAGGCTCAGTCAACTCATCGTCAATAGAGGATTCCTCGTCAGAGGATTCGGAAGTACTGTAAAGTCCATCCTCAGAGCTTGAGGTCATCAAACTGTCTAACGACATCTCCGAATTGCCAACTCTTAAGACTTGGTTATTCTCAGCCAAAGCGGAGCACTTCACCTTGTCATCCTTCGGTGCTCCCCACCACAGTTGATGGCATACAGGGATGTTAGTGATGTAGTAAACGTGCTCCTTGAGCTCCCCAAACGTCGTGGCCCAAGACATTTTCAGGTTGATCTTCCTCCATTTCGGCTCAACCAGAACATCGATGCTTATCTGCGGTGTTCCTAACTCCTCGACGCGTATATAGTTGAAGGCAGATAGCTTGAGTCTGCCCACCTTATGGGTATCATTCTTATAATTACTGCCGTTGGTATGAAGTCCACAGCCGTGTAAAATTAGATTTTTCGGATGAATTGCAAAAAGTTCGGAAATGCTCATGTGCAGTTTGGCAATGGTGGCCCGGAATGGCAGGCCAATCTTCTGCATATTGTCCTTGTACTTCACATTAAACGTCAGAAACGTTCTCGATGCAACCTTTTCTAGCTGCATTTCATCGATATTAGCTCCTCCAATAAATTTTGCCTCAAAGACCTCTTCCAAGTCATCTAAACTGAGTGGGCCTTTAGCTGGCTGGCTGACCTCTTTTTTGGCCATCATACTGCTCCCATCCATTGGCGTATTTACATGTTTTAAGACAGAGGATTCGGAAGTACTGCCCGATTCTCCTGCAGAGCTTGAGACACTACAACTGGCCAACGACGACTCTGAGCTGCAAACTTTTAAGACTTGGTCAATCTCAGCCAAGGCAGAGCACATCTCCTGGTCATCCTTCGGTGCTCCCGACCACTGTTGATGGTGTACGGGAATTTTTGTGATGTGGTAAACGCGCTCCTTGAGCTCCCCAAACGTCGTGGCACTCGACATTTTCAGATTGATCTTCCGCCCAATGGGCTCCTCCACGATATCGATGCTTATCTGCGATGTATCTGACTCCTCCACGTGTATATAATTGAAGGCAGTTAGCTTGAGGCTGCTCAGCTTCTGGGTATCCTTGAGATCCTTACTGGCGTTGGCATTAAGTCCGCAGCCGTGCAAAATAAATTTTGTCTTACAAATTTCAAATATTTCGGAAATACTCATTTGCAGTTCGGCGATTGTTGCCTGGTCCGGCAGGGAAATCTTCTGCATATTATCCTTGTACTTAACATTAAAAGTCACAAGCTGTCCCGATGCATCCTTTTGCAGCTGTATTCCATCGGCAGCAGTTTCTTCTTTGGATGTATCCTGCGAGACCTCTTTCAAGTCTTCTAAATCTAATGGGTTCTTAGCTGGCTGGCTGGCCTCTTTTCCGGCCATCTTGCTGTTTCCATCCATTTGCGTTTTAGTTAGTAGTTCTATTTACAGCAACAAAATTCTTGTACAATTTCCTTGGCTAATATGTAAGTCCAAAAGGCAGAATAAAACTTAGTGTCTTCTGTCAACAAATATTTAGTGTGACCAGAGGGTTATCACAAACAAAATCCTTATTAATAACTTAATGTAATGTTAAATGTAATACTTTTAGGTATTTTGACTGCGGTTGCTATGACCAAAAAAATTCACAGTACAGCTATGATTATTTTCTCTGCGTTTTTCTGTTTTCAGTTTAAACCTATTTACATACATATATAATAATCGAAGTGCGCTCTAATAAATCGATTCCAATGATTTTCGCAGCCTCGCAAGGGTTAGATCGATTTGTAAGCATTGCTCTTGGTATCTTGCCAAGACTGAGCGTGGCCTTATCGTTGCCAACTTTTCCCCAATTTTTGTTGTAAACATTCCTTTTCTGCGTCCAACTTTTCGCCGAAAAGACCCCCTTTTCGATGTCACTGGGATATCGAAGTGTCACCGCAGTTGTCGCAGTGACCATCTCCCTGCTTAACCCATTGAAAGTTTTCATTCCAAGTTGGGGATTTCAATTTCAGGACTCCTATTAAGTTAGAAAATGCAGCAATGCCTCCCCAGCTCCTTGATTGTTAATGAAACGTGCGGATATATTGTATCTGCTAAAGAAATTTTCAATTTAAAGTTGAAATAATATAGGAAAAACTCAAACTTAAATAAGCAAAGCAAATAGCTAAGCAGAGATCTTTGCTGGTTGTGGGTGGGTGCCTCACTGAGCTCGTAAGAGTGGTTTTGGCGTGGCTCTGGTCTGGTTGCATGCACCGGGACCACGCCCATATTCCTGGGGCCACTCATTACCCGCAACCAATAGCCAAGTGCACATACACACGCTCAGAGGAGCATGCTCCAGCCACACTCTGCCGGCAGCACTTAATTACGAAACGGTTTTTTGGCCACGAGCAGCAGCTGCTCCTGCTCCTAGATCTGAGGGCTTTCATGGGGCTAAGGAGCGGGCTTTTCCTTGCCGTTTCCCAGTTGCCACGCTTTTCTTCTACGTGTGTAAACTTGTATGTGTGAGCAGCTGCTCCTTTTGCCTGCCATCCCGCTGTCAATTGCAACATGCATTGTGTCTGTGCGCCAATGATGATGTCCCTCCACTCGTTGCTTAAAAGCGTTTTTATTTTCTATACTCTCCGCTGACAGTGTTTTAGGGTAAGAATTCTCGAAAATATCATCACCAGATGCTTTAGTGATAAATTGAAGAATATAGAAAATATTGCTCCCTATTGAAACTCCCTTTTAAAAGAACATTGCGGATGGCGTCTGTAGAAAGAGAGCGCAACTTTTAATTTACAAAACTAAATAAAGATTCATTTAAATTGCATTGCCTTTATTTCTTTGTTGCCTAAATGCTTCAACAATTAATTACTTTCGTAACAGCATTAAGCTAATCCCTTAGGGACAGTTAAAAATCTGTTGCAAAAGCCGTGAACAAATTTGCCAGGGTATTTGCAGCTTCGGTTCGGTGTCTAATCCCTGCCACTTGTTTTCACATTTTTTTTTTTTTCGTACTCAGACATGCATGCAACCCCTGCGTATAGTATTTAATACAAAAAAAAAAGCCTCTTCCTTCCGCGCAGCATCCTTGTCCGATCCTTGTGCTCCTTTTTGTTAGGTTTTTGCGTTTTAAAATTATTACATCTTATTTACAATGTGCGAGCAGCCGCCGCTGTCGTTGTCGTCGCTGTCGTCCTCGTCCTCGTCCTCGTCCTTTAAGGCGTGTGCCAGCAACAGCGTGTGTTGTTGCCGTGCACAGCAGTGGCTGTTATTGCCGCATTCGTTGCTGTTCCTCCTCCTGCCCTTTTTGTTCTTGTTCCTGTGACAAAGAAATGTTGCAAATTAAGCGCTCGACTGCGTGTACTGCACAAAGTTTTGAAGAGCGCTTCGCAGGACAACAACAAGAATGCAACTGCAACAGAATTAAATAAAAAATGCTCACATTTCCTTGAATATATGTGTGTACAGGCATATACACACTTGTGTGTGATAATTGTATTTCAACATTTTGCACTGCATATTCGCCATATTTTATTATGTCGCTGCTGCACTCACCCTGGTTTTCCGCGCACCGCAGTCGCTACAGCTGTAAATATGCCATCATTTTTGCCGCTTTAACCGCACAAGTTTCTGCAATCAATTTCGTTTCGTTTACCTGGGAATCCCATTTAAGTTTCTGCCTCTTTGACATTTTCTTTAAGATTTTTTTTAACATTTTCTGTTGCGTTCATTTATGTAGAAAACTTTATTGCCTCATATTAAAAGCTATGGGTCTTCAGATTAAAAATTCAAAGAAATACCTTCTATAAATATGCAATAAATTTCCAGATTCAATTAAATCTCTTTTAATTAATTTGACTTTAACTTGAAGCCTGGAAGTTGTAAATATATACTTCACCTTAAGCCCGTGCACATATTATTTCATGAAACCCCTCATAGTTGCAATGAAAATTCATAGCCACATTTTTTGAGTGAGTCCTTGAAAAAAGTTCGATTCGCGAACGAATTCCCAGCACGCCATTTTCCGATGGTTCAATCGGCATGCCCCAACCGCTCGTTCTGGCGTGGCTTGTGGCTTGTCCGAGGATAACAAGTTGAAGTTGGCCTTAATACATGTCCAGTTGGCATGCTAGTGGCAGCGGCACCTCCTCCTGCCCGCCGGTGGGTTGGAGTGTCCTGTCCTGTACACGGCAATATCGGTAAGAATGCTAGTAATAATATTTGAGGTGCACCGCAGCGATGCTCGTCCTGCTCGAACTTGTACCATATATAGCATATATGTGGAAACGTGCATCCGTGGTGGGGGCCACTTTTACGGGATGCGGACCTGCTCTGCTCCCCGGAGGCCTGTCCAAAGATGACCCAGAATGCAACTTGTGCGGGTTAGTTGCCTGGTTTTCCCCGGCTTTTCCCTTAGTTTCCCTTAGTTTCCCCGTGAGTGTGTGTGTGTCATGTGACTCGACTCGACTACCATCGGGCTGCAATGTTTTACTTACCACAAAATTCTGTAACTAAACGCACTCACACAGATCCGGAGGCATGAGGATATGGCAGATAGATACAGGATACAACGGGTCTACTTATAGCGCACTTGAGGCGGCACGCACACAGGTAAATGCAACAACGACCAGGATATATCCTCTAAAGTCCTTGCACAGAGAGAAAGAGAAAAGCTAAGGAATTGCGTTCGTTTTATTCTGAGCAAAATAAACCATTTTCTAATAAGAATATTTCATTTTCAAGACTATTATAAATGCATACAAATATATATTTATATTTAATGAAGCAACGTCAAGGATATGCCTAAGAAAAGTCCAGCATTGCGACCCTGAATATTTAATTCCTTATTTATTTCCCTCAGTGCAGAAGCTGGCAAGTTTTGTTCGCAAAGTTGCCACACTCACACAAAATACGAGTATGGGGCGTGGAATGAGGTAGATTCGCCCGCAACATATTGTTACGGCAAACGTTGAAGTTGCCTCTACCCCGAAAATTGTCACCGTTTCAGGTTTCAATGGTGCGCACATTGACAGCATAAACTTTAACTAAAATTTAAGTGGACAGGAGGTTTTTGCCAGGTTCTTCGCCGGTAAGCTTGTGTCCCCAGTTCCCCCGGAGGCTTGAATTTTAAATTGCTTTAAAATGTTCGATAATGAAAAGGCCGGCAGGATCTGGTTACCGAGCACAACTCGAAGCTCCTGAATAATAATGGTTTTAAATTGTATTTCAAGTTTGGCAGGCAGGCAAAGAGATAAGAAAAAAAAAAGGGACGGTCCCTGAAAGGCAGACATTTAATGAATCAAATAGGCTAATCTTGCCACTCACATCGCCACAGCACAGTCGAGGTGGTCCCCACCAGCTTAATGCTAAGTGCACTTTTGGCTAATTTGGCAATCATTTAGGCACTCAGCTAGCCAATCAGTCAGTCAGTCAGCGAGTCAGTCACTCAGGCGGCCAATCGGCAGGAGTCTGCAGGAGTTGCGGCCAGAAACAGGAAACGTAATTGGATTGCCGACTGCTTGTTGTAATAGCCACGATGATGATGAAACTCAATTGCAAGTCGCGTTCAGATTTTAGATTTCAGCACTCTGTTTCTGTTTCTGCTTCTCTTTCTTTTTTTTTTACATTGTTGGTTTGTGCTTTTGGTTTAGGCTTTCCCAGTTTTTGGTTGTTTAATCAAGCGTCAAAAATCAATAGGCCCCCAGTAAGCCTCACTTGATATTTGACCTGTTGGCCCTTGTCTGGTTGCAGTTTGATAAAAGCCTGACAGATAAATCAGGCAACGGGCGTTATCTGCACTTAGCAGCTTGTCAAGCTGAACAAAAAAAAAAAAATAGAACCGAAGAAGAAATTGAAATCCAAACAGCTGGCAGCAATCTCAATTTAAATAATAAAATATTTGGCCAATCGATAACTATAAATTATGGTCTCTGAGTGCTGCAAACGGAAGCTGCTCTTCACACACTCATTTTAATTAGAGCAAACAAACACTCTCTGGATATGACACGAACAGACAGCTCGGCTGAGCTCCCAGGGGGACACAAAAATCCTAAAATTGCAATACGAAGGTCCTCATTTCGCTTGGCTTGCATAATTTTTAGCAGCCACCCTGCCTCCCTCTGTCTGTCGTGTGTTCACCAGGGCAAATCCATTCGATAACGAAATAAATTGCTTTCAACAAATTCTCACTGCCTTGATTAATAGCCGGAGCAGAGAGGAAAGCAGGCAGCCAATGATTGGTCTGCCACTGCAAATCCTTTTACAGCAGCAAGTCCATGCTGCTCTCTGCTCCTGGCCCCGTGGCCCCTGGCTCCTGGCTCCTTGTTCCTTGCTGATGAGCGCACATTTACTTAAATGTTCTTGGTTCGGGTGTTTCCTGTGTGTTTGCGCTGTGCGAATTTAATTGAGTGCTAAATGGCACGTAAACTGATAGGTCAACACATACAGACATACGGGGCTACAGGACTACAACAAGGACCTCGAAGGCGTTGGGGCACTGCATAGACTAACTTTCTCCGGCAAACTCACATGTGTGTTTGTGTGCTACTCCCACCTACCAAGAGCAGAAAGTCCGACTCAAAGGCAGGGGCAATGCCAATGGCAAAGGCTAAGGCTAAGGCGTTGTCAAGGACGCACATGGCCACTCCCCTCCACACTTTCTTTGGCCGAATTTCCTAGAAAACGTAGCCTAATGTGCATCAACGTTCCAACAAATCAGCAAACAGTTGCCAAATTGCGTGGGCCAGCACATGGCTGGCAATACGAATAATACTGAGGCTGCAGTGTTCAATTAATTTCATTAAAGGACTAACTATTGCAGCGCAGCATGTGCAATGTTTTTAATTCAGTTTTCCTTTTACAGGATCGAAATTAATTGAATTTACTGTCAAATAATAACTTTCTTAAGTATTAAAAGGTATTTAAATACTTGAAACTATAAAACAAAGTATTAATATTATTTAGTTCCAGGTGTTTTTATATAAAAATTTTTAAGAATTACAAACAAACTATTCTTATAATACTATTTCTTGTATAGCAAGTATTAAAAGTTACAATATTATAAAAAATTCGTGCACAAAGAGAATTAAAATGTTAAGACCATATAAACTCTCAATTTGACGATTTTTGTACACTTTTTGAAAACTTATATCTTTCTTTATAGTATTTTACACTAACTTTGAGTAAAAGAGTTTATATTGAATATATATATATTTATTTATTTTTCCTAAGTTATTTTTGCTTCTCATCTCATGGATGCATAAATATTTATGTCTGGTGAATATATAATAGAGAAACACATAAAAGTTCTATTAATAATTAAATGTTAATAAAGAACACATAGAAGAATTCTTTAAAAGTACTTAATAAACAGAAGAAGATTTAATTTTTTTAACTGAATAATAAATAAATGTGCCTTCGAATTTCCTACATTCTTATATCGAAATAAAAACTACCAATTAATTAGTATAAAATATGAAATTTTGGCGACATTTAAAGAAATACTTTACGATATATATTTAAGTAAAACGGAACCTCCCACCTGACTTTCTTCCGGCGAGTGGAATCCTTATTTAGACTTTCCAACCTGCATCACACCATATCGCTTTGAGTGCGTCACATTAGCAGGACAATTTGTTTGGTAATCTCCTTTTTGGTCTACCAAGTTCGGGCTATATTTCCATTTCCACACCGCCACCGCATTTCTATTTCGCCTCTTGGCCTGGCCGAAAACTTTTTTGGTCCCCGATAATCCAACGGCTAACGGCTGGCTGCGAATATACGAGTATCTTTGTTGAGCTGAGTTCCTGGGAGCGAATGGGAGCCGAGATAAACGTCAGCACGTGCAAATAAGGCATTAAAACAGCCGGCCACATATTAAACCGGAGTCAGAGGAGAGACAAAAAAAAAAGGAATGGGAGACAGAGGCGCCTTGACCGCAATGACTCAAATGACGAACGGCAAAGGGCATTCTGGCCTCCTGGCCTGGGCATCCTGCTACTCCAGCTGCCACTCCTGCTCCAGCTTCAGTCTCGATTCCACATCCTTGTTGTGGGTCTTGACTTACGCAAACAGTAAGTCAGTCACCCACACATTTATACATCTGCAAGGACGCACGTCTCAAGTTTATCAAAGAAAAACGAATGGGGAGGAAACACACAAAAACGTAGCAAAAAAAAAAAAAGGAAAAGCGAGTGAGCAGAAAAAGCTACAAAGGAACACGGGAAATCCAAGGGAAAAGCAGTGGTAACAGGTCAGGCCACACTTAATTCATTCGTGATTTATATGAGTCGCTTTCGGGGACTTAAAATGTGGTTACAGCTTTTGGCTTTCGCTCCGGCTTTGGCTTAGATTTTTGGCCTGGCTTTTGGCTAAAAACTGTAAAAACTGCAAAAACTGAAAAACTGACGACGAAACTATGTGGAACTGCGGTCTGCTTTGGCCAAGAGATTTGCCTGCGCTCAATTAAAAATTCCCCTTGAGCTGCTCAAAATTCAATTGAAATTCCCCCCAAAAATTTCCTTGTAGCTCGTGGCTCCAACAAAGCCGAAAGCCAAAAGCAAAACCGCTGATAAAATACATATATATATATATATATCTGCTAAGAGACAGACTTTTGGCTAAGCCTGTGAAAACAAGTTTCTTGGCTAGCTGCCTGCCTGCCTGCCTTCTCCGTTCGACATTTTGTCACTTTGACAAAATTGTTTGGTAGTTTTCTCGCCGGATTCCGATTCCGATGCGGATGCGGATGCGAATTCGGACTCCTACTCGGATTTTTCGGCTCGAGCACCAACTTGTCGTTCAAGTGACATTCAATTATTATTTCAGCCAGGCAGTGCAGAAACTTTCCAAACTGAAACTGAACTAAACTCTAAACGAGACGAGCCGAGACGAGACGCGGGACGAAGCTGCGACAAACGACAATATTGTTAGAATGTATTACAGTCAGACAAATGCCGGACTACTGTCACTCAGTGACATCTATACAAGTATATATATATTCAGGGATATAGCTATAAGTGTGCCCTCCCATAATACGTATTTGCGCATTAAATTCAAAACTTTTCCAAATAGTTTTCTGGCAAATAAAATCAAAACGAAATCTACAAGAAAATACAACAGAAATTACATTTGTACTGCCGGGTGTATGTATGTATGTTTGTTTGTATATAATAAAATGAAAATGCAAACTTTTAAATTACATTTTGAATGAGAAATGCTGAGACACTGAGCCTCATTCCCTATTATACGGCTTAGACAGGCATTTTAACTGATTAAAACAGAATTTGGGGAGAGTTTTTGGAAAGTTTTTGTGCCGAAGCAAGATATTTTCTACCTGCACTCGTTGTCGTTGCCCTCCGATTTTCTTATAGTTTTAGGGCATTTCATGGGAAAATTGTCGATAAAAAGCAACAGCAGACAGTTTACTGAAAAGCTGCCTGCCGCTGATGGGTGGAAAAAAATGCTTGTGAACCTTTCAAATCCCTTAAATCTGTTCATAGACTTTAATCTGTTGAAGCAAACATGTTTTTAGAAATATGAAAACCAAAAGAAAACCTTAAAAGAGAGAGACAGAGATTTATTTGTTAATAAATAATATACTATAAATCGTCTTAAAATGTAGAATATTTGTAATAACTTAAATAGAAAATGGTACATTTAATATATTATTTCAAGAGCTAAACCCTTAATCTCTCACACAACATTTTATAATCAAGAAATTTGGCCATGTTGCGCATATAAAAACCCTGGTTAAATAACGATAAATACAAGTTCTTAACAATAATAAATATGTCATACTTGGCAAAGCCTTAATTCAAGTATTTTGCATTGTACGAAAATCAGCGAAACGGTTAAAAGTTTCTGCTCGATATTGCCAACAATTTTTGCGCCACGGCAGCTCACAGAGCTTAGGTAAATTCCGAATTCAGAATGCAAATGTGGGAGTTGCACGGTTTTTTTGCAAAGCACAAGCCCAAGCCAGGATAACTCGTAATTTGGACTCCTCGGCAGACGCCCCAAAAAGCGTGCAGCTTAAAATTAATGACAGCGACGTAGATGTCAACGCAGAGGATGAAAAACAAGCGCGAAAGGCGAGGCAGAACTTTTAGCCAGCCGCAACGTGTGGCAAAAACAATAATAAAACAGCCGAGCTTTTTGGCGGGAAACGGGGGGAGGGGGAGGTTGGCAAAAGGAGCGATGCATGGCTTCCGGTTTTTGTTCGCGCGCTGGTATTCGCTGCCACGCCCCGCTTTCCGTTGCACCGCCCACTGTTCGGGCCAAACAACTCGTTGCCAGCGCGGCATTGCGTGCACGAGTGTCACATATGCACATTTTATTTATAAACTTGCAGAAAAGTGGTAAATAAAAAGGAAGGCAGGTCCTGCAAAAAGGATAAAGGAGGTTTAAAAAATACCCTTGCTATTTATATATAATACCCTTAATATATATAATAAATTGAGTATAAATATTGGGCATTATATGAAAATGGGATAGAATATTTTTGGAAATTCTACAAGCTCTAGTTTTCTTATAAAACAATGCCGCTGTTGTGAAACAGAAAGCTTACATGAAAAATATTGTTATTTAGCAAAGATATTAACTAAAAAGGTTTTCTTTATTACATAAAATGAATTATTACCAATAAAAATATTTTCTTTTTGCCTAAAATTAAGTTTTACCTTCTTAAGAAAAGCGTATCCTTGATGAAATAAATATGTCCTCTGAAAGAGTATTAAAAGCGACTCGGCGGAATGCAGTGGCACCTCAACGTAACGGCCAGCCTGACTCCTGACTCTGGACTCCACACTCCCCCCTATCCCCTCCTCACACTCCTCCCCTCAACTCACAACTTCGGACCCCATTCCGTGTTCAGCGATAAAGCCCGTAAAATGCTTATCATGCCCAAGCCGGATGTGCACAGTGTCAGGCAGCAGGAGCAAAGCGTTTTTATAGCCAACTGCGATGTATATGCGATAGTTTAATGCATAATTGAAAAGCACGCAAAGTGTAACAATAGACCAAGGATTCAGCTGCTCGAACGTAGAGACGTCCTGAGTCCGACAAGGACATTTAACCTACCATTTCCGAAGTGCAGCGCCCACCCCCTTAGAATAATTTTTGGTAACAAATAAATCCCATAAATTGCAGCAAACAGAATAAACAATTGTCGGTTGGCCAGCACAATTTGTGTGTGAAAATAAAGAGGTTTTTAATCATTCAAGGCATTAAAAAGCATATTTGTTTCTTTGTTTGAAATATGAAACAACACATGTTCCTATTTTTGAAATAAAACCATATTTCTTGGTCAGATAACATTGGTTTTTTTTTTTAAGGTTAGATGAAAAATACAACTACGATTTATTCCTTTCAGACTTTTTGATATATGAATATAAGGTTTCAACTTTCATTTGAATTCAAAGCAATTTGTTTAGCTTTTATGTTTGCTAGTTTGTATTCAAGAGTTTAGTGAGTAAATCGGAGTTTACTTTTCATCTTTACTTTCTTTTATTTGAAAAGCACAAAATCCTTTGACAAACTTTAATTTGTTTCGAATATTTTATTATTATGTAAAGAAAATAACATAAAATCTATCTTAGCAAGTAATTTATATACTTTTTAGAGTCCCTTTACCATTTATTTGTGCAAAGTACGCTCCGAAATTCTAATGAATCTTACCAGTAACCATCTTAGCCCACTTAATGCCTATTATTGTTAATTAGAAGACTTCGGCACTCCTGCTAGCTTTCGAATGGCTTTCCATTTGGGTTCGGCATGTAAATCACAAATTAATGGCAATCAACAGCATTGCTGGTACTCTTCGGTCTTGTTTGCACTTGATAATGGAAATTATTTAATATTTACTGGCTCAATTGAGCACGAAACAATCGCGCTAATGAACTGTGTAATTCATTTGGGCGGAGGAAAGAAATCGCAGCGCGTGTGAGTGAGGTTAAGAGGGTGGCAATTGTGGCCTAATTGAATGGCTCTTAGCGAAGTCAAATCGCAGCTTTATGTCGCTCTTTTTGAGGCTTTAGACACTCGCAAAAGTGCACTGAATACGGCGAACACTGAATGCTGAACGAGTGGCTGTCATCCGCCATCCGGCATAAACTGCACAAACAAAGCGCGTTTAAGAAAATGTGAAAATACTGCCAAAGTATGCAAAGCTGCTCGTAAAAACACTCGAAACTACGTGCATGCAGCTACCAACTTGCACCGAGTCCTTCGTCCTTGGGCTCCGATTCCCTGTGAATGTGTGTGTGTATGTGCTTGAGTCTGGAACTTGGTAGTTGCTTAGCAGCATCCTTCCATGACCGGCTTCCTTCCTGAAAATCCATCAGCGCTAATTTTGCATATTTCAGTTACTATTTTTTTGGTTATTTTTTCTTGTGGTCGGGCCAACATTTTTTTTCCTTTATATTCCCACCCCGCCTTCATCTTACCACAATTTCTGTGCACTTTATTCGCCTTTTGTTTGGCTAAGCCGGCTTGTGACTTGTGTTTTCACAGCCGTTCTCCGAGCCCTTGGGATATTTAAGTTATGCAGCGTCGTCTGGAGAGGCGTAGAAGGAGCTAAAGGTCTGCGGGATCTATCTCTCTCTCTCTCTGTGTGTGTCCTGATGATGAATTATGTGCGCCACGTACGTTATTAATAATTCCGGGGCTGTCAACAAATATACATTGTCTTGTGCCGCAACGTCTACTACGCCGCGCGTGGGGCGTGTAGGTCACCACCATGGCGTATGCGTGATATGTTTGTATCTGCCGAAACTAGGGAACTAGGCGATATATGCGGCATCCAAATTTATTGGCCATCCTGCGCTCTTGCTGCGAATTTGAATTAAGAGCCAGCCAGCCCCACGACCTACGCAATCTGTTTACATCTCTGGTGTAACGAACCTATTCCCACATCACGCATACGCCGTGTATTACAGCATAACCCATTCGCTCGCATCACGCATACGCACGCTCATGTATTACATCATTGGTGAAGCATTGGGATTTCTGTTTGTTTGCACATTGTAGAGTTGGACTCAAGTGCCAAAGTTAATTGCTTGAAAAATTCAACTCAATCAATTACCAGGACACGTGTGTGTGTAATTGATACATGTGCAAGTGTGTGCGAGTCCTTGAAGGACTCAAGGTGTTACGGCAGATGGGCAATTGTTTTGTGTTATTTATGCACTCGTTTTCCGGCCATCGCGTGCCCACACTTTCGCATCTCAAGTGGCCCCGGAGGATACGCCCTCCAGGACAGTCAATACCTATACATACGCAATATATATGCCGAGTGTGTTAACAGGTCCACTTCATTTCGGCAATTAAACGGTTACATTGTGTTCCACACACCACTTCTAAGGAACGAGATAAATCATCTG
The DNA here is from genome assembly GCA_008042475.1 of Drosophila kanapiae. Classification (NCBI taxonomy): domain Eukaryota; kingdom Metazoa; phylum Arthropoda; class Insecta; order Diptera; family Drosophilidae; genus Drosophila; species Drosophila kanapiae. Next base: position 224,389 of record VNJM01001510.1, read on the forward strand.
GCAAATCAATTTATTAATGACAACGAGGCTGGAGAGAAATTAGCTAATTATTCGGTGGTCGTCGGCAGTTTGATGATTAAATATTTCATACGCTTCGACTGACACACCGGGCTTGTCGAGGCAGAAATCACAAATGTCTGGCGATTTCCCCTGGCTCCTTTGGCCCAAAACTAAACACTGCAGCATTAATTAAATATTTATGTACCAACACAAACAGCACGGACATGCACAAACACTTGTGCGAGGCCAAACAGAGCGCAACAAATAAAGACGGTCAATTTTGTTACGGCACGCTGACTCGAGGAGTCATAAGGATACAGATACTGCAAATACGGATACAACTCGGACTTGAACCTGTACTTGTAACACAAGTACACTGGCATTTATTTACCGCTATACCCATACACTGACAGAAAACAGGAAATGCCTTAAAGATCCCTCAAATAATTAAACTCTGAAATAAATTCTCTTTTAAGTATTTAATAGTTTTTTATGAATATTAAATATTTTAAAAACTAAACTAACTTTTAACTTGTTAGTAACTCCCTTTAATAGCCCCTTTTGTTTTCGGTATATATCCCTATTATGCCGAGTACAAATTTAACATGTAAGCTCAAGACAATGCAATAAAGTTGAAATTAGTTCGGGCCATAATTTCAGGTGAACATCCGGAGGCGATGCAAACTGGCTCATCCGGCTGTCAGTACAATTGGCTGACCATTGTCCTGCTGCTGGGCCTCGTCCTTTGCTACAGTCGCCAGTGCAGCGCCGTCCTGCCAGCAGCGTCCTTGCCATTACCCCCGTCATCCACGTCAGGATCACAGATGGCAGCCAGTGAAAGTGCGACAGCAACCACATCGGCGGCGACGAGGAAGCGGTGTCCAGCGGTCAAGAGCTGTCGTCAGGCCACCTCCGGCCAGGTCCTGGCCAAAAGGTCCTGTCACAGATGATCGAACGGCGGCAGCGACAACACCAACTAAGTAGATTAATTTAAAGAGACACATGAAATGTGAGTGCGAGTGAGTAAAAAATGCTTGAGTGTGTGAATGATCCTTTGAGAGTGTTGCCTAGTCAGCCATTAAGGATGTCAGTTTTAAACTTGTAATCAAAAAAAAATATAAATAATTAAAATGCAATGCAGCACAATGGCTCAATGAGAGGACACAATTAAGGCAATCAACCGAATTAAATGCCAGAATCTCTTGAAAACAATTAAAACTATAATTATTTTTACAAACATTTGTTTTTTTTGTTGTTTTGGATATTATTTTTTGTTGTTAAATATTGTGGACAGATTAATCACTATTGTTTTTACTTAAAGCAATTAAATAAAGCTCTCTGAAAAATTGATTTATGGATAGAACGAAAACCGGATTTAAATATAAATATTAAATTCTTTTTCAATCTAAAAGCAACTTAATACTTTAAACTTTAAGCATTTCTTGTTGAAGTCTGCATTTTGATAAAATATAAATTGATTTCATTGCAAGCTATTATTTTGACTTATCATTTCACTTATTAATTAAACGTTTAAGCAATATTTCCTATAGTTTAAAATAAAACTAAACAATTAAAAGCTTCATTCAGTGGTTATCATTTACTTGAAATGTCTATTTTTATGACAACAACAAAATTTTATTAATATCTCCATTAAATTCTGTTAATTAAAATATAAATATCGCACTTCTGCATTTAATATCCAACTCCTTCCCTCTGCCACAGGCCATTGTTGAGCATTGTAAATAGAGAAAAATACTTTGTGTAAGCTAATTGATTACCATTTAATGTGTATATTTAAACAAAATCAAAATTTACCATAGGATATGTGTAAATACAAAAATTAAACATAATTATGGCAAAGAAAAACATATATATATAACAAACAAAAAAAGTGTATAACAAATATTATGGGAATGAGTAATCTATGTGGCGCCAACGGCTCTGCCTCTTTTAATAAATTAATTAATAATCAAATAATGTGCAGTGTACAGTACGCTAGTGCCCGAGCTCAATATTCAATAATTAGATAAAAACGTAGACAAGCCAAATACAGCAACAAAATGCGAGCAGCAGTGCGTCATAAAACATTTAAATTGATTGCCATATCATGCAAATATTTGCACTGCGCAATTTTCCGCCAAACCAAATGTAAATTCGATTTTCCCCATGCTATTTGCCAACAAAAAAAATACAATTTATTTAATTTGATATTGCAATAATATTAATATAAGTTTTTCATAATTGCCGCACAAACGGTAACAATTTTTTGTTAGCAGCTATTACAAATTCCTTGGCAACAGTCAAACGTCTTTTATTTGAAAGAAATTATTACAGAAAAATACCGGCAAAACGTCTTTTTACTTTTTATTTAATAAAATTAGATGAGAATTTTTTATAATATTCAATTTTTATTGTCCTTTTATGCACCTTTTACCGCTTCTGGATAATGACTGTCCATTGATTTTTCTACCATAACTAAAGTCTTCATTTTCATGTTAAACCACCCACTGTGAAAATTCTAACAAGTAATTTGTGCTGACAATTTTTTCAAATTTTAATTAACACAATTGACGAAAATATAACAAAAAGCACACACAAACAATAAAAAACAATGTCCCATTCAATGCACTAAATTTATTTAATTAAGTTATAAAATGTAAAAAATTTCAAAAATCATTTCCAGGAGTAGAAAATACCCCATTGACATGCCGCAAATAATGCAGGACATAATTGTTATAATTATAAAACAACAAATTGCCAAAATAGACGCTCGAATTAACTAATATAAGTTGGTCGAATCAAGCAATAACAATTCAAACTGATGAACAATTAAAATGTGTGCATGCTGTGATTTTCCCCATCTTGTGTTTGGACACAATTATAATTAAAAATAATTCCGAGTTACGAGCTTGCATTTCCATTTTGTTTACTGCTGCCACATAAAAGGCAAAACTAATTTTATTAATTTCCGTTAAGCTGTAACAATAATGTTAGTTATAAGCTGATTTTATGAGCCCTTTATCTGTATTAACACAGATAATGTAGTTTTCCACCCTGCAGCTTGAAGTTGCTGAAATATTAAAAATGTAACAACATTTTAAAAACATTTTGTGAACTTACTTTAAGTAAGAGAAATTTCCTTTTAATTTAATTTAAATCATGGTGAATTTTAATATTAAAAACCCATTTAGTGGGATTTATATTCTTTACCTTTTTATTAATTTTAAAACTTGAAAGTCTTGTTAAATATTCGTAGACCCTTAAAAGGTTCTTGAATGCGCTCTTCCGAATAAAATGTGAAAATTCTCTTCCCTCTGTACTTTTCCGTCTACAGCTAATCTCTAATTGTTAATGCAACCAAAATCGTAACGCATGTAACCAATCAAAAGTATAAACAGTCGCCCACACACCAATAAATATATAAATATATACCTATAGTTCAGTTTAAGTGTGAATATATACATATGCCAGCCAATTTGGAATTCCGAATCGATGAAATGCTAATTCCATAAGCCCACAAGCATTTCCCATAAACCCTTGAAGCGCCGTACATAAATCTATATATATATCTGTGTAATTGTAGGCCCATCAGCTAAGTAATTCCTGTATATTAAAGTTAATTAGTGAAACTCTAGACGTATGCATTAGTCAAGTAAATTAACAAATACATACCTACTATGTGTGACTAACGACGACATGGTTAAATATAGTTGTAATAAAGCAATCGAACTGTGTAAAACGAACTACTTTTAACTGTTGAAATTACGAGTAAACTAAACGGCAAACTAGTGAAAACATACCATAAATATATGACATAGCAAAGGCATTACAATAATAAACCAAATAGCAACAATAACAAGAGGCAAGCAAACAAACAGGAGTGATGACAGTGAACAAAAAAAAAGCATTTGCTTTTTTTGTAGGTAAACAGGCGGATAAAAAATAAACAAAGCCGACGGGATTGTTGTTTGTCTTTTGTGTCGATGATTGTCGCCACAGAGTATTGTAATACGAACAAGAGCAAAACGAGCGATACGATTAAACAATTTTTTATTTAAAAATTAACCCATCCATGGCGTTTTCATTCCGGGAGAGGGATTAGCCGGAAAAGTATCTTCTTCTTCGATGCGGGCTGCTCAATTATTTATGCAAACTACAAGGGAACCCAACAGCTGTGCCAGTGGATGCTCCAGCGGCGACAGTCGAAGAAATGAAAAATAAGCTGCAACGTATGCGTGTGTCACATGTAATCGCTGGATTATAGACAGCTCCAGGAGATGCCAGGCAGCAGGCGGGAGGCGTTGAAAACTGGGTCAGCAAATAAATCGAAAAGGCTTAAAACAAGGAAAAGGAGAGACCATAGAACAGCCATGGACAGCCGTAGCTTATGCACACCGAACAGATTCTTCTCGGCTGCCAAAGGGTTGAGGGCCAAATCCATTCAGAAGGGTCCATTTTCCTGCAGTAAGTATGCGTGCAATCTGCACAAGTTCAAAAACAATTTGCATTTGTTGTGTCCTGCTGTCCTGGTCTCCTTTACTGATGTGCTACAATAACAGGGGGACATCCCTGCCATTTCTAATTACTGTCAGCTTGATTCACGTGAGCGAGAATAAACAGAGCTCCGGCTCGAGGTATGTACACATTTTATTATATTTTTTTAGTATTTAATTTCTCTGTAGTATGGATTATTCCTTAGCGCTTTAATGGTTTATTTTCCCATTTGTTTTATCCTAAGTGAAGTATTTAGAAAACAATATTTTAAGCATTATATAATTTATGCTGAAATGAACTTACATCTTTAAGTTGTCAGTTGTGTGCAAATTGACCATGGTGCAGCATCTCGTGAGGTTAAGTATCTAAGCTGTTCTCCTGAACCGCTTTAAAAGAACAAACCTTTTTCTAGTGTTAACAATTTCACTCTTTATTGACCAAAATCTAATGGAACATGCAATCGAGTGGCAAATCAAAGTCTATTTTGTGTCATATCTCATTAATTAACTATTTCGAATTGGGCAGCTGTGTAATGCAGCTGTAATTCTATTAAATTGCGCCACAAAATCCCGGCTTATCCGCCTGCATGTCTGCGTCCGAATTCGAAATAATAATAATAATAATACTAACGCGACGCTGCGGCGTACTTTGACCGCAGGCAACCCAAATATTCCAATATTCCGTACTCCGTAAATGCACTGAAAGCCCTAAGCTGAGGACGGGGAAAAATGGGCCCGATTTTAAGGCCATTTTGCGACTGCGTTGGCATAAAAATATTTATACGCTCACTTGAGTCCAAATTGATGCGCGCTGCTTATGCAAATTTCTGGTTGTCTAAGCAACCGCAGTGCCAAGCTGTTGTTGGCCAAAGTCGAGGATCCCCGTAGACCTAAAACCCGGACACGGACATGGACCCCGGCCCGGACATGGCCATGTAATTTGGCCTGATAGATTCTGCTTAATGCCTGCCATTAGACACATTTGTTGCCTCTGTTGCCCCCACAGAAACAGGAACAACAGAAATAGACACACTCAGCCTAAAAATCTATATAGAATTTATACTCAAATTATATATTATATTTATTATTTATTGAAAAGGAAATTTGAGGTCTTCGTTCAAAGTTTATATTAAGAAATATTTTAAAAGAAAAGGAAGTATTCCATAAAGCGAAAAAGTATTCTCTTAATTTTGTTTGTAAGAACATTCTACCTAATTTAAGAAGCAAGCTACCAAGGAAGCTTTTTTCCTTTTAAAACTTAAATTAGGACCCTCATTTTATGTATTATTTAATAGAGGCCTTAATTTTTATTCCCAGTGCATTGTTTCGGCTTGATATTGATTTGAACACAGCAGGGGGGCATGCGAAATCAGTTTTAAAACAGGCTCCGCGGCGCCACAGACCTCAAATTTTCGCTTTTCACATTTTCATTTGACAAAACATTTCACATACACACACGTCTGACCGCATTCCTTGCCGGCATTCGCACGCTAATTTGAGTGAAAATTTAGATGCCATCTACATACTACATATAATAGTACAATATGTGTGTGTAACAATGTAATCCCATGAATTCCTCAGATGACAGTTGCACGGGGAATGTCTATTGAAGTGGGGCATGTCCTGCCGCTGCATGCGTTTGGCGACTGCTCGCACCGGAAATGAGCGCATTTCCGGGAAATTTCGATGCTTTGACTTGGTGTGGGGGCGCTTCTAAGAAATCGGCAAAGAAATTGTAAACAGGATTTAATGGAATAGGATTTAATGAACGATTTATTAGGAAAGCTTCAAAGGTTCGCTGTGCTTTGCAATGTATTATTCGTTTTACTTTGCATTTTATTCTGTTTGTTTTGGCAAGCACAATTTTCCTTATTTTTATTAATGGCTTTAGGGTATGTTTAATTGTTTTTAATTAGTGGAATTAAACTAAGGAGAAGGCTTAGTAATTTAAGGTTTATTCTGTTAATATTAAGATATTTCAATGGATTTTACTAAGATAAAGCAAGCGTTTTCTTGAGTTTTAATTTAGGAATTAAAATCTACTGATCTGATAACATTTCCTGTTTAATTTAGAGTAAAGTTATGTCAGTTTAATTTATACTAACATACAAAATAAATATAAATAAATATAAAACCATCTATGATTATATTTTAAACCCAAAGTGTACCGTGCTATCAGCTCCGATTATAGAGAAACCCACTTGCACATACGATTATCTGCAGAGTTGTGTGTAAAATACAAGTTTTTTTTCTGGGAAGGGGCATCCTCATTGTCAACGGGGACAAAGTGGGCGTGGTCAGGGCCAATGTGGTCGGGCATAAACTGGCCGCTACAGCGACCGCATGAAATGCCAGTTGAATTATAGACCATTTGAATGAAATTATTTTAATTGCGTAAATCACTTTGCAGCCAAACCGAAAATTCAACAATGCTGCGGAATTGGGTGCGTGACTGGGAAAATTTTTGGGAGGCGACGATGGCAGCGGCGGCGGTGAAAGTAAAGTGTGAGCATGCCACTGGCACACTTATTGGCCAATCTCATTTAATGCTCGCCACTTGTGCGGACTTTGTGGGCTAACAAGGGCAGAACTGGGTGCACAGGGGGGAACTAAAAAAGGGGTTAGAGGTCGACAGCAAACAAACGAAAACCCTTGAAAATTTAACCAAAAATATTCCTGTTTGCATATTTGCACTCCATTCTCCGATAATTGTTTTCGTTAGGTCGACAATGGAAATAAATTCCGCCAATAATTGCGCACAGCTTCATTTTCCCCGGGGAATGCGAATGGTGGACTTGTTAGGGGGGATGCTCCGCCTTTTCCACAATTGCAATTGCAACTATAATTTGTACAAATTATCGGCAATATTATGAAAGCATTTCGACCGGCACACGGATGCCAGATTCTAATGGAGCACACGGCGTATGCGTGATATCAATAAATGCATATTTTACATGCAACGCGACACTTGAAACGGCGATAAATGCAATGTTTCCATAATTTATGAATCGACATGGACATGGACAGATGGTATCAAATATTTGCAAGCACTCTTCGTGCATTACATTAATAAAACAGCATAAAAGCGTGGGTGCAAATGTCGCACTAACTTTGGACTCCTGCAAGTCTCATACTTCCCCCCGGTTTGGTAATCCTTTTTGGCCATCCGAGCATGTCCTGCACAAAAGCGGCCCCGGCAAAACAACTCAACTTGACCTCGCACACTCGCACAGCCCCCAATACACGGCTCAATGATTTTAGCCGGGGATGTTCTGAGAACATATATGTATAGCGGGGGTCAAGAAAATAGTAACAGTATTAGAGCAAAATATATATCTTACAATATTCTATTATATAAAGTTGTTTAACGACTAGCAATCTTCAGAACTCTTAGTAATGTAATTTAGTATGATGATATGGAAAAAACTTGGCCTCGTACAGACGACCCAGTTACGCTAGCTTAACCGCACGGATTGCGGCACCTTATCGAACCTAAGGTGGGCTGTCCATAAATTAAATTGTTGATGATTTTTTACCCCTTCCATCCTATATAATCAAGACTAATAATTAAAAGTACGCCTATGATTACGAATTCATACAATAATACAAATAAATTGTTTTCAATTATATTTTTCAATGCAATAATTATAAAATCATTGTTTTAGACCACCCCACCTCCCAAATAATCAAACATAATAATTTCGCTGACTCCCTCCTTCCGCCTACGTGATTATGTAATATATGGACAGCCCTTTAACTATATTTAATACCAACTTATATCATATTTGCTTAGCCGTCAGTGTTCAAACAATATTGGAAGCAGTGAGTGTTTGGCTTACAGTAGATTTTTGTTTGACTCTCGAGTGGTTATTGTTGTCATGATACCAGGAGCAGCGATATAGCAACGATATGAGGATATGCGTGCCGCGCGGCATGATAAATGATGCGGCTCAACATCCTTCGTCGCGCTCTCTAAATAAGGCTTAGTGCCGGGAGCCACTCCTGAGTATGACTGCGAACTATGAACTATGAACTTATGGCATATTTGCTCGCCTTCAGCAGCAATCAACTGCACTTAGCCGTTAAGTGGGCTTACTCCCGCTCACGCTCACGTTCACGCTTCCCCAGGAGAGCCTTGGGAGCGAGAGCCAGCTGATTTCAATGCCCCCGCCGAGGACCACTTGTCGACGTCGCCAATTGACGACAGTGGCGGCGCCGTTGACACGACACGAGCCTCCAATCCAAGCCAGCCACTTGCAGGATCAGCGATAGCAGCTCCTCTCCGCCTCGACTCGAGCGGACGTGAACTTCCTTCCTTCCTGCCCCGGCATCGTGGCATCCTGCATCTCCAGCCGGATGCACTGACACGAGCCTCGGAAGCATCGGCCTACTGGCTGGATCTATATGTAATTTTGGTTCGTAGGGGTAAAAGGGAGGGAAAGGTATCGCAATAATGTTGAGTCATTGAACAAAGCCTAAGAAGTTTATAATTTAACGAAATATATTATATTATTGAATGAGTTTCCTTCGGAACATTTTTACAAGACTCTTCTGGGACATTTTTACAAGGCTTTTCGGCGACACTCTTGGATGAATCTACCGTTAACATTTTTAGAATACTTAACGCTTCATTATATTTTAAGAAAATTTTACTTGGCATCCGATTATTACATTGATTAATACATAAATTTCAAAAATACATTTACAAATACATATGTATAACAAGTGATTTTCCTTTCATTTATAAGCGCCATCTCGTCTAGCAAAAAGTGAAACAAAGAATATGCTCGAAATCGAAATTATACAAGTGACTTTCTTCGAATTTTTAGCTCTTTAAGTTTAAGGACTTACGATATTCGTCCTTTTCGAAGGATTCATACAAAAAGTATTATAACTGTTTAAATGCGACACCTAGGCGGGCAGCCAGTAGTAAGCAATGTTCTAAGAAAATAACGTCAGGTGGCGTTTTGGCTTTGCAACGTGTTGGTTCGAAATTGTTGCAAACTGGCTTGAAACCTTCAATCGAACCTTGCGACAAATTACAGTTTTAAGAACTTTGCTAAATGTCCTGGGAATATAACAGTTTGTGGAAGGATATGAAATTGAATTTTTGTCAAACAGCAGTGTCGTGTTTGTAGAATATTGCAAGTGTATAAGTAAACAAGTGTATAAAGTAAACAAACGAATTCTTTAAAAGTAAAATAATAATTACAGGATATTACAGAATTAAGGAAATTAATATTCTGTAGAACTTTTTCTGAATGTTTGATTAAACTGCTACAGTTAACATTGCTTTATCGTTTGTATATTTTTAAATTTTAATTAAATAAATGACAACATTTTCGCAATTACAATTTTTTGCGTATAAAATTAATAGCTCTAATAATAATTATTTTTAATTATTAATATTTAAATTTCTAGTATTTCCTATTTGTATTATTTTATATTATTATTATATTATTTTATTATTTATTAATGTCTTTTTATAAATTATATATTATTATTAAATTAGAACAAAAACAAGTAATTGAAATTATTAAAAATTATTTTCTTTTGAAAGCCATTGAAATCTCCTTGATAACCAAGTTCTAAGACATCAATCTACTTGTTCTTACAAAAAGGATCTTACAGCATTCTCTCTTAATTTAATTCAAAATACTCAAGACTCATAATTATACAAATGTTACTAATATTATATTTTTAATACAAATAAACCAAGAAAAAAATACAAGACTGAGTAATATTTAAATTTTACTAATATTTTATTTTTAATACGAATAAACCAAGAAAAAAATAGAACACTCCCAATTTGTGAAATCCTTGCTGCCTAACAGCATACCTAATTGTCAGCATAAAATATCAATCAGAGATTTGAGTAATTTCCAAGGCTCTTTTCTCCTCCTCCTTCTCTTCCTCCTCCTGTTGCTGGTGCGACCAATCAATTTAATGGCTTGAAACGCCCGAAAGGTCAAATGGACTCGAAATGGACTGTTAGCGGTCGAGATGAAAGGGTCGCGGACAATAGTCCACAGTCGAAAGTGTCCTCGTACATCAGGCAATCACTCGGCAGTGCAGGGGGGGAACAGGCCGGAGAGACGAAGACACGCTTCACTATGGGCCTAATTGCTTTAAAATAAGCCACACCCACGGTGCCCCGAAAATCCATCTTGCACGCACATTACCAACCCATCGATCGACCGTTAGGCAAGTGACTGCAACTCTGCATTTTCCACTGCCCAAGTTGGAGGATGGGAGGATGGAGGACTGAGGACTGAGCGTGCGGGCGGTCGGCGGCTTTTGAAGTTCCCAGGATCAGAGCACGCTTGTCAATTGTGGTTGTTGGCTTCAAAAGCGGCTTACTGAACCTTGGAACTGACGGTACCCGATCGATATACCAGAACGGTCCCAGTGTCCCAGTTCCCCCGGCCGAATGAAGTGTGTAATTTGAAATTAGCCCAGGCTCAGCGGCACCTTTTGAGCGAGCGGCGATGAGTGTGCGATTGTGCGATTGTGTGTGTGCTCAGTGCACCTGCTGACAGTGTCAGCGAGTTGTGTATCTGTATCTGTATCTGTATCCGACAGTGGCCGTCCTGCGGCGGCTACTCAGTTACGCAGTCGCACCAGAACGTCAAGGCCACACATCTCCCGCAACTCATCCATCGCAGCTCAGTACACACAAAAAAATAAAATAATACAATTGTAGTGTATTGAGCAACTTGAACTTCTTGAAATAAAGCAGATATATATTATATATATATTATATTATATATTTTTTGGCAACAAGACGTCTTTGTGAAAAGAGAAGGTGGATTTTCTATTATTATCTTATTACCTTTTTAAAGAGTTAAATAAAAAGTTAAATTATGGTTATATACTTAATAAATCTAGTTCCTTTACTTTTTACTTTTTATATTATTTATTTATTTATTATTTCTAAAAAAAAAACCAACACCATGCGCTTCTGAGAATCTTTGGTTTTTCTAGACTTTATTACGTTTGACAATTTATAAATTGGATATTTAATTAAAACTCATCATCTTTTATTTAGTTTATTGAATTTTTTATTTAGTTTAATTATGTTAAATTTAAAATTATATTATGACACTATATGGGTTATATGCAACTTGGATTCTCCAATTTATTTAGACTTTATTAGCTTGTAGAATTCCTATGGCAGATATTTAATTTCTTGGTAAAACTCTCCACATCTTTTTGTCATCGTTAAAGAAGACAGTATCGTTTTTATTATTATATTACTATCTTTCCAAAGGATTAGTTAATGGCTAATTCTGGTTATATGCTGAACCCCAATATATGTATCTTTAAAGTATACGGCTATAATAAATAATAAAGAAAGTGTATCTATATATATTTATTTATATATTTATTTTCCACATCCTAAAATGCATACATCTTATAGATTTGTAAATATTTCTGTCCAGGTAAAAGTGCTTATTCATCGCAAACTTGTTGCCGTGTTTCATTTTCGATTTCAGTTCCATTCAGTAAGCGTTATTTTTTTCAGCCAGATAGATATATACGCAAATTTATGGCCGCACATATCTGTATGTACATTTATAATGTGACTAATTTGCGATCTCTTGATTTTCCAATCCACAGCCAACAGCCAACAGGCAAATCCATATCCCAGACTCATCCAATCCGTTCGAATCTCGAATTCAATCTTCTATTCGAATCCGCTAATCAGGTTTCGGGCCCCAAATTGATTTCATTTTCATATTTCAATTTCGAAAGACGGTAGCCGGAGCTCTGTCGAAAATGCAAAATCAGTAAGACCAGTAGTCGCGACATGATATAAATTAACTGTTTTGACTTTGTGAAATGAAATGCGGCCTCTTTGAAATTCCGATTCGAAAAAGCCGAATATATCCAAGAGCCAAATCGATTTCTTACACAAAAAAAAAAAAAAAACAACTACTACTACTACTACTGCTACACACACACAAAATACAAAATACCATTCAAAGTGGCTTGGCTCCGAGTTGTTTATCTCGTTAGAGTTGCCAGCGCGCCGATTTCTTTTCGGCTTAAATGGTTTATGTGCGTTTGCAACCAGTTTTATGGACATCGCCTCCGCAGGCTGACGTAGCGGCGGCCTGATTATATATTGATGCCGCTCCGCTCAGCCACTCTCCGCTGGATGCCGTGCCCGAACCCAATCCCGAGCCCAAGCCCAAGCCCGATGCCGCCTTGCCAGCGTTTAGGTGGGTTGTGGCCGGCGCCTTTGAAGCATCTCGTTTACCACGTGCCGTGGCATGAAGCCACTCCCTCCACCCCTCCGAGAGACGAGGCTGGGCAAGCGGAGTAAATTTTAAAAAGAAGAACGCTGTCTATATTGTTTTTTTTTGTAAAATTAATAAGGTTACAAGGGAATATAACAATGCTTAAGGAATTCTCTACATACTTAGAAATATATATCTTTATTTTTTGTAAATTAATAAATATAAAATATATATACTATCTTTATTTATTTACCCTTTAATTTAATTACTTAATACTTGTAAAGCAACTAAAATATAACCACAAGATCTTTGTTATTTGGTAAAGAATTTAAATTATCATGAAGCTCAGAAAACATTTTAAAATAAGAGCTATTTTATGTAATATTTTTAAACCAACAACAGATTATATTATATCATTTATACATATTATTATGAATTATAGTTACAATATTGTTATTACTTTTTTAAAGTAAACTAAAGTTATATTATATAATTTATATATTATTAATACAATAAAATTGTACAATCCCTTAGCAACTTTTTCTAATAAAACTGACGAAAAGTTTTCATTATTTCCCAGTTTTATTGCTTATATTCATTTTTTTAACTAGATGCACTTTGATCCTACATACAAAATGCACTTTTCCTAAGTTCCATTTAATTTATATTTCAATAAAATATATATAACTGAAACCATATCCATTATTAATTATAATAATCCCAAGCAATAACCTACAACTCAAGAAAATATGTTAAGATAAATACTGAACAATTTGTTATAACTAAAAATACATTATAATAATGTATTTTTAAAAATCCCTGAATATTTTTAATAAAACCCGTTTGCTTTTTCTGTAAAAGTTACAATGGCATCTAGTTAAAGCTCCACTCTATCCGGATCCAATCCTTATAACGATCACGACAGCAGCTTACATACAAGCCAAAATTATCATGATCCAATCAAATCGGCGACACACAGACCCCCATTTGAATTAATAAACAAAAATGTTCATAAATAAATATATATTTTATAAATGTTTATTTATATTGTTTAGTATATGCGCTGCGTCTAACAAAGATTCCGCAGCCAGTTTTCAAGTCGAGTAGCGATTTTAACGATTTTAATGATGTGCTCAACGTTTTATGATTTAATTATGCCGTTTGTTGTTGTCTTTATCGTTTGTTATCTTCGCCTTGTTTTTTTTGTTTTCTTTTTTTTTTTTGTGTCTCGGCCTTTTATCGGTCTCAGTTATTAATATATGCCCCATATTGAAGCTGGCTCGGCTATTTATTGAGCCTTAATTATGTGCGATTTAAATTCTTAATGAATGCCGCTTTTGGCCAGCTCCGCCGCCAATCATCCGCCAGCAGCAGTAGCAGCATCAGCAGCTCCCTCCCAATGGCTATACGTAGGCGCACATGTGCCGATGATTTAAATGATAACGAATTGAGATATCTGCATAATGCCACCGATTTGTGCGGGTGGCAGCTGCTGGATGAGGCGCCAGCATGACGACAAGCCAAGCCACTTGGCGAGTCTCACCAGTCGGGATTTGCAAATCGTTAAATTCCGCAAAAATATCGCAGAGATGCTATAAACTTTCAAGTTGACATTTGTGGGCCTCCGCCTCCCCGGTGAATATAGAGAGTGAAATTAAGTCTTGAAATTGATTTTTTTGCAGAAATATTTAATAGGTAGACATGAGATAATTCTGCCTGATCCCCACCCTGTAGTAAAGCAATGTAATTATGTTATTACAAATGTAATGATATTTAATTTGATCTTTATATTTCTGTGTATTTTATCTATTAACAATTGTGGTAAGTGAGACAAGTTACATTTGTGTATATTTTAGAAATACCTTTTATATGTTTAACTCCTGAATTGTATATTTTATGATGTAATTTAAATACTACCAACTCTTTTAATATAATATTTGTATTTTACGAATTGTGGTAAATAAATGAAGTTCTGCAAGAGTTTACCCTACTCTAAAGCATAAAAAACAACTATTTGTGCCTTTTATTCTTCGATAAGTTCCATTGTCAGTCATGAATTGGATCCTTTTTTGACGACATCAAAGTCGCTCGGTTCTTTATCTGCCGAATGATTTTTTCGGCATATGAAAGCGGGATTTTTTGTGTTTGGAAGTGAGGTACTGGGACACATGTAGGTTGCGTTTCGTGGCTTAGAATCAAAGTCGGATCAGCGCAAATCTCTGTGATCTCCGGCGATTGCTCTTTGCCGGCGTCTCTGCTGCTGCTTCTGCTGCTGTCTCTGCTCTGCCGCTGTTAGCGTTGACTTCGGCGTCGCTGTCGCTGCCTCTGTCGCTGTCGCTGCCTCTGCCGCTGTCGGTTGAACACTTTGATGTCCTAATTGGTTTATTACTTTGTCGGCATCTCGAGTCTTCTTTGTGTTGCTGCTTTTTTTCCTCTCAATCTATCCAGCTCGCTCTCCCCCTCTCTCTTTCTAGCTCTCTTTGCACAGTAAGAAATTGGGATAGTTTTTAAATAATTACAGTAGTTTTTCGAGGTTTTAAAACAGTTTATTAAATAAATTAATATTAAGTTCAATTGGGCATTTTAAATGGAATTTTTGGTGCACCTAAAAAAGAAAAATAAAGAAAATGACTTTAAGGACATCATAGCCAAGGGATTCATTCGCAATAATAAAGAATAATACATATTCCTTATTCTATTGGTAATGACTATATAATATAGTGTATTACTAATAGTTTTCTGTTATATTTTTAGTAAATAAATTATTACATTAAAAATAACAATATCTTAACTTTATCCAAACTGCTTTTGTGCCAGTGCCTTTTTTGCTGTTGTTGTTAAGTTTTATGCCGTTGCCAGTTTTATTTATTTCTTTATTTCTCTGGATTTTCATGCTGCCCCATGCAGCCATGCCCAGGGACTCCTGCCTCCGACTTGAGATACAACCTCGGCTCCAACTCGAGCCCCAAATGGAGCTCGACGAGTGAGCACGCGCACACAGAACGGAACGATGGTCGGATGGGCCCCGCGGGTCCAGAACAGGAAAACGATCTCCGCTTGAAGAGCCCCTTAAAAAAAAATATATATAGCCCATCCCCCCTCCCCACACACACCCTGGTAACCCCTGGTCTGCCGCCTCTGTTAACAATGTTGCCGCGTGTGCGCTCAATCAACATGTTGCGATATCAGCGCAATTTGTCATCTTATAAACATCGCCGCAGCGAGCGGCTTCGTTTTCGTCTTCGTCTTGATCTTGGCTGGTCTCTGCGCTGGGTCGGTCTCTTCTCCATCGCGCGATCAGAAGCTGTAGTGTAGCCAGAACATCACAATGGCCAACTACCAGGAAACCGTTTTCCGAAATGGAATCTCCCATCGCATCTCACACAGTTCGCTGTGCGGTGGTCCTGTGTGAAGTTTGCCGTATTCAAAGCACAAGAAAACTCAATCAAGGGCCTCGTAAATCTTGGCACAATTTGATGAGTGCACAGTGGGAGACAATGGCATGGGCCATGGCCCATGACCCACGCACAGTGGGTTGCACAGCGGATTTTAGAGCACGGGCGAGTATAATATTCAGCAGTTTATCATTTAAAGTAAAGATTAGTTCTGAAATGAAAAGTTTAGAAACTGTTTAAGCACAAATATTTTATATTTTAAATATGTAAAATCAAAAAGTATTAAAATATATTAAATAGAGAATATATTTTATATTAATTTCATTCTTAATAAAAATGTATATAAAGTTTAAAGATTTTTAAAAGGACCTTCTGTATTTAAACGCAAGTCAGCGGGCATACTTAGCTTGTTCTGAAAGGAACCTCACGGAATGCTGCACGTGCTGATACGTTCCCTGGCAAAACACCGCTTGTTTTCTTTATTTTTTTTTATTTCTTTTATTATTTCTGATTTAAGTTACCAGAATCTATTCCTTCGCTTTATAATCTTCCCTTTCTTAAAGCAATTTTAGTAAGCCACACCTTTTATCAATATTTTGCATACTTAGTACCGCACCTTAGCCCACTGTGCTGAGCCGTAAGTGGTCCTGCATTTCTCGGCTTATTGATTATGGCCGACGCATCGGCGCATCCATTTCCATTTCCGATTCATACGAGTCATCATGCAGAAGTGGTTCTGATGCTGCTGGTACTGGGATGCACCCCCAGCTGTGCGACGCAGCGACGGACAGTGAGTGAGGATTCAATCCGAGTTATGATCGCTCGCCGTGTGTGGCGAATGTTTTGACATTTCGGGGCTCGAAAATGGGAATTCCGCCTAAATTTGAAACATCAAAAGTGTGCGCGTCTGATCTGTTCATCTACTGATCTCCAGAGCCGTTCCGATCCGATACGATCCGATCCGGGCATTATTGATCGCCTGTGTCCCGCTGTTGTGATCCGGACGCAGCGGGCGACGGCGGCGGCGGCGACTGAGGGTACAGAGGGCCTTACAACAATGGCCTCACTGTATCGTCGCGCGGCGTACCTTTTGAAGGTCCTTTTGGCCAAAGTTCTCCCATGAAGTCGAACACACACGCCGCCAGCATATGCAAAACACAATGAAGTTCTTTGAAGCGCGTCGTCGACGTTGCCGTTGTCGTCGTATTTCTTGCAGGTAAGCGACAATTATTTATCTTACAAATTTACCTGAAATTAAATACTTTCGTTTGACGGCGATGCAATGCAGCTCAGCGCTATACACAAAAGGCGACAAATTCCCCTTTTTTTGCCCAACGTATATACTATGTGTGTGTGTGTGTCGTGTTTTCATTTTTTTTTTTTTTTTGTCTTTAATCAGCGGCTGTTGCTTTGATCACCTCACCTCGCCATCTCGCCATTGCCATCTCAGCACCACCACCTGACAAGGTGCTACGTTTAAGTCCCTCCCTGCCCACATACCTACAGTCGAACCTACCTGCACCGAAGGTGTGACAAGTCAGCGGATTTGCGTGTTGCTTCTTGCGAAATATTTAAAATGCAAGATTATCGCCCAAAAAGGCTCGCTCGCCGCACTTAATCCTGCCGCTTTTGCGGGCTACAATTTCAACTGGCCGAATGCCGAACGCTTATAGGCACTGAGAGAAATCGGAGACAAGTTAGTTATCTAAATTCTAATATTCTATTTACATAAATGGCTTAAGTTGCATTTGGTATGGTCACATTGCCTATATGCTTCTTTAGCTTGCTTTGATCACATTGATCTTTAAATATTTTTATTGTTCTTTCAATTAAGTCGGCAAATTCTTTATAAAATTCCACCTTCAATAACGAAATATAAGTTACAGATATCATATAAACAAGCATTTGTGCACTTGCTATGGTTATGAGTTATGCAAATCTCTATCTCGATCAGCACGTATTTTATTTATAGAAAGATGCTGTTCCTTTTTTAAAGAGTATGCTGAAATATCTTAAGATTACCCTAAATACCACAATACTTAAATACTTTTTCAAGTGTACGAATTCATGCCGTTTTTGATCTTTGCCGTGCTCTCAACTAATTAGCAATGGATGGTTGGTGGGGAAAGCCACAGAAAATGAACGCTCTCTTCGCTCACGATGGCTATAAGAACAAAAAAATTTCGATTAAAGAAAAATCCACCGACAACTAATTCAATCCAATCCAATCATAATCGCGCAATCATAATTACAACAATCTTCCCAACGAATATCCCAGATCCAGTCCCAGTTGCAGTCCCAGTCCCAGTCACATTCTCAATCCCAATCCCAATCCCCGAGACCTAACGGAGATCAACCGACCGACGGACGGATCTTAGCCGGAATTCTATGGCGGCCTGAACCAACAACCACAGAAGCAACGGCAGCGGCAGCAGCAGCAACACTAATAACGTCAACAACAACAGGTTGCCGGGACACTGCCTCAAGTGCTTCGTGGCCCAGACAAACGTTAAGATTGTAATAACCATGTTAAAAGCAATTTACGTTTAAAGTGCTACCGTGATACGCTGCCGATGCGTTTCTTGATTAAGAACGAGGGGATGCTGGACGAAGAGGAAAAGGCACAGGAGTTGGTGAGCTGAACTCGCATTTATTTGGCGGCAAAAGAGGCCTTGTATACCCAGTAATTGTACTTTAAAAGGGTATATTGTATTCAGGAATATTTAAGCAAAATGGAGAAAGAAATAAATAACAAACAGGTAGGTCTGTGCCAAAATTGTGATCTTAAAAAGAAAACAATATCTATCTATATTTATTACATTTTTACCAAATTTTAATCGGACAAGATATACAAAAGATTTTTTAGTATCTTTCTAGAAAACTTCCTCTATGCCGCTCCCAAAAAATATGCAATAGTTTGTACTATTTAATAGCCGAGGTATTCTATGGTCGTGAGACTCTACTGGACTTTTGTTCATTTTGTGCATTTTTTTGTGGATTCCTTTGGGAACTTTCCTTTCATATTCACAGTCCACTTAACACGCGCGTCGCACAATGCGCCTCAAAACACAAATGAGCAGAGAGCTCTGCGCATGCGTTGCTGCCGCTGCTGCTGCTGCTGATGTTGCTGCTGCCCCAACGGTGGCGATGGTAACCTCAGAAAATCTGTGCTGGCGGCACGCTTTGATGTTGGGAATGGCGTGTGCCCCAATGCAGAGATTTTCGCTTTGTTGTTTCGCCGACTGCGACTTCGTCTGCGACTCTTCGTCTTCTTGGCCGACCAACAACAACGACACCATCGCCATGCAACAGCAATTTGCCGCCAAGTGGACCGCAGCAGCAACAACAACAACGTGGAGAGCAAGGAAGTTGGAGCGTGCGATGCGAGAGAGTGCCACCAGAAAGTTGTTGCCCCTTTGGCCAAGTTAAAAACAATTTCTGGCCTATCAAAGCCTTTGAAAAAAATCCAGAGGCAGATAATTTAAAAATCTAAGTTAAATGCGATCAACTATAAATATATTTAATTTAAAATGAAACGGAACAATTTAAAATACATTATATTCAAAATAATAAGGACAGTGATACAAAAATTAAGCCCTAATAAATAATATTAAAGTGTCCAAGTTTATAGGTTAAAATATTATTTCCCATATTAGGTTCAGGCCTGAATCTTTCAGGATACTCCTTTTAAACAAACACCGCTCTCAAATTTCTACATTTTTTTCAACTTTAAAAAGGTTTTAAATATTTTTAAGGACATCCTAAAATATATATTAAACTATTTTAGAAATAAATTAATACGAAAGAATACAAAGAACGATTTTTTGCCTTGCAAACTCTTCGTATTAAATTCATTCATTTCGCTAAATAAATAAACATTATTATTTTAATTAATGAATTCGTATTTAATAAATATATCAACTACTGCATAATTTGTTTTGTATAATGTATAAGTGTCCCACAGTATTTTCTGTGATCCATATTTGATATTCATGTTATATAAAACATATTTCTAAGATTTCCACAAATCTCCTCCTGTATTTGACAAACAGCACTGACCTCATTCAACCGAGAGAAATGCAATTATGATCGCTGGCCGATGAAATTAGAGCTGCGCGCTTCGGATTGGTGAACGAAGCGGAATATTGGATATTGTTGGATGTTGCATGGACTCTCGGCGCACCTGTTGCTTTTCCCACAGTGTGGCTGCCGCTGCCGTCGCTGTTACTGGGTTTTTTTTTTGCAAAACGGGAACGGGAACAGTTGCACGGCTGATCCTTGAATCAAGGATCAAAGGACGTGACCGTGACGGGGCACCGAAACCGATAATAAAGTTGTGCATTAAATGAAATGAAATTTTAATTGCTTATCGGCGGCGAGTGATCCGGGAGCCCATCTGTTGGGATTAGAGCGGCAATGGCTTGACTCGATTGATGTCAAGCGCGTTGTCGGCGCTTTGAAGATTATGCCCGAAAGTTATGAGGCTTGGCTACGTTTTCCTTTGCTTCTTCTTCCAGGTTGTTCCAGGTGCTCCGGGTGATCAGCCTATGCGAAATTATATAGCTCAGTGTTGGCAGCACCAGCAGCAGCAGCAGCTTTAACTACGCAGTGGTTGTCGCTTCATTCTCATCCTCCTCGTCATCATCATCATCGTCTTCATCTTCGGCAGGGGCATCACATCAGCTGGCGCTGCTGCTTGCCGCTTGCTGCTCGCTGATCGCTGCTTGCTGCTTGCTGCTTGCTGCTTGCCGCTTGCTATTTGCTGCATGCGGCAAAAGATGAAAAGCGGCGGCAACACTTTGATGCGGCCAAGATCAAAGCCGCCGATTGTTTACATAATAGTGGCCTTTGAAACGGAACAATAGAATGCCAGGATCAAAGACACCGACCCGTTTACCCGGTTAGTGCGCTTAAGCGAAATGAATGTCCATGTCCGTCCGCACGTGATCTGTTATTCTTGCACCACACCGCAAGAAATTTCGATTCATTGAGGTTAACCTTATAATTGTCATTGATTTCATTGTTTTATTTAGGCTTTAAGGTATTATTTTATTTTTCTTAGGGATGAAAGTAGATATAACACTAGCTTACACACAAAATGCTTCAATCTCGCTGATGCAAAATGCTGGTAAAGTTAATTAATTTATTTATTTAATTAATAGTTAGTTAATGATACATTTTATATTTTGTAAACTGGTGTAATTTAGATAATATAATGAGCATTTAATGTTTACTTACACATTAAAGCGGGAATTTGTATAAATTTCTAAGTAAGATCAGATTTTTAATTAGTCAAAGAAGTTTTAGTTTTAAGTTTCTAAATTTTTGAATATTTATATATTATATTATATATTATATAAAATGTATTTTTTATTGCCTCTAATTTTCTTCAGTGCAGTAAAAGTAGCACTCGTCGCAGCCAGATCATCATCACGATGGCAATATCATCATTATGCTTCTGCCAGCTGGAGCCTCTTTGAATTTGTGCTGCTGTAATTGCCGAATGGCCGAAGGAGCATTTCTGCTGCCGCAGTTGCTGCTGCTGCTGCTGCAGTTGCAACTTTTGCTGCTGCTGCTGATTGCGCGTCAAATGTTTATGGCATTCATCGCGTGCTGGCGGCGTTTTAATTGCTTGAACGGCACAAGCGCCTAGTGCAGCCAGTGGCCAGTGGCCACGCTGCGTATGAGCAATGCGAGCATCAATAATCTCCAGAGATGTTGCCGCCGTCGTTGTCGCATAATAATTGCGTGTACTTAATGCATAAATATTGCACTGAATCGGACTGAATCGCTGGCCAAGTCGGCTCCTTTCTATTTGCCACTTTCAAGTTTGCCGCCGTCGCCGCCGCCGCCGCCAGTTGGACATCATTTTTTCTTTTTTTTTTTGTTGTTCAGCCGTTGGCTGTTGTTTTTCTCTTGGCTTTATTTCGTTTCTTCTTCCTTTAGGCCTACAATTTCTATTGGAGCAGCGGCGAACAGCTAAAATCAATTTGGTCAGTGATAAAATTTTTGCAAAAGAGAATCAATTTTACGGCCTCTCTGGTGGTTGGGGAGGGGGTTTGAAATCGTAAAAGTATTTCGATTTCGGGGCCAAACGGCAAATATCAAAAGCACCCAAAAAAAAAAAAGAATCTTTAATGATCTGTCATTAATTGAGTTTCGTATATACCGCGCATATAGAAATGGAAATGAAAAAGCGTGGCAAGGGCCGCCAAAAAGGAAGCAGCTAAATGATTTCTCTTGTGAATTTCTCGTCTGCCAAAAAGAAGCAAAATATAGAGGGAATTAACCGTATTTCGTTTTTTAACCTTATTTTTTCTTTAGATTTACAATTAGATAAAACGTCGCTGGCTACTTTATTGAGATTTTATGTCTTTAAGCCGCCGCCCCGCATTGGAGTTCCCAGGGCCATATCAAAATTGCTACGTTTCCCAGAAATGCCGACGGCCATAAAACACATCATAAAAAAAAGGAAAAAAAAAAAATAAACGCAATCCACAATAAAAATATATGAAACGGCAGCGATGAGAGAATTATGAGAGTGTGCATAATAATTGCAATTACACTAAATTAGCATTAACGCGGAGGGGGTTGGCCGCCGAAAAGAAGCGTGCAAAAACAAAAGACTTAGGCAACGAACGCAGCAAGGAGGGACGACTGAGTTAAGACCAGAAGCGAACGAATTTTGTTTTGGCCTTCGGTTAGGCAGATCAAAGGGAATCGTTATGCGGTTATTACCCGATGTTGATGTCGTAAAGCCACACATTTTAGGGGAAATATTTATATAGTACTAATCAATAGTACACAAAATTGAGTTATAAAAATAATAATTGCAGCAACTGTGGTGGCGAATGCAAACCAATTAAAGTCATATTCATTTTATTTAAATATATATGCATATACATATATAATTAATACACATTTATTACTTTTTTATGAAATGCTTTTATATAAACATAAACATGAATTTTTGTATATTAGAAATATTTGTATAATTAATTTTGGTTGCCTTAAAAAATATAAATATATTTGCAATAAATCTAAATTCCATTTTAGATATATAACTTATATTGTTTTAAGATTTTTATAGCTGTAAATAATTGTTGTTAATGTAATTAAATATATATTAATTTTAAAATTCTTTCTTTTTCTTAATTGATTATTTTTCGTTTGATATCTCATGAAGAATAATGAGTAATTAAACTAACACTAAATTAGCATTAAGACCACGTGAAAGGTTCAAGAAAAAACAAAAGACTTAGGCAACGAACTCGACAAAAGCAAAAAGGACGAGGACATGACGAACGAAGACCAGAAGCGAATCTCATTTCGGCCTTCGATTAAGCAGATCAAAGGGAACCTTAATACGGTTATTAACAAGTAGCAGCAGCCGCTGCCATCATCGACGCTGCTGCCGTTGCCGGCTGTCGGCTGCCGTCACCGTCGCCGGCGCTGCCTCCGTTGACGTCGGCGTCAGCGATTCTCTCAAATTGCATTGCCCTGCAGTTTATTATTAGTTTTGTTATTATTTTGCGTATTCTAAACAAAAACGCAGCCACACAAATACCGCCGCCGAGAGCCGAGAGTGAGAGCGCAAGCGAGATAGACACAGAGAGCGGCGAGCACACGTGAGAGAGAGAGCAACGTCGACGTGGGCAGAGGCAGCGGACTGCAACCGAGGCAGCGGCAGCGACAGCGACAGCAACGGCAACGGCGACGGCAGCAACGAGGGCGCAAGGTAAAATTCGATTCCTCATTCCGTGGCGAGCATTCGACTTGAGCGGACGTTTTGGTCGCGTGTGCCGTGACGCAGATAACAAACAAGATCGAAGTGCTATCAGCTGAAATAACAAACGAATCAAATACACTCTATATATATTATCAAAGCGAAAAAATTCCCCGGCCCCTACACCAATTGAAAAAGCAATTCATCAAAAACCAGTTGACAAGTGCCACAAATCAAAAGAAAAATCCAATTATAATGCAGCGCCTTAAAAAGTGCTCGGAACTGTGCTGAACAAAATACCACAAAACAAAAATATAAATCAATTCAAACACGAAAGTATATCAAAATATTCATATAAATATATACCCATATCTATGTGTGATCGAATCGAAAATGGCAGCCGAACAAATCGCTAAGATGGCAGCTAAAACATCAGAGGAAGCCACAAATAAATGGATTAAGCCCAACCAGCAGGTGAGTTATCAACGAGAAACCAAGCAAAAATATATTTAAAAAAAAACAGTAGCCCCAAGAAATGAAATATGAAGCGAAATATTAAAAGAAAAAATATATATGGAGGGGATATCAAAAGTTGCCGCTTAAGCAGAAAACCGAAAAATACAGTAGCACGTCAATTAAAATTAATAGCTTCCGACTTAAGCCGCTGGCCAAGTTGTGAGAACTCGGCCGGGAGTCGAGCAGAATCGAGAGCAGAGGCTGAAACCGAAACCGAAACTGAAACCCTCTACAACTTTATTTGCGGCATTAGCATAGTCGGTCGAAATCAATTTGAAAATCCTTTGCAAGGGCATTAAAAACGAGATTAAATTTGCCTGCGTGCGCAAAAAGCCAGAAACCAAAAAAAAAAATAAGCAGGCAGGAAAACAAAAACAAAAACCGATGAAAAATAAGCAAGCTGCGGGGTTGGCAAGGGGAAGAAAACAAAAAGACCGACAAAAATGAGCGGGGAATGAGACTTTAAGTGTAGCTAACCAAAACCCTCATCAGCAGCAGCAGCAACAGCAGCCGCCGCAGCAACAACAAAGTGCAGGCCGCTTTCGTGCGCCCCACTTCGCTTGAAGTCGAGGCCCGAGACCCCATATTCCGATATTCCCATATCCCCACAGCCACAACCACTCCACTCTACTCCACTCCACTCCACAGCCGTAGTAGCTACTGTTTTCAAAGTTAAGATCAATGAGTGCGACGACGACGACGATGCCTTTGGCTTTTTGTAGTTGGCCCGAAGTGCACAGAAACAAATTTGATGGTTTCCATGATTTTTTCAATCGATTTGAAAGCCAAGAATACCATTAATTATATTTTTTTAAAGTACGCCCTATTAGCTGTTCCTAATTTTGAAAGGAAAATTGTAATTTTCCTTAATATATTAAATGATATCTCCTGAAATTCAAGCTGTTAATGTTACCTATAAATATTTAAACTGAAACAATAAACAAATCATTAAACTGATTAAACTTTGTATATGTTCTTTAAATGATCTTCAATGTTATATTTAAATTCATGTTGTTAAGCAAACAAGCTAGGTGAACGTTATAACCCTAAACAAAGTGATATGTATTTTCTCTGTGTGTGTTACTGGCCAGGTCCGATCTGCTTTGCAACATGCCGCAAACATACACGAGTCCACGGGGCGGCAAAGTACAAAGCCGAAAACGGCACGGGTTTAGCGCGCTCGGAGTAAAAATCGATCAGCGGCCAGCAGCCGCTTGGCAGACGTGCGCACATCCACAGATACAGCTACAGCTACAGCTACAGATACACCTACAGCTACAGATGCGGATACCATGGATACAGATACACTGGCGGAGATCAGGCCGGTCTAATAACGCTGCTACACGTTTCGGCGGCGGCTCTTCGCCTTTTGTTGTTGCCGCTCGCTCACACACGGCCCGGCCTGCTGCTGGCTTGCGGCTTCATTTGAGGCCGCTTCCGAATTACCTGCACTCTGCCATGCCAGCAATGCAGTAGCCAGGCAGCAGCAGCCACCGCGTTATTTCCCTGCCATAAAAAGTATTAAATTGCCGCAAACAGGTGTATTTTAATGCCCGGCAGGCAGAAACCATAAGGCAGCAGCAAAAGGGGCCGAGATCGTTCAGGTTTCGGGAACTGCAATTATGAGCGCCTAGGCCATGGCTCAAAGAATTCTAAAACCCAGCCAGGGGAAGGCCAAAAACTAAAGCAATTCAGGTCAGGAAAGGAGGAAAGGAAAATCAATCAGCCAGGCTAGGATAAGGCAGGGGAAATCGGAAAATGTACTAATACAAATTGATTGAAAATTATGTAAATTGTCAATAGAACAATAAGGAAAAGTAAATGTATTTAGAACTAAACTGTAGCTGTTCCTGTGTGTGCAAGGATGTCCAGATATTTCCCCTTTTTTTTAAGCTCCTCGCTTTTTGTCTTATATTTTTTTGTGATATTTATTAAGAGCGCGCTCTCTTTCATAACGATTTTCTGGTTACGCGCGCAAATGCCGGCAAACAACAGAGAAACCGGGACAGAGACAGCGAAACAGGCAAATCAAACAAAACTGCCAGCAGTAACAACAACAATAACAATTACTATAGCTGCAGCAACAACAAATAACAAAAGCAATAGCAACAACAAGTGCCATGAGACGTCGACGTCGACGACAACGGAAGTTTATTTATGCCGCGGACTGTGTTGTTTACTTAAGCGTAGAAGCGATAAGCTGCGAGTGAGTGAGAAGGCGATCGGCCGTTTTGTATTTGTTTTCCTTTCTTGCTGTTGTTGCCGCTGCAAGTGCGCCAAGAATAACAACAATAGCAGTAACAACAATAACAACATCCTCCACTTTCAAGATCCCATCAAGTGGCTTTGGCTGAGACGGTCTCCTCCTTTGATTCAGCACCGGGCAAGGTCGTTATTGATTGTGCTGTGATAATAAATATTCTTTCGATGGGAATATATTTTTTGCCCCCTTTTGGAAACTGACTCCATTAGTTCGAACAAATTGAATAAGCTGATTTGATTAAGATTTAATCTTATTTATGGCATTTAATATCGCAAATGAATAATGCAATTATCCACTCAATAAATAATTGCAAATAATTGGATTTAGAAGTCTAGACACTTTATACTAGCTCAAATGTAAATAAAACATTTGGAAATAATATTAAAATTAAAGTTCAGTATTGATTTATATTTATTTAATCCAGCTGACAATAAATTTTACTTCAAACAAAATAATTTAGACACAAACTTGAATATTTACTATAAATCACTCTAAGGAAAATCTTGTCTTAATGTAAACAAATCTTTATTTAGTCTATGAAACTCTTAAAGAGTTCCAACCTAGTATAATCGCTTAAAAACAGAGACATCTCAATATCTAAATTCCATCTAAAACCTTTTAATAATCGCAAATCAACTTTCATTAAATATAAGTGATCCCAATCCCTGGACAAATGCAAATTGCAATTCGATTAAAGGCACTTAGCCCAACCCCACAGCACCTAGACTACAGCGCAATCGAATCAAATGAAATCAAATCAATTCCAGTCACAACGGGGCGTATACTCAATTTTTTTTAAATAAAAATGTAAGGAAAAGGCGGGAAGGTGGGGTGAGAGAGGGGAAAATAAGTAAAGAACGCTTAGCGCCAGCGCGTCGCAAACGCAAACGCGACCGAGTATTTGCAGCAATTAATAAAAACTGACAATATAATCGGCGCGACAAGTAGTTGGCTGCCAGCCAGCCCCCAGACATTCGATTCGATCCTTTGTCGGCATCGCTCGACAAAAAATACAAAACTACAGAAAAAAAAGAGGGGTAGAAAATCGAGGAGGAAAAAAGCAAAATATTAATAAGCACTGCCCGCAATTAATAGCGCAACTTAAGACTCTATATAGGGTAATTAAGCGGCGCTTGTGAACATTTTTCCTTTGGCAACGCCGCCAGTGTTTTTATTTATTTTTATTCGGCGGCGCTGCCGTTTTTTCTCAACAGGTAAACACAACAAAAAAAAAAAGAAAAAGAAAAACAACAAGTGCAACGTACGCTCACCCATTATCTATCTGTATCTGTATATTGTGAGTGTGTCTCTGTGTGTGTTTACTCAAACGTAAATCCGCG
Source organism: Drosophila kanapiae (assembly GCA_008042475.1). Classification (NCBI taxonomy): domain Eukaryota; kingdom Metazoa; phylum Arthropoda; class Insecta; order Diptera; family Drosophilidae; genus Drosophila; species Drosophila kanapiae. The sequence continues at coordinate 252,365 of VNJM01001510.1, forward strand.
CACGCACACGTGAAATCCCACTATTTGTATTTATTCTCTTTTTTGTTGTTATTTTTTTGGTGGTTCATTGTGGCCACAGTCGTTGGCGCAGTTGAACTAATCAACAATGGAAACTACTCATCTAATGTTGAGGAGGAGCGAGGAGCTCTTGTCAATTTCGTTGTTTGGCGGCAAACATCAAACATGCGACGGCGAGCGACTAAGACGAGCCAGAAGATATCTAAACCTGTTGTAAGAGACGTGTGCAGAGCGAAAAAAGAAAAATTATTGGTGGGCTGGGATGGTGTGAGAACTTGGTAGAATGGGGAGCAAGGTAATTCAGTTGGGTTTTACCATTCAAATGGTAATTACATAACAATTTATGTAATATATATTGCCTTAAAAATACAAAAATGAATAGCTAAATTATATATGTCTTTAGTATTTTATTCACTTAATTATTCCAATTTATTATTAACAAACGAAATAAATTGATGTTCATATTAAATCAAGCTTTGATCAGATAGTAATCCGAATTTATAATGCATACTGTCAAATAAAATCACATTCACTATTATTAAAATGTTATCAAGCAATGTATTTGTCAACGATTTTGTTAAACCTAATTTATATGAATCTCAGACTCGGGGCTTATTATGGAAATTCGAAATTTTTGGGAACCAGATTGTCTGGTTTAAATATAGATATCCTAGCGTTATATCAATGACTGATACTGCGGCTGGCTACCGTTAGGCCAAATGGCCTGCGGTCCAGTTTTTCAAAGTTTAAGTTGGCCAAATTATACTTTGTAGGCCTTTAGCCAATAATTGCCAAAGTGTTTCTGTTTCTGTTACTGTTCCCTCCGTCCGAGTCGGTGTGTGTGTGTGTGTCATTTGCATTTCTGTCTGCAAATTGTCGTTGCTGGCGGCGGCAGAAGGCGGCTCACTTCAAAGGCCTGTATAAACATTGATTGAAGATTTCTTTACGATTTCTGAATGGTTATTTATGCGGAGGCAAGACCGTAGACAGGCACAGACACAGCCAGACAGACAGACAGACCGACCCGGCCGAATTGACAGACTGACACACTGAGACACTAAAATCGTTGCCGATGTTGTCGGCAAATGTTTTTTGTTGCTATTATTGTTGTCTTATTTACAAATTGCTGGAAAATAGCTAAACAAAAAAGAAAACAGGCGACTTGAGAATCAGCGAAACAACAAAACAAATCGCCAGATAGCTCATTTGATTGATGTCTGTATGCCGGGCAACAAAAAAAACCCTATAGTCGATTTCCCCGACCATACATTATCCAGTAATTATTGCTCTTTAGCATTTACTAAAGGCATTTGCTTGGATTTTCTTCTGGAGAATAAAAAATCATCCCAGCTTACCAATAATAATCTAATTGTTGACTATGCCCAAATTTTACAACCCTAAGCTTGCCTAAAAGAAATATTGTACAGAATTAACGGACAAAAAAAGAGACAAAAATAACGGACAAGTAAACGTACATATCAACGGACAAGTGAACTTACAAATGAAGGTCTCATCATCGAAATGAACGGACAAATAAATGCAAAAAATAAAGGACAACACGACAGACAAGCTAATCGGCAGTTAATTGGACAAATTAACGGACAAACAGACGGACAAGAGAACGGACAAACAAAGCTTCTGTTGAACGAATAGTCAAGCCAACAGACTAACGGACATGGCTAGATCAAGTTGACTGCTGATGTTCACACAATATTAAAATAATTCCTACTATTTTCGAATGTAACCCAAATTTCCGTGACACCAATATACCCCTGGTCTCCACGATTACAGGGTAACATAAAGCGACCTTAAGTTCAAAGCCAAGAACGGACGCCGACGCCAACGTTGACTGCAGCTGCGCAGCTTGGCGTGGCTGTGGCAGCGCTGCCGCCGCTGATTACCACGCGTCAGCGGCCATGACAATGTGAAATTGAAATTTGTTTGACTGGCACTGGCACTGGCCCATGGGGCGTATGATTAACAACAATTTCTTGCCATGTTTGACTAAATACTTTGAGGTTTTTTTTCTTTTCGTTTCTTGTTTCTCTTTGTATTTATTTTTTTTCTCGCCTCTCTATGTAAACCAAAGGGAACACAACAAAAAAAACAACAAACAACCCACAAAGAGAGTGAGAGAAAGGGGGGATGGGGGCTGAGAAGAAGGGGTTGAAAAAATAACACAACGAAACGGAACGACGAAACGAAATGCGGCAAAAATTTCTTTGATCTTATCGCAAAGCTTCTTGCTCGCATTTTGATCAAAGCAAGTTTTTCCGCCAAAAACAACACCAGCAACTGTTGGCCCAGAGCGGGAGAGAGAGAAGTGGCCAACAAGAGAGAGAGAGAGAGTCATCCGCTGAATCTCTGTTGTTATCATCTCCGCGACTATATCTCTCTGTCTTCTCTATTTGCTCTTTTACAGATTGTCGGGCTGTTAACACTTCTGCTGCTCTTGGCCACGTTTAGTCAGGTGCCAAGTGTCAGGGCCATTGCCGGCTCCAGCTCCATCAGCAGCCTGGATGCCGCCTCCAGTCTGGACAAGGATCCGCTGCGAGAGACCAGCATGAACATGATCCAGCGCAACTACATGGTAATGCACTCGGCCAGCGGCTCCGGGGATCACAGTCGTTCGCTCAAGCGCGCCAATTTGGCCAACACGAGCATCACCTGCAACGACGGCACCCATGCCGGCTATTACCTGCGCAAGCAGCCCAGCTCCAAGAAGTGGATTGTCTTCCTTGAGGGCGGCTGGCACTGCTTCGATGTGCGGTCGTGCAGGGCCAGGTGGATGAGGCTGCGCCACCTCATGACCTCCTCCCAGTGGCCAGAGACGAGAGATGGTGAGTAACACACACCAAATAGTATTAAAGATTACTTTCTTTACCTTAAAATCCTGTAGTTTTTAAATCCCCGACAAGTTTTCTAAAGATTTATATTTCTCCTTTCCAGTTGGTGGCATTCTGTCGCCGCATCCCGAGGAGAATCCCTACTGGCACAATGCCAACCATGTGCTCATTCCGTACTGCAGCAGCGACTCGTGGTCTGGCACGCGAACAGAGCCGGATACCCGAGATCCGGAGAACAGTTGGCGCTTTATGGGTGCTCTGATCCTGAAGCAGGTCATCGCTGAACTGATTCCCGTTGGTCTGGGTCGTGTGCCGGGCGGAGAACTCCTTCTGGTGGGCTCTTCAGCTGGTGGCTTGGGTGTGATGCTTAATTTGGATCGCATTCGGGATTTTCTCGTCAATGAAAAGCAGCTCCAGGTCACTGTGAGGGGAGTGAGTGATTCGGGTTGGTTCTTGGACCGAGAACCCTATACTCCGGCGGCTGTGGGCTCCAGCGAGGCAGTGCGTCAGGGCTGGAAGCTGTGGCAGGGCCTGCTGCCCGAGGAGTGCACCAAAGCCCATCCCACGGAGCACTGGAGGTGTTACTTTGGCTACAGGCTATATCCTACCTTGAAAAGTAAGCTTTAATTTGGATTTTTTTAATACGAATTTCAACTAAACTTATTTTTCTTAATTTTTTAGCTCCCCTTTTTGTGTTTCAATGGCTTTTCGACGAGGCCCAGATGCGAGCGGACAATGTGGGAGCTCCGGTGACGCCGCAGCAATGGAACTACATCCACGAGATGGGCGGCGCCCTGAGATCTTCTCTGGACAATGTCACAGCCGTATTTGCACCCAGCTGCATCGGCCATGCGGTCCTATCGAAACGGGATTGGGTCAATATCAAAATAGATGACATTTCCCTGCCCTCGGCTCTGCGCTGCTGGGAGCATTCCACGCGTCGCAAGAGGCACGACAAGCTCAAGAGATCCACGGAGGCTTCGACGGTCGTATCGTCACAGCCATCCCAGCATCCGAATAACCAAAGACACCAGCGGCACCGTCAGCGACAGCAGCGCCAGAAGCAGAACAACGTCGCTCAGGCGGGGACGCCGAGGAAGCACAATCACCTGACCAAGGAGGAGCGTGAGGAGCGGAAGCGACTGCGGCAGGAGCAACGCCAGCGACGCAAGCAGCGGCGCCGGCAGGAGCAGCAGAGGAACGCCAATGCGGCGCAAAAGAATAGGAACCGGAAGAACAATAGCCCCAAGTCCAGTAATGGCGGCGATCAGCGGAAGCAGCGACGCCGCCAGCCCTTGACACCGGAGCAGCGACAGGAGCAGCGCAGGCGACGCCGCAAGCAGCAGCAGCAGGAACAGGAGCAACTTCTGCGACGTGAACAGCATCCCCACGCACAGATGCAACAGGAGCAGCCGGCACCGGTTGTGGTGGTGGCCGAGGAACCGGCGCAGAAACTGCGCTCCTCCAACAACGCCTCGGCCGGCACCAAGTCCAAGAAGCGTCAGCGCCTGCCCCGAGTGCCCGAGAAGTGCGGTCTGCGACTCCTCGAGCGATGCAGTTGGCCGCAATGCAACCACTCCTGTCCCACGCTCACCAATCCAATGACCGGGGAGGAGATGCGCTTCCTGGAGCTGCTCACCGCCTTCGGGCTGGACATCGAGGCGGTGGCCGCCGCTTTGGGCGTCGATATGCACACGCTCAACAACATGGAGCGCACCGAGCTGGTCAACCTGCTCACGCAGCAGGCAAGCTAGGCGCCGAAATACCCTGTAAATTTTGGGCAAAACGAAAATAGTAAGAGAGGGGAATCGTAGGAGGAAAAATGTAAACCTAGAAGGCTTCTATAAAATATTGCTTTAAGATACTTTGAAGGAGAATATGGTTTAAATCTTGAATTGAGATGTAAACTAAAAATGGTTAGAGATTTTAAATAATTTAGAGATGTGCCTAAAAGTATAAACCAAATAATTCATTGCATTCAATATTTCAGATTAATTTATGAATATTTAAAAGCGATTATTAAAGTTTCCAGTCAATAATTTAATACTTTATAGAAAAACCTTATAAAGTAAAGAATCAGAACATCTTTAATTCCTTAGTTAAAAATATTATTGCTTGTATTCATCGTGATTTAAATTTTTAAAAGAAGAACATCAGTTTCCATAGCAATATTTGATAGAATCCAAATTAGTTTATATTTCTCCGCCTACGATTTGTAAACTTATTGGGTGTCCTGCACACCCAACTGTAAATAGGTGGCCTGTATATATAGTCTATAGGTCCTGGGGCCACCCTGTAAATAGCACACACCATATACCACCCCCCCAAAACACACACAAACATAAGCGGAGCTAACTCCAATTCCTAGAACACACCAAGAAAGACATGCGCATAGTACCCAGTAATTAAGCAGAATTTATTTATAGTCCTATACTCGAACTGCAACTCGTATTCGTATTCACATTCACAATCGCATTCGCATTCGCACATGCCACATATTTATTCATTCGCATTCTGATATTCACAATCACAGAAATGAAATCTGCTTAACGAGAAACTAAACACAAATGCAACCACAAGACTGTTTTTATGTTTTTTTTTTATATATATACATATATATAGTTTACGGATATGATGTAGGCTACATAGATACGCTAAATAGAATCGTAAATATGTATGTAATTTATTTGATAATTTATGGCCCGTTTAGGATTGTACTTCTTTTGTGGAGTCTAGACTGTTTCAAATACCTTTTTTTTTGTATTTTTTATATTGTTTTTTTACCTACCTCAGATGAGTAAGAATGAAATTGATTAACAACTGCCTTCATACAATATATATATCATTGCGTACCTGTGCAACGAAAATCAAATACTTAATAATATTAACTAAATACCGCCCGCATTCCGTTAAAACAAAAATCAAACGAAACAAAACACAAAGCCAGAAGCGAAGTGAACAAATCGAATAATCGAACTAATTATAGCAATGTTTTTGTAAAGAAATTCTAGATAAACCGAGATATATCGCACAAAAGTAAATAATTTAATTTAATAATCATTAAGTAGCGTTAAGCCTGTACAGAACTGGTTGAAGTTTAGCCCATAAGTATTGTTGTACTTAAACTTATTAATAGTTTTTAAAGGTAAAGAAAATTTCCAAGCTAATTAGCTTTTGTTACTGGTCCCCACTTTCAAAAGATGAAATCGATCCACAGTCCAGCATCCGAAAAATAAACCAACAAAATAATTATATGTGATCTGAGTATTTTTTATTTTATATCCTTGGACAGCCCGAAGAGTTATTCGAATAATCGGAGTCGGTAAGTCCATTATTATTGCCGCCACATCCTTCCTAAATAAATAGAAAGGGAACGCTTAAGAAATAATGTTATAGATCGTCTGGCTGGGTATTTAAAGGGCATCCTTATCGACATATCCGTAAGTATGTTGCTATGAAAGGATGTTCTTCATTTTCTGCATATCTTCCATTAATAAATGGAAATAATAAATAAAAAACAAATACCTAAAAATTAACGATGAAAACGAGCTTTAAATAGCGACACCTGTATCTAAGATTTTTTGATAAACTTACACAATAACACTTATTCAGTTTCTTAAGTTTCGTTTATTAATTTTCTAATTCATTTAAAAATTCCTAAATATTTTATCTTCCTCGGCAAGCTTCACACAATTGGAGTTTGCACCAACGATTATCGTTTCCGCCGCATCCTTTATAATCGAGTTTTGTGCAGTTCTTAGTCACTGGATTGTAATGCCACATATCCTTATTAGCCGACCGTTTACACTTTCGCTTCCGGTTATTACCCACATCTAAAGCCCCAGCGCACTTGGGAGAGGCTACCCAGGAAATAATTCAATTTAGTATAATCGAATTAAAGGGGAAATACAAAAAGATGAACTTACCTGGCTTGCCCTTGCAGCTTTCAACGGACGTCAGGACCACTAAAAGGTACACAACCATAACAGCAGCTATAAGGATCCATGTGGTACTCCGCATTATAGATGGTTCGATGTCGGACTAATATTGAAATTATGCTACCATGATTTTTATAAAGACATGTTGTATTTATACCGTCTGTTGATATTACCAGCATAAGCGCGTGTACAAAAAAATATACAAATAAATGTCTGTTTCTGAATTGTGTTAAGCAAAGAAAGGGACTTCCTTTATATTGAATAAAGCTATAAAATAAAATGAAACAAAAGAACCATATTTGCGTAATACAACCTCTCGAATTTCGCTTATACATATCCCATGTACCTAGTATATAACTAAATCCATGTTAAACTTCAACAAGTGTCAGACTTCCAGATATTATATCATTTATTATCAGATGGTTATTGTTCAGCCAGCACAAGCCACAAGGCTGTTCGAAGTAAGGTTTATTTTCAGCACACAAGTGTTCTGATAAATGGACTGACAAAACATTGAAGTTATAGACATCTAAAACTCACATTTTAAGTAGTAATATGGAAAGAAATAATTTGAATACTTGAGAAGTCGTTTATTTAGTTTAAAAATAAATATAAAATTGCATCAAGCATAAAATGCTTTCATGGGAATACCTAAAAAAAAAAGAATTCATGCACTTTTTTCCCTCAAAGTTTTTTGTTGAAAATTTAGGACATATAATTTAGAACACATAAATGTAGGATTTTTTAGTCAATGCCCCAAATATGTTATTCTCCCTGCCACTATATATAGCCACAGTAATCGACTGAATGAACAGTTTCTCAGTAATTCATTCGGAATGAAGTGCGCTTTGTTTTTGGCTTGTCTAACACTATATTTGGCCTATACCACAGGCCAGGAATTTTGCTTGGGTCGACCAGGTACAGATATTATTGCGAATGCACCCCGTTAAGGATCATCCTCTCATCTTTTCAATACAGCTATCCAGGTATGCCATGGGGGCCGAGATGACGGAAACGCAAATTTATGGACCTGCCATGCCAGGAACATGGAAATGTGGTATTACAATTCGCGGGACAGAAACTGTGTCAAGATGCGCTACCGCGGCTGCGGCGGCAACAATAATCGGTACTGCTCCGATAGCCATTGCCGGCGAGTTTGCAGACGCTAAGTCACTTCTGGTTTTGACAATGATGAATTACCTTTGAAAAATAAATAAAATAAAAGTTTTTATATCAAACTTGTGCAACATCCAAGAAATATCCTAACGACAATTGCGGGGGAACCCATCTTAAATATAAGTGCTCATATGCCATAAATAAATAAGGATTGGATTACGTAAGGATAAGCCGGCCCTTATCGTCTCTCTATTTAAGATTCAGATAGGCAATTTACAAAAAAAAAATATATATAGGCCAGATCGCCTTTAATTTATTTAAAGACATGTAAGTATTTTGAGTATAAGCAGGTTGAACCATACAGAAGTCTATTCGTTTATTATTATAATATTTTTCTATTAAATCCGATTCAGTACAAAAGTACATCATAATATATTTAAATACGTATTTAAAAAAAAATATAAATGCTTAATGTGGACTTATAAATAATTTATTTAATATTAATTTTATTTTATTTTCCTATTAATTTTCCAATTCAATTCAATTTCAAAGTTAAGGAGTTACATTATAATAAAACATTAAAAATATATTATAAATATATGCTTAATGTACTAAGAGATCTTTGTTTAAAAACAGTTCTTTGTTTTTTTAAATACACTTTAATTACGTTTAAATTTTAGCACATCTTTAAACGCATAGTTTGTTTGATAAGTGTAGATATAAATTAAATATTGTCTTGTGCTTCTGGTATGTTAAACTATTTTTAAGTTTACGAAGACAAAGTTCCGAGCTTGGAAAAATATATTACCTTACATTATAACACTAATTCGAGTATGAAAATATCTCGCGTAAAAATGATTGCCTAAATTCCTGCAAAAAGTAAAGTAATTTTCCTATTATTAAAAAAAAAATATATATTTAAATACATTTTTAGTCAAAATTTTGCAGCTGTTATTACAAAATACAGGGTATCTCGATAGCTTTCCCACTTTCCGAATGAGTTAGTAATTCACTGCAATCACTAAATTATTTCATAATTTAAGTAGAACACCAACTATAAATAAAGCTCACTAATAATGGGATGCAAAGCGTAATTACCATATTGAGAACTATTGTGTTAATGCTATCATAATAATCGTTCTTCCCCTATATAAGCGACGTCGTATACTTTAGTAATCAGTTCAATACGATCGTCCGAAAGGAATCTACTAAGAATGAAATTCCTTCTGATTGCGGCCTGCCTCTTCCTGTATGTGGCTCTCACCTGTGCCCATGGCCTGGAGAATTGCGTAGGACGTCCCAGTAAGTTGAAACTTAAACTCATTAAACCGAATGACTGATCCCTTATAATATTCAAAATAGGCAACCAGGACTGCGATGGAGGCAGGAATCAAGGAGTTCCCCAGGCGCCTCAGTGCACTCCACAGCCGAATCCTAATATGTGGTACTTCAGGCGGGATACCAAGGAATGCCTAAGGATGACTTTCCACGGCTGCTTCGGTAACAGTAATCGCTATTGCTCCAAGGAACACTGTCTGAGGTCCTGCAATCGCCCAACTACTCGTCCTAATTGATCATCATTATATTTTGTCAATTAATAAAAATCCTTTTGATATATAAATGAACACGAAAAATTACATTTTTATTTTTATCATTATCGGTATAATATTTCCGTTTTAAAAATAAAAAAAAACTAAAAACAATTGTGATGGTGGAATGTTCTTGTAAAAAATATCAGTTATTATTTTGAAAGTAAAGACTATTATATAAGCCACATCATTCCAGCAATAAACCTTTTCGAATTGTGTATCCAAACAGATTTTATTAAGATGTATTTCGATTGTATGTCTTCTTTTTTTTTAAACTTACATCAGTAATTTAATAGGGCATTAAGAGGACTGCGTTGATGGCAAATCAAAAAAATCAAAATTATCGTTGGCAACTTTAAAATTGAAATGTGGACATAGTTTAAAATAAAATATATCAGTTGTAAAGAAAATCGCAATCGATATATGATTATAATTTATAATTTAAATAGTATTTTATTGGCGTATTGAAAGCATATACATGTGTAAATTTCCCTGGACTTACTAAATATAAAAAATGGATTATATTAAGCTTTATTATATTAAGCCATGTTAAGAATACATTCCATTGTTTCGCTCTAAATATAGGCATATTGTTGATTGTTTTCCATTTCAAGCCTGGCTCTATATAAGACGCTACCCTATAAAACCTACCAGGCCTTTATAAATTTATTTTAAAATGAAATACTACTTGAGTTTAGCCTGCCTCGTTCTATTTGTTGCGCAATCCAGTTCCCTGGTGTTCCCGTTTTGTAGTGGACGACCAAGTAGGTTTAAGACATAACAATCTCACAAAGTGACTTAATTAAATATTTTTTCAACTAGATTTTAGGGCATGCTACTTCTTTAGGAACGAAGGACACAGTTTTGGAAGGGATTGCCTGAGGAATATTAATATCAACATGTGGTATTATGACTTGTGGTCCAATGACTGCAAACGGATGACGTATTGGGGTTGTGGCGGTAACAGCAACCGCCATTGCACCTATCAAGAGTGTAAAGAGAGATGTCGTTGGTTTTTAAGAAATTAAATGCATTTTTCTGAGTTAATTGACTTGTATTATAAAATGTTTTCAAACTAATTAGTGCGTTTATAATACTATAACGACACTTCATTGTTTCTTTGAATTATTGATAGTTTTTTTTTATATATATATATATAATATATAAGACGTGATATAGATAAATTTCACGATTCAATTTTTGTATATATCCTCAATTAAAATTTAAGCAAAATGTGCAGCACGGTCACTCTTTACAAAATAAATAAGGAAAACATATGTAAACGTATGAAAGTTCTGAATTTCAAAGTGGTGAAGACCGTGCCAACTTTACATAATATATAATTGTAGTGTCATAACTCCACTTTTTGATCATATATTAAAGTAGGGCTCTACTATCTTGGACCAGCCTATGTAGCGTGTTGTTTGCCTACATTAATCAAACAGATATCTGCCCCCTAATTTATGTAAAGCATTTTCAGTGGGATTTCTTTCCTACAACTAATTCCACTATAGCCTGCTCTCTCTGTGAATGAAAATATCTCAAAAGTGAGTCCAGTGAAAATGCGAAAACGCTCAATTACCGAGGGAATGTGGCTGGTCGGGGGAAAAGGTCGGCTTCGGCTTGTGGGAGGTTGCCTCAATTGCCGCGCAACAAAGTGTACCAGTCTCTCGCCTCAATTCGGCGGTGGCTGCCAAGCAAATAAGACACGCCAAATCAAATTCAAAGTGCACGTCGTAATTTCTAATTGAGTGTCAAGTTGAAAGATGAAAACGAATATACTAATGCTGGTGCCTTTGCTGCAGTCAATTCTGCTTATTGAAATCTTAGAAGGTAAGCAAAAATAACGCAGAAATAGCACGAATTACGCAGTTTCCTTTAGGGTCAATAATATTGCATATATAAACCTTTTTTTTATATGCAGCCGGTTGCCCCGTACACCTAACCATTTCACCGAATGTCAAGGTCCTGTACGACTCCTCTGTGGAGGTCAATTGGGGTCCCGACTGCTATGGACCACCACAGTGGATTGGCATCTACGGCCAGGATCCCACCATTTATAATCTACAGCCAGACCTCTTGATCGCCCGGTCGTCGATTGTCAACCGAACGGGGAAGATAATCACAGCAATTAAGTTGGGAAAGCTGCACTTTCCTGGGGGCTGGAATCGACAGGACACAGACGATCCACCGGCCACACGTTATCCCACAGGCACTTGCCTGCCGCATTATGTGGCCAGCTACAATGGCACCGAACTCCTCACCGTTGACTGCCTGAAAATCCAGCCCAACTGGATGGCCCAGAACAAGGACGTGAGTCGGATGCCGCTGAAGAAGATGTTCCTGCCTGGGACTCATGCCTCGGGCGCCGTTGTATATCGAACCAGCAAGTCGGTGCTCATCAAGGATTATCTGCAGGCCCAGCTATTCGATGTGTGGTCGCAGCTTGTGTTTGGCATTCGCTATCTGGACTTCAGTGTGGGGTACGAGAATTTCTTAGGGGCTTTAATTAAATTAATTGCTAATATATAATATCAATTCCTTGTTAGATACAAGAATATGGCCAGCAACGACGATACGGACAACTTCTGGTTAGTCAACGAAAATATGTTTCTCCAACCTTTGGTCGAGGTTCTGCGAGATGTTCGTCACTTTGTCAAGAGATCCGGCGAGATGGTGGTGCTAGATTTCAGCAGTTTTCCGATTGGATTCTACAAGCATCCGGAGATCTATAGGTCGCTATTCTATCTCATCCGTCGTGAACTGGGCGATGAGGCCTATCAACGTAATGTAACCATAGACGAAAACTGTGCCAATCGGAATCTGCAGGATCTCCTAAGGCAGAACCGCCATCTCCTGATACTGTTTCCCACACAGGAGCTGCCACATCCGGAGAATGGTAAGTTATGAAGTGCTTAATAGATCATGCTCCTAACCGATAATCCCCACCAGAATCCAATTTACTCTGCCCGCCCTGGCAGCGCTTCAGCAGCAGCTTCATGAACATCTCACAGACGCTGGACTACATGCGACTGCTCTTCAGCCGGAAGCCAGAGTCCCCGGTGCGGGATGATGGCTGGATATTCAATGCCGTGAGGAGCATGGAGCAGACCCTTAACGCCCACAAACTGCAGACGGCCAAGGAGCGGGCGGCAGTACTGAATCCTAAGGTGAATCAGTGGCTAAAAGGACCCTGGGGCAACAATGCCAATGTCGTGGCCATGGACTATTTCAGTAACACAAACCTCGTGGATTTGGCCATTCAGGTGAATGTCTACAAAGCCTTTGTTATGGCCAATGTAGATTATGTGAACTTGGAAATTTTTAATATGTTAAGTAGTACAAGTGTGTAAAAGATTAATATTTTAATAAAGTTTAATTACGAAAACGAATAAATTTCAGTTATTTACTTGGTTTATAACCAGTTTAGTAAAGACACCAACCAAATAGATAGTTAGCAAGTACAAACACCACTAATGGCAAATAAGTTACCAAATCAAAACAGATAGCAAGTACAGATACCAAGTTACTTTAGCAAGTAACCCAACCACAAGTACCTAGGTTGCTCCAGCCAAGGCTCAACCCCGTCTTAGGTACATGAGCACAAGCACATGGACAAGCCAACTGTTAAATTAAATTTAATTTAAATTAAACTTGCTTTTCACGCAAGTGTAAGGTAGTCTAGGCAGTAGCTTTTCAGCTTTATAAAAAACCTCACGCAATATAAGATCAGAGGCGCCGCGGTATCTAGAACAATTAGCTGATCTAAACTTTATCGATTGCCAATTATATTCTTTTGCATTTCCATATGCTTAAATTTTTATTAATACAAATTCAAAGGTTAGCCTAATGTTTACAAAAAAAATTAAGTATAAAAAGAGTTTTATTTCAAAAATATGCTTTACTGTAAAATTAGGAAGATTATGTTGCTGGGAAAAACTGTTTCCCCGACACCGCTGGGCTAGAGCTCTACGATGTTAATAATTAAGAGATTAACTACGGTTGCCGGAGTTAAGTTTGAATGGAGCTTTTTAGCTCTTACTTTATTATCAAATGGAACTTAACATATATGTTAACACTGTTAAGGAGTAATTATAAGTCGATACACATCTTGGGCGATTATTGGATCACCCTAGTGTTTAATTGCAAAGTCAGCATAAACATCTTTAGGGGCCGTGCCCGATTCCCATTGGTGCACGGTATGGTGAGTTATGTTGATTTTGCTATTGTCAGCACTTTGCTGCACGAGCGGTCGGCTTGCCGGCCGCACTTAGCTTATGTAATTTTTCATTGTCTTCAGTTTTTATTTGGATATTCAAAAAAGCACTGGCTTTAACATAGAACTCCGGCATTGGCCGTAACACCCTTTTATTCATTGAAATTGGTTAGTGTGCCTTAAGGGCCGCTAGCAACGGAGACAGTTACTCCCAACGTAATCTTCCTAAATAGGAAGGCGAGGAGAGCCAGCGGCAACCGACCAGCTCGAACGTAATAGCAGCCAGCCACGTCTGAATCCTCACCCCCTTCACCGGAACCAACTGACAGCGGCGATAATATAATTTATAGAACAACTAAAGATAAAGAATGGCCGGCAAGCCGGCTGAGTAAAAACGCAAGAATCAGGCGATCGCTGCTGGCTAATGTACAGTGGCTCGCAGCTTATTTCGTGCAGCTGCCTAAAAAAAGTTCAAGTCGTTATTCCTGCTAAACTAAGAAAGATAACAGAAAAATTTAAATGCAGTATTTTAATAGGGAATATTAACATGTTTATTAAAAAAAAACGATTTTCCTAATTATAAAAACAAAACAATCATTTAATAAAAACAAAATGTACCGGCTTTTTTCATGCCGCAGCTTATTTCGTGCAGTTCATTCTTAGGCAGCTGCACGAAATAAGCTGCGAGCCACTGTAAATACTTAGGGAACTACCCTTAACGATGTCGCTGCTGTGTCAGCACTGCCGAGGCAATACACAACTCAAAATACATTGTGATTCTTAATGGCGGAATATTTTGATAACTTATACATATATAGCGAAGAAGCAAACCGTAGAATTCTAACTAAATTAAGGGAGAAACTCTACAAAAATAAGGTTTAAGAAATAGGTTTAGATTGAAAAACAAAACGAATTATATTGTTGAAATGCATATATGTGTCTAATTAAAGGCATTTAAATCTGAAGAGATTATTAATATTAAGTGTTCGAAACCTGATTTTTATCAATATTTTCGTAGATTTGAGTCGGCAAAAAAAACTCAAGATTTGTCGCTGTGAACTGTTGTAGTGGCAGTTAAATGCACTTTTCTTAGCCAGAGGCCATGACTCATTGGAGACGTGTACAATCCAAATGACTGATAAGGGGCGACCTTGTCGAACAGTTTGAGATATGATTATCGTACTTGGAAACCTTGGTAATCGGGTAAACTAAATCGGGATTCTGCTCTTTCAAGCTTTCCCAGAACAATCATATTTCTCTAGAAATAATACTGAAGTCTATTTGAAACCTTTTGGCTTATGGTATTTTTATTAATATTGGAACTTATTTAAAAAAATAGGTCTTATCTCTATCCGCGACCGCTAGCTAGTCAACGCTTTAAATTCGTGCCCAATCGATTTTAATATCGATCGGCTGTTTCGTATCTGCTACTTCGTCATGTTAACATTAGTTCGAAAAAGAAATATGCACAATTTCGTTGACGGGTTCGAGGCAAATCAGACACTTGGTGACGGAGGAGGCGCACTTGGCGCAGGCCACCACATGACCGCACTTCCGGAATGCCGTGCTGTATTCGGCGCCGTAGCAGATCTTGCAGAGCTTTCCCTTGGATATGGTCGCGTCGTTGCCCACAGCTGGCAAGGCAGTCGAGGTTTTTGTTGCCGGCATTGATGGGGCCACATCCCTCGAGCTGGATGCCGCAGACGATGACACCTCCTCTTCGGCTGATGTAGTGCCTCGGCTGGCGATGGTGACAGCATCTTCGGCCAGGATTGGGCCAACATCCACCTCCTTCTCCTCGACGGCCGTAGGCTTGACGCTCATAGAATCGATATACACTTGACCTTTTTTCAGCTTGACGAACCGGCATTGGCTGAACAACCGCGCGTGCTTCTCCCAGGGCTCGTCGTTGTCGTCCCAATCTTTGAGACCACCGCCGCAGCTGAAGCAGCGCACGCGATCCCCAACGCCCGTATAAAAAAACCCCGCCTCGGCCAGTTGGTGGGGCTTCTGTTTCAGGTTTCTTGGCCAAGCTTCGAAGGTGCGCAGGCGAGCCGACTCCACGCCAAACTCTGGGTACTCGGGAAAGTAGTTTCCGCTGCCCGTTTGGGCACGACACGTCTCGGGCTGGACATCACCGTCGGCCTGCGTTGCCGTCGTTGCCAACGAGTCGTTGGTGATTGGCGACAGGACGCGATCCAGATCATCGCCGCTCAGCGGCACATTGTTGGTGATGCGGCGCCGCAGCAGCGGGCAGTTGGGCGACCATCGCTGATGCTCCGGCACTGGTTGATCCTCCTGCTCCCAGCGTCCTATTTCCACGCCACAAAATTGGCATTTGACCTTGTCGTCGACGTTCGTGTAGAACATGCCCGTTTGAGCAAGCTGGTGTTTATCCAGCCACTGTAGCGGCCAGTTGATGAAGGTTTTCAGGCGCACCTCCTCCCGATTTAGATCGGTCATGATGGTGTTGATGCTGCTCTTATATATCTGGTTCGTGTTCGTGTTGTTGTCCACCTGATCGGTAACTATTGATTCAAAAGCTATGGGTCGAACGGTCTGACTTGCCATGTTTCCTGATTCTGCTTGGTATCTTCGCTGGATTCTTGATCTTTGTTTAATTCCTCTACGGTTGTTGCTTCCTCGCAACTCGAATAGGCAATGAATGCACTGAGTGTGAATTTTTCATTTATGTACTTGTATATATGTATCTCAGCTCGCCTGACAGATAGTGGCTACCTTAAAGATAAGATACTAACAAGTTTAAAAGTTACGGTCAACTGTACTCGGCTAACAGTCATGGGCCCGATGACACATATTTGTTACATTTTTAAATTAGTATCAATTTTAAATGTGTAAAAGAAATTGCCAAAAATAACAAAAAACACAAGAAAAAGAATGTTTTCCCGAGGTCGGAGTCGAAAACATGACCTTGTGTTCTACATGGCATATCGTGCAATTGCAACGCTTTAGGTCCTTTCTGAAAATTACAGCTATATTAATCAATAAATCCGAACTTTATAATTTAATTTAATTCAAATTTTGATAACATTACCGCACAAATCTCCCGATAACAAATTACTTTATATTTAAAGTCACGCCTATCAGCTATTCTTTTTTTTATAATTTGTGAGGGCGAAAGAGGTTGTGGAAAATTTCTAAAACTAACTGGATCTGGACGGAAAATACGGACAGACGGTCATGCTGATCAAGAATATATATACTTTATGGGGTCCGGATTTGCTTCCTTCTATCTGTTACCGATTCTTAGTTGGCAAAAAATATTTTTAAAAACGCTCAAACATTACGCTATTAAAACAAAATGACAGAGTCTTTGACAGAGTCAAAGTACCAAAGTATAGTGCAAGTTTTTGCTAAAAACCTCTTGATATACTCTATTGGTAACTGGTCGTAAACTTATCTGTATTATGAATAAGGCTACCATATAAGGCAACAAATATTTAATCATTTCATTCAACGAAAATAGACACACAAATTTTTCAGCGACAAGCCCCAGAGAGCCTAAGCGGCAGGCCCCACAGCAATTTTTTTCTCTCTCTCTTTACGCTCTCGCTCTCATTGACCAGTTCAGTCGCAAAATGCAAAAAGGATCTATGTTACTCTATGCAATAGAGCTGGAAAACTACATCGATAGTATCACCAATCATACAGCATATAGACTTCCCATTTCATACAACGAAAATGGAACCAACAATTTTTAGCGACAGGCCCCGCAGCTTCGGGAATGCTCGGCAATTTTGCTCTATCTCTTTTTAAGCTCTCGCTCGCATCGACCGCCAGTGTTTGCAAAAACTACTCCGTAGCAGCAAGATTTATAAAAATGTTGCTATGCTATTCATCCCGCTCTCACTTTTACCTGAGCGATAGCAGAGCCGTAGCAGTAAAACGAAAAATTTTCATCTCTGCTATGCTCCGTAGTTTTCTCCGTAGTTCTTCTGGTAGCTATAGCAATAGCGATAGCAAAATATGAAATTCTGTGCTCTGCGTAGCCGTAGCAATAGCAAAACAGAGATAGCGAGATGAGAGCATAGCATGTGATAGCGGTCGACGACCGCTCAGATCAGATCATTCGCAAAGAGGCGCATCTTAAAGAAGGTTGTCGTGCGCTTGACTTGGCCTTTGTATGTGTGCGTGTTCATGCATTCACATACACGGATGCATGTATGCGTGGTTATTCCATTTCGAAGCCAGCAAGAAGATTTTGTCTTTTGCTACTTTTCATACTTGGTACCGTAACAATATAGTATAGTACCGTAACAATTCACTATTGGGTTAACAATTATAATAATAATATTATGTGTTATATTATATTTTTTAATATTTCAGAATACTTTTTGTATTTGTTCAGAAATACGAATCTGGGATAAGAGTGAAATGTTTTGCACATATGTACATATATACACGAATGAAAAAAATGTAATCTTCTGAGATGGGAACAGGGTATTTTTCCGTCGGTGACACTAAAATACCAACTACTGCTAGGTGGTTAAGAAAAGTTGAAACCAAACCATCTGTTCTTGGGGTTCTGTGAACGGATGGTGCCTGCATACCCTACCGATATTTGAGTTTTAGTCTATATGCTGTATGATTGAAGATACGGCCAAAGATAAGCGACAAAGTCTTACAAAACAAAGTATTTTTAGAACCTCTTCAGCAAAAACAAATCTCGTGGATTTGGCCTTTCAGGTTAATGCCCATAAATGTGTGTTAAATATGCCATTTGTGTGTAAAATATTCTTCTTCTTCTTTAAGCCTAAGCAAGTGAAAAACTTCATACGAAAAGAAAATTACAAATAGAGCAAGTAGAACTTTCTGATTTTCGTTCTGTTGGCTACTAACACGAACGAAATGTCGTGAGCGAAAACTGTGGAAGTGTTGCCAGATCAAGAAAATATAAAACTGTGATTCCGTGAGCGAAATATTGCAATTGTATATATTTTGCTGGCAAAAATGGAGGGAAGATTAAAGGGGAAAGTCGCTGCTCGCAAGGATCGCTTATTTACAGTTGCCTTAATAAGCGCCGTAAAAGCAAATTTGGAAAATGACCACCTTCCTAGGTTTTTGTGGTCACAAACGAAATCTATGAAATTTTTCCTCACGGGATTCCGTAAGCGATATACGTCGATGTTAGAACAAGGCCTTAGCAAAGACACTGGCTAAATTAATACTTAGCAAGTACAGTTACCAATTGTGGCAGTTTACCAACCACAAGTAGCGAGTATCCCAACCGCAAGTAGCTTGGCTGCACTTGCATCCAATATACAAGCAACACAAAATGGCTTCAGCCAAGACTCAAACGCAATATGTGACTAACAGATACACAAACCATCTCATAGACGTTAAATTTAAAAATTATAAATAAGTTGTGGTCTGACAAAAAAAAATCAATTTCGCTCGCAAGTTGAATGTAGTCTAGGCAAAGACCTTGCGGCTTAATTAAAAACCTCACGCAATATAAGGTCAGCGCTAGCTTGACTTCTAGCTCACTCGCATCGGAATCTAGATCAGCTATTTACATAAACTTTATCGACTGCCAATTGCATTCGCTATGACTTTCTGATCACTGAGATTCCCAGCCCACTTCCCAACACAACAGGGAGTAATTCCAGCCGGTTATAGGAATTAATCGATGACTCAGACAAATGTTTCTTAACGGATTTATTTCGTAATAATAAATTCCATAGCGCCTGCTGATATCTGGCACGTGTGCAATCTAAGCGATTGCATTTCCATATGCTTTCGTAGTGATGCAGCCGCCAAGTGCCGTGCCTGCCTGTCAACCAGGTCCACAGCCGCCAAGTCGCACTTATCCAATTCTCACCTTGGCTGAATCCCAATTCCAAACCGGATCTACTGGATCCAGGGTTGCATGTTGTTAAAAATTAAATGTGACTCATTTCAGTGTTTCCGGACAAATTTTGAACCATTATATAGAAATTGTTCCAAATTTTAACGAATTACTAAAGTTTTTTCTTATAAAAAAAGCAATGGTTAGCCTTTGTTTACAAATATTATGTTAAAAATTACTTATATACATATGTAGCGAAGAAGCAAACCGCAGAATTCTAACTAATTTAAGGGAGAAACTCTACAAAAAGAAGGTTTATGAAATAGACGCAGCTCCACCAATAAAAATCAATTTTGAAAAACAAAATTAATTATATAGTTGAAATGCATATATGTATGTCTCTAAATAAAGGCATTTGAATCTGAAAAGATCATTAATATTTAGCTAATATTTAGAACCGGTAACTTTTGAACTCTTTCTTTAGGATTTTTGATTGATGCTTCTGTGTTTCTATCCTTTTGATCCTAAACTGGTTGCCTCCCTTGAGGAGATCAAGCTAATTGAAATGCACGACAAGCTTGTCTTTATCTGATGAGGTGGAAAGCGACAGCGCTTAACTTCGAACACCAAAAAAAAAGTATATACGAAACCTGATTTTTTCAACATTTTTGCAACTTTGAATCTGCAACAAAGACTCAAGATTTGTCACTGCGACCTGTTGTAATTGCAGTTGAATGCACTTTGTTTAGTCGTGGGCGATGATGAATTATCGGAGACGTATATAAACCCAATGACTGATAAGGGGTGCCGCCCTCTTTAATTGTTCCATCCCGAAACAAAGGACCGCATGCACAATTTGAACTAAGATTATCGTAATTTGCAAAATACCTGAAAACAATGAATGCCCTACGGGCATTTCAGTTTAAGCTATTTTTTTTACAGGAATAAGATTAGAATTATACATGAAATAGGGACGTAATTATTTAAATACTTGCGCCCTAAGGTTATCTGGGAAAACAATTGTAAGATAAAAATACTGCAAATTGACGAAATAAATAATTTTCAGATTTAATACGGCGTCGACGGTTTGTCTAGCCCTGCTCTAAGATAACGAAAGACTATTTATCAGTTATTTCTTTGGAATTAGCTTTAATTGTTATTAGTGATGTCATACAACTTATCTTTTTTTTACAGGAAGCTGCGCCTTCCACTTGATATTTGTGAATCCCCCACGAGCTCCATCTCATGAAGCTCATGTCCGTGCCCATAAGCAACCCACAAAGAATAGCCGGAAATTCGGTAGTATGTTAGTTTTATTATAAATAACGCATAATGCATGTGCGACTAAGCTAATATTACATTGGAGGCTTACGATTTCTACCAGGCTTCGTTTTATTGGCAAAGGCAACGGACAGATGCAAGGCTGCCCAACAGCTGTCCGTTGCCATCGCCGGTCGAAAACCGAATTCTTAAAATGTTTATTTTGATTAACACTTGAAATACAATTCTTCGTCATGTTAACATTGGTTCTTAAGAAAAATATACACGCATCACATCGGTGAAGGGCTTCCGGCACAGCGGACACTTGGTAACGGAGGAGGCGCACTTGGCGCAGGCCACAACATGGCCGCACGGCAGAAATGCCGTGTTGTACTCGGCGCCGTAACAGATCTTGCAGAGCTTTTCCTCGGGTATGGTCGTGCCATTGCTCACAGCTGGCACGGCGGTCGAGGCAGCTGCGGTCGACTCTACGATCTTGTCGAAGATGCGGGTGGCAGCTGTTTTTGTTACAGGCATTGATGGGGCCACATCCCCCGAGCTGGATGCCGCAGACGATGACACCTCCTCTTCGGCTGAAATAGTGCCTCGGCTGGCAATGGTGACAGCATCTTCGGCCAGGATTGGGCCAACATCCACCTCCTTCTCCTCGACGGCCGTAGGCTTGACGCTCATAGAATCGATATACACTTGACCTTTTATCAGCTTGACGAACCGGCATTGGCTCAACCACCGCGCGTGCTCCTCCCAGGGCTCGTCGTTGTCGTCCCAATCTTTGAGACCACCACCGCAGCTGAAGCAGCGCACGCGATCCCCAACGCCCGTATAAAAAAACCCCGCCTCGGCCAGTTGGTGGGGCTTCTGTTTCAGGTTTCTTGGCCACGCTTCGAAGGTGCGCAGGCGAGCCGACTCCACGGCAAACTCTGGGTACTCGGGAAAGTAGTTGCCGCTGCCCGTTTGGGCACGACACGTCTCCGGCTGGACATCACCGTTGGCCTGCGTTGCCGTCGATGCCATCGACGCGATAGTGGCGTCGGCACGAAGCCTCGTCGGCATCGAAGGTACCATTGGCATCGACTCAATTATTTGGGACATGGGTATCTGTCCCTCGGCATAGGCGTGCTCCCTCAACTCCACCGCCGACGACGAGTCGTTGGCGCCGCAGATATCGTAGCTGATTGGTGGCAGGACGCGATCCAGATCATCGCCGCTCAGCGGTACATTGTTGGTGGTGCGGCGGCGCAGCAGCGGGCAGTTGGGCGACCATCGCTGATGCTCCGGCACTGGTTGATCCTCCTGCTCCCAGCGTCCTATTTCCACGCCACAAAATTGGCATTTGACCTTGTCGTCGACGTTCGTGTAGAACATGCCCGTTTGAGCAAGCTGGTGTTTATCCAGCCACTGTAGCGGCCAGTTGATGAAGGTTTTCAGGCGCACCTCCTCCCGATTTAGATCGGTCATGATGGTGTTGATGCTGCTCTTATATATCTGGTTCGTGTTCGTGTTGTTGTCCACCTGATCGGTAACTGTTGATTCAAAAGCTATAGGTCCCGTATGGTACCGTTGAACGGTCAGATTTGCCATTTTTCCTGATTCTGCTTGGTATCTTCGCTGGATTCTTGATCTTTGTTCAATTCCACTCCGGTTGTTGCTTCCCACTCAACTCGAAACTGCAATGAAAAAAATGAAAAGAAAACCAATTATAAATATGTTCTTGTGGCACAGCTCCACTTGTCAGATAGGGGCTATCTGAAAGATAAGAACCTAAAGATTAAAAAAATAATAAACGTTAATATAGACCTCTCACCACCACGCTTATTGCTGGTACTACATCCTTCTGGAGAGCTCTACTCCAGACCAGCAGTGCTGCGCCTTTGAGTGAATTTCAACGACCAAACAAAGCAGTACGGAATGCTTCACTCAATGGCAATTATTTTGATAAAATCGTCGAGGCTAGATAGACGTTAATTGGAACAGGGGTGGAAATGAGTTTGCCATTTAATAATAAATCAACAAAGTGAATATCTAAAGTGATAACAAAAATGTTTTTAATTTTTTCCCTTGACATTTCGAATTAAAAAGTGCATAACTTCCTAAAACAACCGTCTATCTACTATGAGTCGACCGAAACTAATTCTAAGAAAACTGATGAAAACAATTTTAAAGAGTGACTAACAAGTATATAAAGTTGATAATTTGCGTGTAGAGTACACGTTATCTCGTACGTATTTTCAGGATTTAAACTCACTCAATCACTTCTTCACTGCTGATAAAATAAGTACATTTCATTTGAAAGGATTATTACTTATAATTTTCCTTGTTTTCTTTGCACGTCTACGTTTTTCAGCGTGTGTATATACAATGCAGCAGGGAAAAAACTGAAACGCAGTTCAAGAAACTGGAGATACAGCATCAACGAACTTTAAGAGTCCTTAGCCGATGGGCCACAGCACACAACAGCCGGTTGTCCCGCTCGCACAAGGACTTTACCCCGACGCCAAGGGTGGTTTTTCCATTTCCGAGTAGCAACGACAATAAAAACAAAAAAAAAAGTTCACGTAGTGTATAGAGTACGCAACGTTACAACCGCTCGTTGTTGCAGGGCGCCGAATCCAAGTGAGTATTTTATGAGTCCCAGTACCACCAGGCACGAGCGACTGAGTGGGTGGATGAATGGGTGTTGGCGCCAACTAGACGATAGATAACAATTCTCGATCTGACTCACCACTTCGGCAAAACCATTTTCATAACAAGTATGATAGTTTCAGTACGGTGTGGTCGACTGTGAGATACCCGTTATAAATGTGAGAGACTTTTGAGGCATATTTACAGAGCTAGATGATTTTATCTTCAACGAAATACAAAGAAAATGTTGACAATAAAGAAAGAACATGTTGGAAAACCAATTGTCGCTGGCAACACAAATCTTAGAAACATTTATAACTTCATTACAGCTAAGTTATCCCTTTTTTCATGATTTTTAAACTTGATCTGCGTGCAACAGATTTAAATGTGGTCACTACATTGTGTAGCTCCTATATTCTCTGAGGTGTGTTGCATCTAACGGACAAACGGATCTGGCTTGACTCGCCTGGTGCTACTGATCAAGAATATATAAAAGCGGCAATAGATAAATCAGTATGCTAATCGGGCGTCAAGCCCACGCGGCGATTGGAATTTGATCGTCCGTCGGTCTTGGCAACGGAACAATTATAGTAATGACAGGAAGTCCATCCAGATCTTTATGTGCCAAAACGTGATCGAAGTATCGGTCAGAACGATAAGATACCCTTCAGTCTAGAAAACTTGGCACGCTCTTCAATCATGTGCAATCTATATATAAAAAAATTTTAGCACATCGTGAAAAAAAGTCCCTTGATAAGTTATCGGTATCTATCGATAATGTGGGTGAGATTGGGTATAGCTTATCAAGCTCTTCGAAAAAATCGATAGCATATGGCAATAAATTCACAAGATTCCTACCTATGTAAAGGATTTTCTAAAAATTTTATATTATTTATAACAATTCCCGTAAGAATGTATGGAAGTGATTTCTAATCGACAAAATCTTGATATTTATCGATAGTCGCATATCGGTTAATAATCGACTGCTGCCCCAGGGTTTAAAACTGTAACTGCGGAGGTCTCCTCCAAAGAGATTGTACAGCCGTTCTTCGACATTTACTCGCCGCCAGAGCCACCAACAAGCCAAAAAAAACACAGCAAACTGCAAAAAAAAAAAAGAAAAACCTTAGCACGACCCGTTCAAAGTCCAAATTTCAACCACAAACCAGCCAAACTCGCCAAACAATTGCAACGGATCGTGGGGCTGTGGGGGCAATGATGATGTTGACGATGGTGGTGCTAGCGGGGCTATCGGTGGGTTGGCTGGCAGGCTGGCAGTGCCATGCACTGCGGAGCACTCCAAGCGCTAGCCGACTGTGAGAAAGTTTTAATGGAATGCAGTCAAACCACTCTGGCGACGGCGCACTCGGAGCACTCCACCAACACCAACCAGCTCCATGGAGCCTGACTTGCAGCATAAAGCGCAGCATAAATGCATTCGCCATACGGAGCCAGATGTTAGTGCGAATGGGACGACCATGTTGTGCAGAGACCATCAGAAAACCATCAATGGGAAAAACAACTAACCACAGGGAAAACAACACAGCGCAGAGCTGGGAGGAGAGTGCATAGAGTATATACATAGTACATATAAAGTGCAGCAAAAAAACAAAAGCAATTGTAAATTACAAATGCTGACTTCTGACTCGGGATATATGTATGGGGGCATCGGGATTGGGATCGGGGGGATGCTAAAGATGTGGCTCTGTTTCTGGGCAGAGATTGCGCATTGTTTTTGAAGTGGAGCAGCCGCCAGCAAGCTCGAGAGATGCTGTCTCTGCTATGACTGCAATTGTAATTGCAATTTGTACACCCTTAAAAGGGGTATTGTAATTTTACCATAACAGATACAACAAAGAATTTGCATTCCAATGAGAGTATTAAAAGAAAATGTATGGCATAGGAATAGCTGCAATCCATAAATATTTAAAGTACAGGCTTGATGCTTTCAAACTTGATAGGAAGTTAATTAAAAACCAACATAGTTTCAGATTAATCTAAGAATAATTACGAGTAGTACGCTTTTCTAGAAAGTACAAAGTATAATTACAGTGTTTTGATTTTTTCCTATTACCCAGCAATTCATTGATTAGTTTTAATTATAGATACAGCTTGAAACTTATATCATTGTTTTATTTTACAATAACTATTCACATTTTGGTATAGAGCCAAATAATTATATTATTTATCATCCCTACAAGTTTAAGATCAATCTATAGAAACGATTTCTCAAGAAGAGTATTCAAACAATCGGTCTTCTTATCTAGAGTCTCATTATTGTTTGTTTTGCTTTTCTAGCCAGCACAAAGTGCAATTACAGCTGCCTCTGTCGACGTCTGTTATTTGTTATTGTGGAATGCCGAACCCATTAACAATTGTAATGCAAACCGACCCTTGGAATTTTGCGGGGCTATCAGGAAATTCAGCGAAAAGTTCAGAAGCCACAAAACAATATATGCAGTATAATTTTAGTACACTTACCAGGTAAGTTCGTTTAAAATACAAAAAACTCGCTGTACTTTTTTAAAATTAAATAAATTAAGTCAACTAATGTGGAAAGCGGGGAACACTACGAGAACCGTGATCAGCGCCTGCACCCAACACCAAACGAATACCAACTGAAAAGACAAGGCCTCCTGGGCGGCTCATGAATGGCATAGGCATAGGCATAGGCATAGGCATGGGCATGGGCATGGGAACAACAATCCCCGAGAGCAGAGGAAAATGCCACCACACACAACAATACATACACACACAGCCGAAAGAAAATCATAATCAAAGGCTGGGCAAGGCAACAAACAGAAAACAGAAGAACAAACGAGCACGAAAGACAAGACCAAAACGAACGAACCTCGGATGGAATGCAGTCGGGCAACTTTTCTACAAAACTCCGCCACAGAAAATCAAACTGGAGTTGGTGGTTGGGAGTCGCAGTTGGAGCTGCCTTTCGAGTTTTCTGATTGGAATAAACCGAGCCAGGCCAGGCCAGTCCAATCCCAGTCGGTAAGTAAGGCTGGCTGGGGGTTTCTACCTCGCCAAGCTCTCGTTGCTATCGTTGTAGTAAGTGAAGGTAACGTAACCGCAGAGGTCCAAAGCTGTGGAAAAGGTCTGCGTTCTGTAATCACAGACGGGGTTAACATATTGGGAGAGTCGCTTTACAAATATTTTTAAAAGCATAGCTTACATTTGATAAGTTTTGATTATATTATGGACAATCTTAGAAATTCTATTTTAATATAAATACAACAAATATTATTTGACCTTTTCTGTTTATCTGTTTACCACCAAGCCACATAATACTATAATACATAATCTAAGAAAGTTTCAGAATAATCCATAGTAAATTACAGGATTATTCCCTTAGAAAATGGGATATTAAGTCCCAGAATATACTTTAACTAAAATTCCCACACAAGACTGTTAGTACTATAAATTTGACCTCATCTGTTTCGGGTTATACCTTGGGAGCCCCGAAGACATGAGCTCGACTGTGGGAAACTATTATAAACACTTTACCATTCTTTTTTCTTGTTGTTGCTGTCTTCGACCAAAAAAAAAAAACTGAGATTGGAATGCGGTGATACCAGATACGACAACAAGCTAGGGTTAAAAGAGGGGAACTGTAAGGGAGACACGAGTACATCCAAGAGGGGAGAACAGAACGAGATAGATGATATCCCTCTCGGCATGAGTCGTCATCGTGTTCAGATGAAGATGATGAAGAAGAGCATGCCGGAGGATGCAGAAAAATAAATAAATGCAACAACAGCAGACACGCACACAAAGAACATTCTTGCATGCTTCTCCAAGGCATCTTTATGTGCGTACACACCGATCGAAAGACTGTGTGTGCGTGTGTTGTGGCCTTCCAAGAAATGCAGCACACAAAACGACCGCCGACGTCGATAATACGAGTAGAGAACAGAAAGAAAAAAAAAACAGAGATGGAATAACAACAAAAATAAGACGAACAATTCCGAGATGCTGGCCAACAAAGGGCAATATTGTAATCATAATAAATGCGCCCCGGATCCCGGGCTGCTGAACTGCCATGGAATGCATTAAGATCGGCTCAACACACTGGGGGAAAAATTCCTGTTCTTTTCTTAATTTACATCAGTGATGCCCTACAAATAGACTCGCGAGTCTGCAAGTTTCGCTGCCTGTGCTCTGCACACACCGACAGTGTAAGCGTTCCTATGCCTTCGGCAAAGAGATAACGGATCTTGCTCACAAAAATGCTAATCTAACGTGTCAATGCATGGATATGGGCACCAATGCTTCACATATATTCATATTCTTCAGATTTACCATTATATATATATTTTTTTTTTTTCAGATTGTAATAACTTATTATACATTCCTATGGCAACGATCGAAAATAGGAAAATTTCAATTAAAATACTTTCAATTGATTCTTTTATCATTTTTTAAATTTCCAATTAATTTAGAATTTACAAGGAGATAGATAAAACAACTAGATAAAATCCCCATTATATATGTACATATAATTTTCTCTATCTGTAGTTCAAAGTCTCCTTCTCTCCCTCCTTGCCATTGAACATTGATCGATTGTCCAAAAACCTAACGGCGGCTTAGTTCAAAGTTCCAGAGCCGCCGACGCCGCCAGCATTTTCTTGTTCCAGGAAAACCAAAGGAAAATTGCTCTCAAACCCAAAGTCAAGTCGTGTGCGAGCGAGAGGGCCATGCATTTATCTTCGCAGCATCTCCATGGGACTTGGAATGTGGACACAATCCCAGGGAAAAAAACCAGAGAAGTTCTGGAGATCGGGAGGCGGGGGCCTCGTTAGTGGAAATAATGGCTGAAAGGTCGTTTTTCACGCGGCCCAGGCTCAAAGGTCGTGGCGGCGGCGGCTGCGAAGGCGAGAGATGGAATGGAATGGGATATAAGATGATTCAGCTTGGGAGCGACGAAAATTCCGGGAATTCCGAATCGTAATTTTCTTCATCTTATGCTGCCTCTTGTTCGCCTGCCTCTTCTTCCACTTCTCTTGCTCTTTCAAGGGCCGCCGTGGTCCATTTCCATTCATCCGATCTGAGATCTCCTCTGATGGCCGTCGCGTCTGCTGGCGATAACAAATGGAGTGTTCTCGGAGGAGAGACAATAGATCCATTCTATTTCGGGTCGAGAAGATTCTTCCCACTGTGCGTGCGTACGTGAGAACTGTTTGTTGTGTATTAAGCACCTTATCTATCGTTTTATTAAGGAATTGTGTCTCGACCCGCCTGGATCCGATTCGTGGGAGTTGGAATTGGAGTTGGAGAAGATGTGGGCACAGGGACCACCGCCGTCGATGATGATGCTGATGCTGCTACGTGGGTGCGGCAATAAACGGAGAGAAGTGATTCCACACCAAGTTCGTTGCCTTCGAAAAAATACTGGAGAAACTTTGAAAGCTTGAACCGAGGAATACATATAGGATAATGGGATAGTTTTTTCTTATTTCAATAGGGTATTTTTCCACGACTCCTTACTGATATAATCTACGATTCTTATAACATTGATATTCTGCAAAATTCTCTATTTTAAGGGCACAGAAAACTGAACATAAAAGATTCAATTTGAGCGTAGATGGGCATGTAGTGGCTCTTTCAGCTCCCACTGCTCTTTCTTTCTTTATATTTGCTTAAGATCTTAATTTTGTGCTCCTCTCTTTATGGAAGTCAGACTTTGGTCTCTCCGCCGAAGCTCAGCTCGTTTCAACGCGATTGAGAAACTGAGCAAGCTGAGAGAAGTTGAGAAGACTTTGAGACTGGCACGACTTTCTCTTTGTTTGCAAAAGTTCAAAGCAATGAAGCATAAAAAAGCGGCACAAAATAAAAACTGCAATCGGTGCGAAAAAAAAGCATTGTCGTGAAACTTGGCAACAGCTCACAAACGGTTTTTTGAGCTCGTCTCTTTTTTTGATTTTCATGGTTTCTTTTCCACGGCTTCCACATTATTCTACCGCATCTTTTTCTGTGCTCTTTTTCTGAAGAGTTGGAAAACACGCATGAGTGCACCACTTCCGCTGGCAGCGGATGTGCCAGACAAAGAAGCTAATGCTCCGGAATCGGTGGTGGTGGTGACTAGGGCTGGGTTCGGATTATGCCAGTGAGTGTGTGCGTAAAAGAGGAAGTGCCTTACACACAGTGTAATCGTATATGGCTCAGCGTATGGAGTAAATATGTGCACATTTATGTGTATGTGTGCAAAAGCAAGCTGACGCGTCATCTGTTTATTCCAATGCACAGAAAAAAAAGCATTCCTTTCAGTTCAATCCAAAATTACTAGATATTGGATTCAGTCTGATTGCTGTTGTCAATACATAGATTTTGGTATTTTCCTCTGAAACTATTGACTTTTTAAAAGGAACTTTTTAAATATTTATGTGAGATATTCAAGCTTTGTTAAAAAAATGTAAATTTAAAATTAAAAAAAAGAAAATCAATAATTAGCATTCTCAACTTATATCATCAACTTTAAAATGATCTTAATTTTGTTCCGTGAATAAACACATACATACATACATACATAAATATATAGAAAAATAAACAAATTAAATTTAATTAGAACAGGATAGAGTTCTCTAATGAATGATGACACATAGCGTGACCTTCTGGGATTCTTAAAATTGGGTAAACTGGAATATTTTGCGAGCTGTTGTCATCGCTTAAATTTATACGAATTGTGGATGAAAACAGCCGCAAGTATTGCGTAGCCTGAATTTCAGTTGAATACAGAAAATTGATGGCATTGTATTGTACAATATAACCGCCCCTTCTGCTTCCTCTTCTCCGACCATATCGTGCCGAATTCAGAATGTTGTTTTTAAACAGCATCCAGCGACTATAATGATCATGATGACGATTGCGGGGTGTGTGAAATTTGTATGAAAGAGGGTTACCATATGGTGGAAAGTTACGCGATTTATTGGCCAGAAAAACAGTATTTACAGTCGTGTGTCACTTAAATTTGTATT
Source organism: Drosophila kanapiae (assembly GCA_008042475.1). Taxonomy (NCBI): domain Eukaryota; kingdom Metazoa; phylum Arthropoda; class Insecta; order Diptera; family Drosophilidae; genus Drosophila; species Drosophila kanapiae. Next base: position 282,783 of record VNJM01001510.1, read on the forward strand.
TACGGTTATATAAAAAATAAATAAACTAATTTTGTAAACAAACATTGGTAAATTTGTAAATATTGGAGAGTAAAACAAGATTGCAAGTATTTAGCAACTCTATGGTCGCCATGTTTTTATGAAACAATCTCTCGTTGGTATGTCGATGAAGTGCGAGCGAGACACAAAGCGAACAAAACGGGAACACAAATCAACACGGCACAACCGACAAAAGCTATGGTAACGATTTCTCTGAAGTCAGCAAAATAAGAAAAAAAAATTTTGCTGATTGTTTACTTCTTAAGGCACTCTTAATGTCTTGTTTACTTTCTATTATTTACAAACAGAGTAGGGCTCACGTTAGCAACTAATGTCTACGAACCACATCGCATGCGACAAATCTGTCGTGTGTACTGCCGTCTTGCTTGTGTGGTTTTCTTTCAGAGTGTATGTGTGTGTGTGTGAGTGCGAGTGAACGTGAAGCAAAAGCAAATAAAAATTCATATACTTTAGCTTTTGGTCTTCTGATGTCACGTTTTCATTACTTTTTGGGGTTAAAATCGCCTTTTGGTATACAAAATAAAACACTATACACTGTGGACTTTAGCTCACCTTGACGGCTTTTCTCTTTTTGTTGAAAAACTCAAGTTTCCCTTGATATTTCCTCTGGGCCTGATATTCGACGATATCGTATAATGCGCCTTTACAGTCTCTATTGATTTTCCGTGAACAAATTGGACGGAAAAACACAATGAAGTCACAAATGCGGACAAGCACGTTCTGTGTATTCTGTTTTATGTTCCGTTATCGCTTTCGTTTCGTATCGTTGTCAACAAATACAATGCCAACTATCACAATTGATGCCGTCAAATACTTTATTTTTGTACTTTTTTTGAATTTAAATGCAGTAATTTTATGTGTTTAGTTCGAGACACAGTTCCATTCCATTGCTTCTTAACATGCCGAGTTGCGACTTCCAACTGACACGACGAAACAAGGCAAACGGAGCCGAAACCACTTCGGTTCGCAGTCAGTGGTGAGACAGCTGGCTACTATTTCTGTGTACAGCTGCACTTGGCTATTTATAAACTATTCTGCTTCTTTTATAAGATTTTGAAAATAATATGAAATGTTTAAATGTGTTGACTAACAACTAACATAAAGGATTTAGACCATTCATAGATATTGGAAAGTAAAGGCAGTAAAAAGATATTTGTAAAGGGGTTTTCACATACATTAATATAAAAAAAAATTAATATCAATATAAATATATATGTATATATACATTTGTAAACAATGGTATTAATTTTTCCACGCCAAAGTTTACATAATGTATAAAAAGTTAAGAACTTTTGAAAAAGAAATTCTATAGATTTTTAGCTATTTTTTATGTTTTCATATACTGCTTCTTCTAGCTATTTTCGTCAACACTGCCCACCCTGCACTTAAATTCGTTTGCAGTGAGAGAGGTTTTGAATGCCTTTTCAAGCGAATGTTAGTTCTTCCTATCAGCAGCTGTAATTTTTGGAAAAAACTTCGTGGCAAAAATAAGTCAAACCCATTTAGCTTTAAACAAATACATATCTATGTATGTGTGTAAATTGTGAGCGATAAGTCCCATTTAGTTTTCTACTTTGCAAATTTAAATGATATCGGGAAATTGCAAGTGGTGGCAAACTTTTGTTGTACTACGGCTAGTATTAGTACGCAACCCGTAATAACCGTACAACTTCCGACCATACTGTCATCCCTTTCCCACCAGCAGACGCAGCAGCCAGGATCATTGATTTTATGCTCCCTTGAGAGGAAGAGAGAGAGAGAGAACAGTGAGCATGCGCGGGTGACAGACGCAGCGCGTGTCAATGCACCGTATTTCGGTACTCTATCTCGCTTTTTCTCTTCCTCACGAAAACTTCCAGACGTCGCGAGAGGGATAGAGAGGAGACAGCAGCTGCTGTTTTTTTGTTGTTGTTTTGTATGCACCTCATTCCACCCTCGCCATTCCACTCTCTCGTTTTCGTTTTACCTGTCTTTCCTTAGGTTTTCGTGAGGCAGCTGGAATTATCCTGAAGCCTTTTATCAGGAGAGTTTGATAAGAATCTATTTTTTTAACACTAGAATTTGTGGTTGTCAAGACCAGATGTTTTTATTCGCATTAAAGGGAAACTTACTTACTGGCTTCATTAATTTATTGATAAGTAAATAAGTATTACTGTTTATACTGTTTTCAAAACTTTAACTTAATAGGTTCATAGTTACATTAAAAAAAAAATATATAATAATAAACTTGCTATTCACAGCATTGTATAAAAATGATAATAAATTAAGAAAAGATAAGATAATTTGTTAAAAATTCCCCCATCACAATGATAATTTTAATAAGCCCTTGTACGTAGATAGTGCTATCATTTTCAGAAACAGAAATATAATATATAATATATATATACATATAATCATAGATCATAAATATTATTAAAAATCGATATTTATCCTTGAACCTAAACTTCCAAATATTTGGTTAAAGTGCGTTTACAGCCGTATAATTTACTATAAGAAATATTTTGTAATATCGTGGAATTCTGAATCGGATTTTTTAATGAAGTAATCAATATGACTTCATGATATTTGTGGAATGACAAATAGTTCTGAATAATATGATTCATATTTATGACAGCACTATAATTCTGAACCATTTCCCATGAATCGGGTCTATGTACATAAGTAGGCACACGATCCTTCATTATTATTATTATTATTATTATTATTTTCAAAGTTACAAATATTTATAATCAGAAATTTCCTTTGTTCCTTGTGGTAGCAAGTAATAAATTAATTAAAATCAGAACGTATACCTCATTCCTAATATAAACTCGTGGTATATTTTCTATATTTCCAATACATTTAATTATGATTTATATTTTTGGTAGAAGTAGTATGTCTTATTTTTTAGACACACATAAATCCTGTTTGAAAAATATGACACATGTTATTCCTTCCGGTTCCTTCTAAGCCCTAGCACGTTTGATAAGAAAAATATTTGTAATCTAAGATCAACATTATTTATTATTTATTTAAATAATCGCAAAGGAAATACCAGCACGTACGAATACTACTGGGGATACAAAAGATTGCCAAGTTTGAATCACTTATGGCAAACAGCGGCTTGGCCTCCTCCTCTTAACACAGTGCGCGACGTGGGCATATAGCCCCGCCCGCTAACGGGTTGAACTTTTATAATTTTTATAAATACACGATGCTAAATTTACCACGAAGAGATGTCGCGACGCATTTGAGAAATTTGCCTATAAATGCAGAGTCTAGACGACTTTGACATGTTGCAAGGCGACATTATTGCAGGCGGTCCGTTGCTGCAAATTAAACAGCAAGTAAAATGTGGCGGCAATATATTCTATTTGCGGATGTTTGGTGGCAGAGTGCCGCTGGCAATAAGTTTTGCTGTTTCAAAAGATCACCACGCTGACCGCACGGATTGGATCGGATCCGAGATCTCGAGTTGCCGGACAACTTTGCAAGTTTTAAGTTGAGCTGAAAAAAAAAAAATCCCTGGCTTCAGAGCTGAACGGCCTTGCAAGGCCTTTTAAAGTTGTTGCACCCGCCTCGTTCTTGTTGTTTTTTATTGTGATTTTGATTGCTCACCAGTATTAAATTTATCCACAGTAAAAGCTACCTAAACAATACCTTGAAAATCTATAAGTATGTTCTATTTTTCGTTTTTGATAAGTAGGTTTCCTAAAGACTTATGAGTGGTATTCACATTCCTCTGGTCACACTAGTTTCCGAGATTTCCCAATTTTAGAGGTAATTTTGGGGAGGAAAGAATACCATTTCACTTCGGAAGTTTGCATTAAAATTGTACTCAAATAATAATTAAATATGAGTAGGATATATTTCTAATTGAATATTAAACTAAGCTAAGTTCAAAGAAGAGGTTTCATGGTAAAAGCGACCCTGTATAAGCAGCCAGCTGCATTTGTTTAGACCTCAAGTTTATTTTTTTTTCATTTATAGAAGCTCGACTGTAATTTTCGTACTTGCTTGTTACTAACTTTTGTCTGTGGTTTTTTAATTGACAGCCAAATGCAGCTAGCAGCCCGCGGTCTAAAAACCTGTTTTGCCATTTTTGCATTCGCTTCTTTGGCGTGCCCGGCGATTGGCAAAAGCAAAAGGTGTCATAACAACGATTGGCACGATTCGATTACCCTATTACCTATTACAACATGTGTCGGTCCCTTTTTACTACAATACATCATTATAAATACGAGAACTCTACCTGCCACAATCAGGATCGACAATTGTAGGAGACGTGTGCCGGCAGCT